>CM077652.1:31776972-32264472 GCA_039707465.1 Rhabdophis nuchalis
TGAAAATGCAGACATTAAGTAAGTCGATATGATGACTCACTTAATGACTGCATCGCTTAGCAACCAAAATTCCAGTCTCAGCCAAGGACTACCTATATCATTATCATAATCCTGTTTGAGCATGCTTTTAAACAAATTAGGGTGACAGGTACAAACCTCCATTTTTCCTGTAAATAACCCATATGGTGCCCTGGTATATATATATATATTTAATATATAATGAATTGGCTACAGAAATTTCAAAATGATAAGGAGCCAAATGGACCTTTCAACCCTTTCTAGTCCCTAATTAGCAATCTGGCTGTGTGTGTGTGTGTGTATGAGTGTGTGCATGTGTACTTTCTAGCATAACTCTGGAACACCTCGAGCAATTTCAACCAAACTTGGTACACCAATCATTTACTCTGTGAAGATCCCAGAAGAAGACCTAATCAATTTACAAGCCTGAGACAAAGTTCAAAAGAAATCCAGTTATTTATCAGGATCAACATTCTAGCGTTACTTCTGTGGAGCCAAAACTGAAAATCATTTAATGGTGTCTGAACTTTACCCCCTGTGCCCCCTTCCCTCTGCCTAGTCATAAATCACATTAGCCAATTAGCAGTGTAATTGTGTCTATACATGCACATTCACAGGCCAGCTTCAGATTCCATTCTGACCACAGGTATGCCTGGAATCTTCCTCTTTTCTCTATGGCAGCTCGATAGTAGTCATGGAGATGTTTTATGAGCTGACATACTCTATGGGAAAAAATACTGTGGGGGTAAGACACCCCTAACACCCCTTGGGGGGGGTGTTCTGTCAAGAGACAGCCTGGTGTGCTTTAAAATGGCTTCTACTGTACAGCACAGTGGAGTTGCCATGGTATGCCAAGTTGCTTCACAGTACTCCCCAAGGAGGCTCCCTCTGATAAGTGGGGAAAATCCAACATTAGAAATTACATTTGGTCCGGACATTTTCCCCCTATAAATAAATGCCAGGGCAACGCCGAGTTATCAGCTATTATAGAATATTGACAGGCCAAAATTTCCTGAGGGAAAGACAAGAAGTAATGGAATGGAAGATATGTCTAGTCTAACAAAGAGAAGGCCTGGAGTAATTTGACAACAGCCGTCAAGTACTTGAGGGACAATCACAGAGAAGAAGGGTTGATTTATTCTGCAAAGAACTGAGAGAAGGACAAGAAGCAACAGGTGGGAGATCATTAAAGAAAGATCCAAACTAGAACTAAGGAGAAATTTACCCATCAGGGAGAACAATTAAGGTATTAGTCATCATCTTTAAAGCGCTCCATGGCTCGCGACCTAGCTATCTGCGGGATCGGATCCTGCCTCATACATCCTCACGGCCGATTCGCTCCCACAGAGAGGGACTTCTCCGGGTGCCGTCCACTAGACTTTGTCAGCGGGCGACGCCCAGGGGAAGGGCTCTCTCTGTGGCGGGCCCAGCCCTCTGGAACGACCTTCCCCCCGATATTAGAACGACCACGGGCTTCCGCTCCTTCCGTCTAAAATTAAAAACATATCTTTTCTGCTTGGCCGGCCTAGGGTAGTCTCTCTCTATGGGGTTTTAGTTGTTTAAGTGGGAATTTTAGTATGTAAATGGGTATTTTAGCACAGGTATCGTTTAATTTGTTTTTTAATATGTCTGTATATTTATTGTTTTAGTTTTTCCCTGTGCACCGCTCCGAGTCCCTACGGGGAGAGGGAGCGGTCAACAAATTAAATTATTATTATTATTATTATTATTATTATTAATTAACTAGTAGAATGGCTTGCCAACATACCTTATTGGTGCTCCATTATTGGAGGCTTTTAATATTTAATAACCAATTTCATTGTAATTTTTACAATGACAATAAAGATTATTATTATTATTATTAATATGAGATTGGGCAATCTTTTGCTGTAGGGTCTCTTGCTTCAGCAGGGGGTTGGTCTAGAAGACCTCCAAGGTAAGACCTTCATAAATTACTTAGATGAGGGAATAGAAGAGGAACTTACCAAATTTGTAGATGATACTCAGCTAGCAGGAATAGCCAAAATCCTAAATATTAGGCTGACAGACTTGAATCCTGGGCCCTATCTAACAAAATAAAATTCTATGTAATTCAGACTTGAACACTGGAGGTGTCAGGGTTCTGACAGATGCCCTAATTAAATCATGAGCCTTGAGCCAAGCTTCAAAAGAAATCCAGTCATTTATTAGGAGCTCCATGTCGGCATGTTCCCAAGTGAAGCCAACTCTAACCCCACGTAATTTACAGCCCTAATCATGGCCCTGTTTCCCCCCCCCCCCACCTCCTCCCAGGGTGTGTCATCAATCACATTCACCAACAGATCAATTTCACGGTTGTAGAGATCACTCCTCTCTGGCTGCTGTGGGTAACCTTGGGAGACAGCCTTGAGAAAGATACGTCTGGCATGTGTTCCTGTCTTCGGCTACCATGTTGCTTTAATGGTTTCCCTTCCCCCTTGCCTATGACAACTCCAGAGCAGGCCAGTGATGCCTTGTAAGTTTACAGGATGATTTCAAAAAGAGACTGGGCTGCCATCTGACAGAAATGCTTGGGCAGGAGGTTGGACTAGATGATCTACAAGGTCCCTTCCAACTCTGTCCATCTGTTAATCAAGAGTCCCTTCCAATTC
The DNA here is from genome assembly GCA_039707465.1 of Rhabdophis nuchalis. Taxonomy (NCBI): domain Eukaryota; kingdom Metazoa; phylum Chordata; class Lepidosauria; order Squamata; family Natricidae; genus Rhabdophis; species Rhabdophis nuchalis. The sequence goes on from CM077652.1 coordinate 31,779,621, forward strand.
TGTTTTTGCTCAGTTCTAAGACATGACAGTGTTTTAAAAAGAGAGGCATGATAAGAACTGATATTGCATTTGTTAGTCCGCAATAGCAGGACAAGAGAAAGAATTGTCAGACAAGCTGAACTAAAATGAGTTTTCATTCCTCCATCATTGGTGCATCTCGTGTTGATAAGATATCCTATTTTCCTACCATAACCAACCTATATTTTTTATTTTTTATTTTGGTTTGTGAGGTGCTTTGGCATGAAATAGCACAGTGTGCACATAGTTGCACAATTTTCTTTCCTCCTGCAAAGCTGGAAGATAGCAATTGCTTTTCGTAGAAGCCTGGACGTTTTACTCGGGTATGAATCAAATATCACATTTGTCCAAAGGGAAGATATCCCTGGATTTAAGATGACCCTCCCTAAGGAAAAGTAGACAGAAAACAAAGACCCATGAACAAAATCCTGTATTTGCTTATTCGGGCATAAATCAAACGCCACATTTACCCAAATATCACTGGATTTAAAACGACCCTCCCTATTGAAGGAAGGACAGAAAATAAAGCGCTCAGAACACCAACAACACTCCATGGTGAGCCATGGTACCACAGTGGTTAGAGTGCAGTACTGCAGGCTACTTCTGCTGACTGATTGCTGCCTGCAGTTTGGCAGTTCGAATCTCACCAGTCTCAAGGTTGACTCAGCCTTCCATCCTTCTGAGGTCTGTAAAATGAGGATCCAGATTTTTGGGGGCAATAGGCTGACTGTGTAAACCACTTAGAGAGGGTTGTAGAGTACTGTGAAGCGGAATATAAGTCTAAGTGATCTATCTATCTATCTATCTATCTATCTATCTATCTATCTATCTATCTATCTATCTATCTATCTATCTATCTATCTATCTCCATCTGTCTGTCTTTCTGTCTATTTCTCTCTCTCTCTCTATGTATCATCTATCATCTATCATCTATCTAGCCGAGGTGGCACAGTGGTTGCAGGCTACTTCTGCTGACTGCCAGCTGACTGCAATTTGGCAGTTCAAATCCCATCAGGCTCAAGGTTGACTCAGCCTTCCATCCTTCTGAGGTGGGTCAAATGAGGACCCAGATTGTTGGGGGCAAAAGGCTGACTCTGTAAACCGCTTAGAGAGGGCTGTAAAAGCACTGTGAAGCGGTATATAAGTCTAAGTGATATTGCTATCCTTCCTTCCTTCCCTCCCTCCCTCCCTCCCTCCCTCCCTCCCTCCCTCCCTGTGGTTAGAATGCAGTGTTGCACACAAATTCTGCCCACTGTCAGCAGCTTCATCCTGACCAACTGGCTCCAGGTTGACTCAGCCTTCCATCCTTCTGAGGTGGGTAAAATGAGGACCCAGATTGTTGAAAGCAATACACAGCCTTTGTAAACTGTTTAGAGGGGGCAGGAAAGCACTGTGAAGCAGTATATAAATCTAAGTGCTATTGCTGTAAAATCTCTACTTCCCCAGTCCCAGGCAACGTGTAATAACTGCAGCCAACCCTGGAAATCCCCTATTCCTCCCTCAAAATGTGTCACACATATGTCTATGTGTCAAAAAAGTATTATGGTGCAAACCCGAAAATATTAAGCAATGCTGTCATCAGAACTGCACTAAAGCTACATAGGACTCGTTTAATCGGAAAATAAGCGCTAATTTCTGCAGTGGGCTTTACGTGTCTGTGCTCTGATTTTCCCTACATTGTGTGCAATCCTCGATAAGAATGTGCCTGCAGAAGTCAAAGTCCAAAAAGTAAAAGATCAGAGGATGAACGAGCTGGATTTAATTTAAAAAAAATGCTGATTAAAATTGTCTTTGAAATACATTGTCTCAGAAAGAAGAAAGATTGAAAAAAGAAAACGCAATATGAAGATGAAATAACAGAATAATAGAATTGGCAGGAACATTGAAGGTCAAGTCCAGCCTGGCTGGCTGGGGAATTCTGGGAGTTGAAGTCCACCAGGCTTAAAAGAGCCAACTTTGCAGACCCCTCTAGTCCAACCTCCTTGCTCAAGCCGGAATTCCTAAATTGTTTGAGACAAGTGGCTGTCCAGTCTCTTCTTATGAGCCTCAGTGATGGAGCACCTACAACTTCTGAAGGCAAACCATTCCACTGGTAATTGTTCTCACTGTTAGGAAATTTCTCCTAAGTTGCTTCTCTCCTTGATTAGTTTCCATCCATTGTTTCTCGTTTTATCTTCTGGCGCATTGGATAATAAATTGACCACCCTCTTCTTTGTGGCAGCCCCTCAAATACTGGAATGCTACTCTTACATCACCCTGGTCCTGGAAATACTGGGATGAATGCCACAACACTTGATGCTATTAAGAAGATGTTGGATAACCATTTGTCTGAAGTGGGGTAGGATTTCCTGCCTAAGCAGGGGGCTGGACTAGAAGACCCCCAAGGTCCCTTCCAACTCTTATTCTATTCTATTCTATTCTATTCTATTCTAGTCCAACTCTGTTATTCTATTCTATTTATTTTCACTAGGCTAAACATACCCAGTTTCTGCATATAGTAAACTGCTCATAAGTCACTCTGGTTTGTGAGAAGTGCAGTATAAAATTTAATAAATGAAGTAAATAAAAGGCTCAGATAGATAACTTCCTAAAGTAACCACAAATTCCAGAATTAAGCTGTTGAATTGCTTCACTTTCAGGTAATGTCTCCTTAGTTCTTGCTTGGATTTCTCTTTATTTATCTTCTTCCCATTACTTCTTGTCCTGCCCTCACGTGCTTTGGAGAACAGGATGCTCCCCCTCTTCTCTACGACAGCCCCTCAAATATAGGAAGGCAGCTGTCATGTCACCCCTAGTCCTTCTTTTCATTACACTGGACCAGGGGTTGGCAACCCACGGCTCTGGAGCCGCATGTGGCTCTTTCATCCCTCTGCTGCAGCTCTCTGTTGCCAGTTGGATCCACAATTGATGGGACTTTCAGTTACAACAGGTAGGGGAAAAAGGACACCATGCTAGGAGGTAACTCTATGATAGAGGGACCAGACTTCTGGTCAGTTCCAGAATTGAACGGAGGGCTTCCAGGTAGGACCTTTGTGGCTCTTTCATAGCCTCCACTGTGGACTAGTATAGATAGTTTTTAAAAGGGGGGGTTTAATTGGTTTTAGCTCAGGATTCCATATTTAATAGATTTTTAAATTTTTGTATTTTGGTATTTTTGTATTGCTGTATATTGTTTTAACTTTCCTGTGCGCCGCCCTGGGTCCATTCGGAGAAATGAATAAATAAATTGAATAAATAAATAAATAAAAAATAAATTGAGTGCTTAAGGTTGCTGACCCCTGGACTAGACTTACTAGTTTGCAAACTCTTTGTCATATGGTTTAGCCTCCAAATCCCTTCTTCTCTACCCACTTTCTAGGATACCAACATTGGTTTTTTTGTATTTAGCGATAATTTGCAGTCATTGGCCTGCCTGCCTGTCCTTTTGTCCTTGCCAGTTTTATTTGTACCAGCAAAAGCATGAAAAGAGGTTTGATTATTTTGCTCAATATTTAACCATAAATCTTAAGATAATTCCCTCAGGTTTGTTTTTGGAGTTTTTTTTGTGGATTTTTTTGCATGTGGCAGGAGGAGAATTCCTTTATCCTTGTGTGTAAATGAAGTACAGAAGGAGACCCTGCTATGTCTAACCGAATGGACACTCATATGTCTAAAGAGATCTTGCAAGGAGCTCAGGACTATGTTGGTAAAAGTAAATGTTCCCTTCGCACATACATGCTAGTCGGTCCCGACTCTGGAGGGAAGTGCTCATCTCTGTTTCTAAGCCGAAGAGCCAGCGCTGTCCGAAGACGTCTGCTTGGTCATGTGGCTGGCATTACTAAACACCGAAGGCACACAGAATGCTGGTACCTTCCCACCAAAGGTGGTTCCTATTTTTCTACTTGCATTTTTTACACGCTTTAGAACTGCTAGGTTGACTTCCGGTATCCGGCTCCAGCGGAGACGGGCGAGCCTAGGGCTCGCTCGCCGCTTTGTTGCCTTTTCTGCCCCCCCAGGGGGGCGAAACTCTCCGGTTACCGGAGGTTTCCCGTAGGGTCGGCTCAGAGGGAGCGGCCCTCGTCACGGCGGTGGGGAGGGCGCTCCTCTCTGCGACCTAGGAGGAGAGGAACATGCCAGCGGGGTTTTTTTCCTTCTCCAACGGCTGTTGGTGCCATTTGCTTTAATGGAGAGGGCTGAACGGAGAGGTCGGGCGGATCGCCGAGGCTTCAGCTGCGAGAGGGAGTGAGTTTAAAAGAACACCTTTTTTTCCTTGCTGCCAGCCAGGCTGAACGGACTGGGAGGGGGGTGTTTAATTTTTAAAAAAAACCCCTCGGATTTAAGCGGCACGCTAAGATGGCTTCTCTGCAAAGAGAAAGCGGAAACTTTCACTCCGGACGGTCTCTAACAAGGGAAAGTGGATTGTGACTTTCTGCAACATTGTTTCTAGGTCTGGCTGAGCTTAAAAAATTCTTTTTTTTTGCTACTCTCTCCCTCTGGCTAGATGGGCGGTGGAAGTGGCTTCTCTTTGTCCCTGCCTGACTATTTCAACTAAGGAAAATTTCCAGCGTCTCTTTGAAAGCAGGACTCTCTCTGGATTTTTGAAAAAAAATTTCTTTTGATGGATTTGTGACTTCTTCTCTGGAATACCTTCGTTATTACTATTTGCTGATTTGGGAAATTGTGTCTCTTTTGGTTTCTGAATTGTTTGCAACTTCACAGCCCTGAATTGAACTGAGCTCCTGATCTGCCCCACCAGCCCCACCCGGAAAACGCCATCTTGGTGGCAGTGACTTTAACTTTTAACCATGGCACAAGAAGCAGCACTTGTAAATTTGGAACAAAGGATGGCTTCTCTTGAAACCTCTATGCAAACTTTGATATCAGAAATAAAGGCCCAGAGGGCTGAAAATAGTACTTTTAAAAAGGAACTATTGGATACCCGGAAGCAAGTGTTGGAGAATACACAGAAGACCGAGGAATTGGAGGGGGGGCTGGAGGGGGCTAAGGGAGAGATTAAAAATGTTTCTAATGAGGTGGGGGAAATAAATGGGCATGTGTCTAGGATAGATATGGAAATAATGACATATTTTTTGAGATTTCAGAATGTTCTTGAGGAATCTGGTGAATGCCTACCTGATCTTATGAGTACAATTTTAGCAGACTATTTACAAAAACCCAAAGATGAGATCAGGGGGGACATTGACCTAGCCTATAGAATTAATTCTGCATATGCCAAGATGAATGAAGTGCCTAGAGAGATACATGTGAAATTTGTTAGAAGGTCAACCAGAGAGGAAATCCTGAAAGCGCAGAGAGAGAAACCTTTAATTTATCAACGAGAAATGGTCACTATCTTGAAGCAGATCCCTAGAAAAATTAGAGATTCAAGAAGGAAATTTTCCTTCTTGTCTAAAACCTTGTTTGATCACGGGATTTGGTTCAAGTGGATGACACCTGAAGGGATGCTGGTGTTCTGGGAAGGAGGAAGAGTGAGGATTAAAACAGTTGCTGAGGCGGAAGCCTTTCTTAAAAAACATTCCTCTGCCCTGGGGGAAGATCCAGGGGGGACGGAGGGGGTCACGGCCCCGCCCGCGGGGGGCCAGGGAGGAGAGAAAGAAGATACAATAGCCAAAAGACTTAGATCAAAAAAAATAACTTTGCCTTGATTTTTCTTGAACAATTTTGTATAATATTTCTATCCGGACTTTTTGTAAATGTCTGACAGCATGGAAGGGAGAATTTAGGTAAATGTACTTGCTTCCATCTTGTAGTGGTATGGAAAATGTTTTCTATGTTAACTTTTTTAATGTGTATTTTGAGGTCTCGGAAGGTCCGACGACTCTGACGTGAATGCTCTCAAAATTTCTTTGTAACCATTACCCTATCCTGTTAAAAAATGTAAAACCAATAAAACTTTTTCAATAAAAAAAAAAAAAAGAACTGCTAGGTTTATTTATTTATTTATTTATTTTAATCATATTTATATCCCGCCCTTCTCCACAGAGGACCCAGGGCGGCGCACAGGAATTAAAAAAAACATACAAAAGAATAAATACATAATTTAAAAACATATTAAATTATTCTAGTCCTATACTAAAACCAATTTTAAAATCCCCAATTTAAAACTCTCTAAAATACTGGCGGAAGAGGTGGAGGTCGGTGATGGTACGCAATTCAGGGGGCAGGTCGTTCCAAAGGGCAGGGCCCGCCACAGAGGAGGCCCTTCCCCTAGGTGTCGCCAGACGGCATGCCTGGCCGACAGTACCCTGAGAAGACCCTCTCTGTGGGAGCGGATCGGCCGAAGGGATGTATGGGGCAGGAGGCGGTCTCGCATATAACTAGGCCCCGAGCCATGGAGCACTTTAAAGATGGTCGTCAAAACCTTGAAGGTTAGCAGAAGCTGGGACAAGTAACAAGAGCTCACTCCGTTACATGGCGTTAGGGATTCGAACCGCCGAACTGCTGACCTTTCTGATCGACAAGCCCAGCGTCTTAGCCACTGAGCCACCATGTCCCCCAATACGTTGGTAGGACAGAATAAATTCTTCCTACTGTCATAGGCATGTCATGATGGTAGGCAGAATTTAGTATGTGTCTCTTATTCAGAGATCATCAAGAAACACATTACCCCCAGCCCCTGCTAACAAGGAACAGCTTTATGAAGTATTTAATATTTTCATATGTTTCACTGTAAAGCCATCTGTCTGTGTGACAGGAAAAAAAATAGGAACAAGAGCAAATGCATGTTTGTGGAAGGATTCCATGAAATGTTAACAAGAGGTATATGAAAACCGTATCTGTGCCTTATAACTAATCACCCAGAGAATTGAATCTACATTAATCCCTTACATTCACAATTACAGTTTGTTCTGTTTTAGTTTTCCTAGCAAAGAACTCTTTAAAAAAAAAAAAGGATTAGATAAATCTGCCATTACAGATGGCAAATTTGACAGGAAGATTGGGCAAGATAATATATATATTCATGCAGTCTTTCATCTTTTATCTCTCATTATTCCGAGTCTCCTTTCTTTCAGCATTTTTCCATTTGTACATATGGAAAGAAGGAGCGTACAAGATTTGTTAAGATGTATATTAGCTAGGCTTTCAAATAGCTGCCTTTTAGCACCAAATATTTTTAATCTGAGAAGGTGTATTAAAATTCACAGCCAGCGCATTTTGTGTATAGCTTCTGAATACTTGTGGCTGCCTTGCCATAAATACATTTTTGCTGAAGCCACGTGGTTGTTTAAGATGTCATTCTTCGAAAACTAGAGAAAAGAAAGACTGTTTAAGGTGTTTTTCTATGACTAATTTCTCAGTGCCCGTAGGAATTTAAAAGTGGCTTTCCCCTTGCTTTTTCCTCATTTTATACATTAAGTTGTTGTTGTTGTTAGTTGCAAAGTCGTGTCCAACCCATCGTGACCCCATGGACAATGTTCCTCCAGGCCTTCCTGTTCTCTACCATCCCCTGGAGTCCATTTAAGCTCATACCTAGTGCTTTGGTGACTCCATCCACCTACCTCCTTCTCTGCCATCCCCTTCTTCTTTTGCCCTCCATCATTCCCAGCATGAGGCTCTTCTCCAGGGAGTCCTTCCTTCTCATTAGGTGGCCAAAGTATTTGAGTCTCCTCTTCAGGATCCAAAGAGAAGTCAGGATTGATTTTCTCTAGGACTGACCAGTTGGATGGCCTTGCAGTCCAAGGGACTCAATGCAGGAGTCTTCTCCAGCACCAGAGTTCAAAGGCCTCCATTCTTTGGTGCTCAGCCTTCCTTATGGTCCAACTTTCACAGCCATCCATTGCAACTGGGAAAACCAGAACCTTGACACACTTTTGTTGACGTGACGTCTTGATGTTTCTACAATGCCTTAAAAATCTACTTTATCTTCTTAGACTATCATCTCTAAAACCATTTTTAAATCACTTCCCTTGTTTTGACTTAGTTTGAAATGTGTTACAGCAGGGGACGATGGAAACTAATGGGTTTGATGTTTTCTTCAATTGTATCTTCAATCACAATCGAGCCCAAAATTTCTGTGGTTAAACGAGATGGTTGTTGAGCTTTGGCCCCATTTTGCAACCTTTCTTGCCACAGTTATTAAGTGAGTGAATAAAGTTGTTCAGTTTTTAAGGTTTCAGATTTTACATTAATGTGGCTGCCCCATCAACTTTGCAAAAGGTGATGACATAATCCTGAGACACAGCAACTGTCATGAGTCAGTTGCCAGGGGTCAGAATTTTGATCACATGACCATAAGTCAACTACCATAAGTGTGAAAAAGGATCATAAGTCACTTTTTCAGAGCAGTTGTAACTTTGAATGGCCACTAAAGGAATGGTTGTAAGTTAGAATAACAGAGTTGGAAGAGACTTTGGAGATCTTCTAGTCTAACCCGCTGCTCAAGCAGGAGACCCTATACCATTCCAGACAAATGACTGTCTAGTCTCTTCTTGAAAGCCTCCAGTGCTGGCAGGTCCATAAATCCTTTCATTGGTTTATTGTTCTCACTGTCAGATAGTTTCTCCTTAGTTCTAGGCTGTTTGTCTTCTGGACTAGTTTCCATCCATTGTTTCTTGTCTTGTCTTCTGGTGCTTTGGAAGATAAGTTGACCCTCTCTTCTTTGTGGTAGCCTCTCTCAAATATTGGAACACTGCTATCAGGTCACCCCAAGTCTTTCACTAGGTTAAATATACCCAATTCTTGCCACCATTCATCCAGGTCCCTAATCATCTTTGTTGCTCTTCTCTGTATTATTTCCAGAGTCCCAACATCTTTTTACATACACACACACACAAAAACTATATATATATATATATATATATATATATATATATATATATATATATATATATATATATATATATATATATATATATATATACATACATACATATCTCTCTCTCTCTCTCTCTCTCTCTCTCTCTCTCTCTCTCTCATCTATCTCATATCTCTCTATTATCTATCTATCTATCTATCTATCTATCTATCTATCTATCTATCTATCTATCTATCTATCTATCTATCTATCTCAAGCCTTATCATTTCTATCTATCATCTCTGTCTGTCTGTCTGTCTGTCTGTCTGTCTGTCTCTCTCTCTCTCTCTCTCTCTCTTATCTCTATCTCTATCTCTATCTTTCTCTCTTATTTATATGTCTGTCTGTCTATCCCTATCTATCATCTCTCTCTCTCTCTCTCTCTTTATCTCTCTCTCTGTCCTGCCTGCCTGCCTGCCTGCCTGCCTGCCTGCCTGCCTGCCTGCCTGCCTGCCTGCCTGCCTGCCTGCCTGCCTGCCTGCCTGCCTGCCTGCCTGCCTGCCTGCCTGCCTGCCTATCTATCTATCTATCTATCTATCTATCTATCTATCTATCTATCTATCTATCTATCTATCTATCTATCTATCTATCGTCTGTCCCCACATTATGTAATCTTCTTGGTTTTATTATTTCTGCAATGTCCCAAGAAAATATATTATGGCTAGCCCCTCCTGTGACACGTTTGAGATCAGAGAATATACATAGGAACTAAGAAGAGGAAAGTAGCTCTCTTGGACACTTCGATATTTAAATATATTCCCAAACACAGAAAAAATGAATTAAACATCTAAACTACCCTGTGTCAGGAAAAAAAAAAGGTCTTTCACAAAATGGAAAAATAATGATAACAACAACACCAAACAACAACAACAACGACATTTAGGAAACTAGAATACAGATCTTGGCGTAATTTTCCTTCCCCTTTTTTTGATATTGCAGATCCTTAATATGAATATTACAAGGTTGGCACATTCCTTTTAATGGACTTAGAGAACTTTTTTTATTGCATAACTATCCTTATGATTTTCTAAACCTTTTCTGTTCAATAAACATAGTCTAATGGTCCCTCTGCTCAATTTAATGTATTTGTCCTCTTAAATGTATTTATAAATCATGATGAACCGTATTAATTCTGCTTTGGGCCTCGTTCAATAGTCCATTCCCAATCCCAAACTCAGCAGTTCTGCCCTGTGATTTTTCATGTTCAAATTGATAGTTATTTTATTTCTGACCGTGTAATTTAAAAAAATTAGATTTGGATATGCCTAATGAATTCTCTTCCTAACAATCATGTAAAATCATTGGAGCTGATATTAGGCCATCCAGTAAAAACAACTAAGCTGCTATTTAAATCTAAGTCTTTCAAACTAAGAGTTTGTTAATTGCTACTGTTATCTATGCAAGAAAACAACAACCGGACTTTTAAGTAATCATTTAAAAAAAATGAATGAAAAGAGGAAATGAGCAAGCAATAAAGAAAAAAGAAAAGAAAAGAAAAAGGGATGGACAGATAAAATAGGATCTATTTTTTCAGAAGTCCTTTCTCTTTTATAATGGTAACTTTAAATAATAAAATAGCAGAGACTTTGCATTCAATTCAGATGTAAAAAGACCTTTAAAATCCTTTTCTCCGCATTTATACATAACAATCTATTTTGGGGTTTGGGGTTAATTGTCCATCAGTGGTATCCTGCATCCTAACCATAAAACCTTTGAAACTTCTTTGTCCAGTGGCTAATTTTATGTTTCCTCCACTTTTATATGTGTCTGAATTGCCCTTGATTGAATTAAAACCTTCCCTTTGTAATATATTTAGAAAGAGAAGATAATTTCAGGTAGGATGGCTTTGTAAATTTGGGGGGAACAAGTGACCAATGGAAATTCGAGAATCCCATGATGTTCGTTGATCTATCCTCTCTCCAAATGTTGGAATTCTCATACTTCCATAAATCTGAAAGAAAGTCCTTCAGTTGGGCGTATGTATGCACATATGTATGTATGTATGCATGTATGTATGTATGTATGCACACATGCAGGTATGTATAGGGACAAACAGCAGATCATGTGAAATGTTAATACTTTATAATGCCTTGGTAAGGCCACACTTGAAATACTTCATCCAGTTTTGGTCGCCTTGATGTAAAAAAGATGTTGAGACTCTAGAAAGAGTGCAGAGAAGAGCAACAAAGAGGATTAGGGGACTGGAGGCTAAAACATAGGAAGAACGGTTGCAGGAATTGGATATGTCTAGCTGAATGAAAAGAAGGACCAGGGGAGACATGATAGCAGTGTTCCAATATCTCCAGTGCTGCCACAAAGAAGAGGGAGTCAAGCCATTCTCCAAAGCACCTGAGGGTAGAACAAGAAGCAATGGATGGAAACTATTCAAGGAGAGAAGCAATTTAGAACTGAGGAAAAATTTCCTCACAATTAGAACGATTAATGAGTGGAACAACTTGCTTCCAGAAATTGTGAATGCTCCAACACTGGAAATTTTCAAGAAGAGATTGGATAACTATTTTTCGGAAGTGGTGTAGGGTTTTCTGCCTAAGCAGGGGGTTGGACTAGAAGACCACCAAGGTCCCTTCTAATGCTGTTATTCTGTTCTGTTCTATTCTGTTCTGTTCTGTTCTATTCTATTCTATTCTATTCTATTCTATTCTATATAGTCAGCCAGGAACACTTCAAGATGGTGAAAAGATCTATGTGAGAAAAAAGGATTCACCATACACTAAAACAGTCTTAAATACACCACCGAGATACACATACTGGTAACATGTACAAGTAGCCAGGAGGGAGGGAGGCAGAGCCAGGAGGGAGGAATCAAGAGAGGGATCAGCCTAAAATCCCTACGTAGCCACAAGCAAACTAAGTCCAACCTCCCTTGAATTCCATTGACCTAACTCCCAGCAGATGCTTGAGAAGATTCCTGTTCATAGGTATAACTAGCAATAAGTCAGTTTAATTGGACCTTCATTTATGAAGCTGGTATTTCTATGTCTGACAGAGAAATATTGATTCTCAGAAAGTCTAATGCATACAGGTAATACTTATGACTGGTTTAGTAAGACCATACCTGCATCCAATTTTGGTTCCCACATTGTAAAAAAAGAGGTTGAGACTCTAGAAAGAGTGCAGAGAAGAGAATTTATTTATTTGTTTGTTCGTTTTTTGTTTGTTTACTTACTTACTTACTTACTTACTTACTTACTTACTTACTTACTTACTTACTTACTTACTTACTTACTATTTAGTTTTTTGAACATGTACAAGCGAACAGGTATAAGTAGAAACATGGACATGAACATGAACAAGGAAATGGGTACAAATAAATGGGGAGAATAGGACAGGGACGGTAAACATGCTGCCGCGCTTATGTAGGCCCCCTTTATGGACCTCCTAGGAATGGGATGAAGTCCATGGTAGACAGTTTGAGGCTGAAGCTATAGGGATTTAAGGATGTAACAACGGAGTCAGGTAGAGCATCCCAGGCATTGACCACTCTGTTGCTGAAGTCATATTTTCTGCAAACAGGTTTGGAGCAGTTTACTTTGAGTTTGTATCTATTGTTTACCCGTGTATTATTGAGGTTGAAGCTGAAGTAGTCATTGACAGGTAGGACATTGTAGCAGACAACTTTGTGTACTATGCTTAGGTCAGATCATAGATAGTGTAGACAGCAGTCTTCCAATATTTGAGGGGCTGCCACAGAGAGGAGGGGGTCAGGCTATTTTCCAAAGCACCTGAAACCTGACAAGGAATAATGGATGGACACTGATTAAGGAGAGATTCAACTTGGAAATAAGGAGAAATTTTCTGACAGTCAGAGCCATCAACCAATGGAACAGAAGTTTTCTTCAAAAGTTGTGGGACTTTCATCACTGGCTTTTAAGAAGAGATTGGATTGCTATTTATCAGAAATAGTTGTAGGGTCTCCTTTTTGGGTTGGGGTTGGACTAGTTGACCTACAAGGTCCCTTCCAACTGTTAATCCTCTGGATGATTTTTGTTTTGAGTTTGAGTTTTATTTGATTTATATCCCGCCCTTCTCCAAAAGGACCCAGGGCGGCGCACAGGAATTTAAAGTAGCATATAAATAATACAAAATACAAAATTTAAAAACCTATTAAATATCCAAACCTGCGCTAAAACCAATTAAAATCCCCCATTTTAAAACTATCTATCTAGCTATCTATCTAGCTATCTGCGGGATCGGATCCTGCCCCATACATCCTCACGGCCGATTCGCTCCCACAGAGAGGGACTTCTCCGGGTGCCGTCCACTAGACTTTGTCAGCGGGCGACGCCCAGGGGAAGGGCTCTCTCTGTGGCCCTCTGGAACGACCTTCCCCCCGATATCAGAACGACCACTGACCTCCGCTCCTTCCGTACGAAATTAAAGACCCATTTCTTTCGACTGGCCGGCCTTGGATAGTCTCTCTGTCTATAGATTTCAAATGTATTTTAATGGGTTTTTAATTATTTTTAGCACGGGATAATATTGTTTAATTGTGTTTTAAAGTATGTATTTTTGTATTTATTGTTTATATTGTTTTTAGTTCCTCCTGTGCACCGCCCCGGGTCCCTGTGGGGAGAGGGAGCGGTTAATAAATTCAAATTTATTATTATTATTATTATTATTATAATACTAGTCACAGCGGAGGCTATGTTAGGCCTATGTTGATGGATGTAGATATATTCAGGCGTGAAAGTAAACCAATATTTTAAAAGCATACTTATGTTCTATGACCATAATAAAGATTTGATTGACGAAGTTCTGTCATTCCTTAACATGTGAAATAAGTCAAATTTGAAAGGAAACAAAGACACATCTTTGAGTTATATCCATGTTTATTGCAACATATTATTTTTTCCTGGATTATTAGCACAATATCTATGGAGATTCTCAGTCGTTCAGGTCATGGTAATCCCAAAGGTGCTTTTTTTCACTTTCTGGTGTTTTTTTTGAAGACATTTCATTTCTCATCCAAGAAACTTCTTCAACTCTTTAGCTATACACTACAGAGCTGAAGAAGCTTCTTGGATGAGAAGTGAAGCATCTTCAAGGAAAAAGTGAAGCATCTTCAAGGAAAAACCAGAAAGTACAGCCTCTTTAAAAAAGCACCTTTGGGATATTAGCACAGTAGTTATCATATGATTATCCAATAGCTTAAAACAAAAGGAACTAAAACAAATCACACTTAAAAATAACATGTTATAATTAACCTTCTGCCTAATGCACAGCTGTTCCCTACATCAAAAATTGTGTCGCATTTCGCTGGTCACACACTGAATAAACAGTATTTCATATCAAAATCCTCTACCTGCTGAAAAATTTTAATATGAAAGATATATTTAATATATAATTTCTTCCCCTCCTGTTCTTTTTAATATAAAATCACCGTTGTTCCTAACTTCTGATAGATGCTACAATAAACTGATTGGTTTTATGCTGGGGATTTCAACATCTGGCGCTGCGTAACTAGATCAGTGGATGGGCAAGTTACTGTAATATACTCTGCAATATTCCAATGATAGCAAAAGTGCCCTACTGAGCAACATTATTACAGTATTACCTTCATAATGCATTGGGGACTCTTGACAGCACCGTGCGTTTTTGTTTATTGCACAAGGTTTTCACTTATGAAACTTAATGGGAGAGATTAATATATGAAATCAATGGGACTTAAACAGGAGAGGCCGTAAGATGGATTGTGATGAAAATAATTGACACAAATAGAGTGGATCAAATTCTCGCCTTCTCTTTCTCTTCCCCCTTTCCTCCCTCGCCCCCCCACCCCCCAAAATCCCATCCCAAATTCAGAGTCTCGACAACGTGTGAATGTGTTTGCTGCAAGAGTGACATCTTGTGGTTATTTGCTCGTGGGTTTCCAGAATTATTTTTAAATCGCTACCTAGATGATTTTTAAAAAAAACAACAGCACCCATCTATTAAAATGGACTGAAGGGCATTATTATCGAGTAAACATTCTTGTTTTGTGCGAAGTGTCTCACGTGAAGCAGATCATAGTTATTATTGTTCAATCTGAACCGTTTGGTAATATACCTACCCTTTTTTCCCCCACATTTGATTGTATTGGCTTCTCTTAAAGTATATTTATCTTGTCTGTTGTTTTGATGTCTCCGCTCTATTCTTAAAAACAAACAAACCAGTATTGGATTATCCTGCAGAAAAACTGGAAGAAAACGTAGAACTCATCTAACTAAGTTTGCTTATTTGGTTTTCTTCTACACTTCAATGTTGCCTTCTGCAATAAACTCCCATTTTCCATAACTTCTAGTTTTCAGATCAGAGGAGAACAGCCCTTGGCATGGAGCTCTTCCATATCAATGTAATAATGACAATTCTCATTAGCTCTGTTAGTTGCTCGCTGTCTTAAAAGGGAAGGAAGGGAAAGCAATTCCAAATTATGTTTTTAGAATGCTTCATAGGGCTATATTTGGAATGTTAATAGCATAATGTTCTGCTTGTTTTTTAGGAGGTGAGTCAAATACATTAATATGTAGAAATTGCTGAAGAAAAAGGCTCCTATTATGAATTGCTAATGCCACGGCATATTAACAAAAATATGAAATATTCCATGTGAAGGTTTTTATGTTGCTATTTTTAGCCATCAGAAGGATGCATCAGAGGTAGAAGTTCCTTCATGCAGGACGAGGTAGATGTATCCATTCAAAAGCTGTATTGCTCTTGGTCACCAGCTAACCAAGTTTTTGGCTTAAATTGTATATAGAATGAAGGTGTTTGAAACTTAGACTATTATTATTATTATTATTGTTATTGTTATTGTTATTATTATAATTTATAGACCGCCCCCTCTCCCCCATGGGGACTCGGGGCGGTGCACGGGAAATTAAAATCTAATAAATAACAATATACAACATACAAAATATTAAAACTGAATTAAATTATCCCTGTGCTAAAACAATATTTAAAATCCCTAAAAACCTTAACAATACCCTTAAAATTCAAATTAAAACAAATTTATTTTTTTACGGCTAGGTATAAGAGTTAAGCCAGGCCGGCCTGTTGAAATAAGTGAGTTTTTAACTTCTGGCGGAAGGAGCGGAGGTCCGTCGTTGTTCTAATTTCAGGGGATAGGTCGTTCCAGAGGGTTGGGCCCACCACAGAGAAGGCCCTTCCCCTGGGCGTCGCCCGCTGGCATTGCCTAGTGGACGACACCCGGAGAAGTCCCTCTGAAGTTTATTATTTCATTCATTGAATTTAAATTTGGCTGCATTTTTACAATTATTCTGATCTTCAAAAAGAGGGCTGTGAAAATATCTACAGACCCGTCCCATCCTGGACAAAAATTGTTTCAACTCCTATCCTCAAAACAATGCTATCGAGCAGGGGTCTCCAACCTTCGCAGCTTTAAGTCTGAAGGACTTCAGCTCCCAGACTTCTCCAGCCAGCTTTCCTTCAGACTTAAAGTTGCAAAGGTTGGAGACCCCTGCTATAGAGCACTGCACACCAAGGCAACTAGACACCAGTACAGTTCTTCCCCAAACACCATCACTCTGCTAAACAAATAATTCCCTCACCACTGTCAAACTATTCCCTAAGGCTGGATTACTATTACTATTAGTCTTCTCATCATTCTTATCACCCATTTCCGACAAACCAGTTCATGTGATTTGCCCAACGACTGCAGTAAATATGGTCACGCGATGGCTTGCTTAACGATTGTATCACTTAGCAGTCAATATTCCAGATCCGTTTGTGGTTGTATGTTGAGGTCTATCGGTAGCTCAGAGGTGACTTCTTAGTTTTCCCCAGGAAGCTCTGTTCCAACATGGCCTGTGGGCTGTTATGACAGCTGGAAGTTGGTGATGCTACATTAGAGAAAACAGAGCCTTAGAAAATAATGTTGAGAGTGGTCCATCAATTAATCAATTTGGTTCTGAGAGATGCTTAGCATTGTGGTGGATTCTTGCATTGTTGAAAGTCAAAGTCTCACTGAGGGTAACATCAGGGTTGTGCTTGACCTTGGGGATGGGAGGGCACTTCAATGTCACTTGTTTCAGGGCCTTTGTTATTTTCTTCCTTCTTCCCTCCTTTCCCTTCCTTCCTTCCTTCCTTCCTTCCTTCCTTCCTTCCTTCCTTCCTTCCTTCCTTCCTTTTTTCCTGTCTTCCTTCCTGTCTTCCTTCCTGCCTTCGTTTTCTTCTTTTTCCTTCCCTCTTCATTCTCCTTCCTCCCCCCTTTTTCTTCCTTCCTCTCTTCCCACCTTCCCTTCTTTTACTTTGTCTTTCCTCTTTCCTTGCTCCTTTCCTATCCCTTCTTTGATGCTCCAGTGCAAAAGGAGAAGGAACATTGATCCTTTTGTTTTCTTTTCAGTTTGTTTTGCTAGCCCTCTGCCAGCGAAAACGGAGCCTGTGTGCATGCGTGTAGGTCTCTGTGTGTATGCATGGTATCAGAGATGGGCTCCTACCATTTTGTACCGTATCGGACTGAGTAGGTAGTAATCTGGCCTGCCACACACCCTGAACCGGTTCTATCGGCTGTGGCGCCATCTTAATTTTTGGTTCTGCGCCTGCGCAGAACGATCTTTATTGTAAAAAATATATATTTTTTCCCTTTTCTAACATTGTGTACATGCCCAGAGCTTTTTAGGCACAAATGTGCACCTGTGTTTGGCGTGTGCACGAGCACAAAAACCCCTGCATTGTATGTGCATGCACACACACACACACACACACACACACACACACTGTATTCATGCAGTCCAGATCTAAGCACCCCATGGGCCGATTCAGCCTTGAGTTTGACCCCCCCCACTTTAGAACATAGAGAAGATCCTAGTGTTAAAGAACTCGGCGGGCAAAAGGCTAGTAGCAAATAAACGAAAGAGAAACCGTTTTAAAGAATTGTAAGCTAATTTTATTCAGACTGATATTAAACATGTTGGCCTTATTCATTAGCATCTTCGGTTTGGTTCGCGATCCAGTGCACAGGCTTGTAATCTCTCGCCATAGGAATGATTCAGGTTGGGAGGGAAAAAAAGGGAGAAAGAGAGAGAGAAAGAATCAATATGGCATGAGCTCAGTATTTCGAGTTCTCATTATTGTAATATGTCAGTATTATTTCAGCGACCTCGGAGCCCCAAATTGGCTGATGTGTTCACTGACTTATTGTGCAATTTCGCAGGGCAAACTATAATTTCACTTGGAATCAGAAAACTCCATGTTTACCGCTCGGTGTCCCACTCTCCAGTCATTAGGGCATTCAGCAGTAATCAATACTTTATGCTTGTTACTAACAGCTGAGTGATGTTGTCAAGCAGTTAAATTGCAAAGGACACAAAGGAATACGAAATCAGAGCGTTGGGAGAGCGAGGTCTTGCTATTTAGAGGCAGTTTTCAATCCCTGAACAATGTCTGATGGGTGATCATCATTTTATCATCGCAAACCAAAGTTATCTTCATTTTATAACGTGCCTGGAGAATTAGCAGCCTGGTGATTTGGAAGAATTTCTCGGCACAATTGTATTTGAGCCCCATTTTATATATCCCGCCCTCCTTCCCTTGCCCTTGCCCCTTTCTGCTCTTCCCTTCCTTTTCCTTCCTTCCTTCCTTCCTTCCTTCCTTCCTTCCTTCCTTCCTTCCTCCCTCCCTCCCTCCCTCCCTCCCTCCCTCCCTCCCTCCCTTCCTTCCTTCCTTCCTTCCTTCCTTCCTTCCTTTGGTGGGTTTCAATTTATTTTACTACCGGTTTGCTCTTTGCTTGTGTGGGTGCATGTGAATGACACTTTGCGCATGCACAGAAGCATCTGGGAGGGTGGGCCAAGCCTCCTGTCGCCACAACTATCAGTTCACCTGATCTGGGCCAAAACCCTTCCTTCCTTCCTTCCTTCCTTCCTTCCTTCCTTCCTTCCTTCCTTCCTTCCTTCCTTCCTTCCTTCCTTCCTTCCTTTGGTGGGTTTCAATTTATTTTACTACCGGTTTGCTCTTTGCTTGTGTGGGTGCATGTGAATGACACTTTGCGCATGCACAGAAGCATCTGGGAGGGTGGGCCAAGCCTCCTGTCGCCACAACTATCAGTTCACCTGATCTGGGCCAAAACCCTTCCTTCCTTCCTTCCTTCCTTCCTTCCTTCCTTCCTTCCTTCCTTCCTTCCTTCCTTCCTTCCTTCCTTCCTCTCTCCCACACAATGTCTTTGTATGTACATACAATGCATACACACACATAAACCTACATGCATATACACACAATATGTGTGTGTAATTTAAATGCATTTAACTGTTTTTAATTTTGTGCAATTTTTGTTTTGAGTTTTGTTTCTTTTTTTAAAAAAAGATACTTTTCGTATCCCTGCTCCTCACGCTTGTCTGTGACCATAATGAAGATTTGTTTTGCTTGTTTGAAATAAGGTTGATGGTCACTGAACATGACAATCAATAGAGCTCCCATCTCTGGGGTGCCCCAGACGTAGCACAGATATTAAAAGGATACTTATTAGGATAATTATGGGGAAGGGAAAGGGAAGCTGGTTGGGCGTTCATTCCAGCAATTAATGAAGACAAATTCAGGGAACATGATATCAAATAACAGGCTTTGATTGATTGATTGATTGATTGATTGATTATTATTCTCAAACACAAAGAACCAGGAACACTTGATGAGTTAAAAGCACTGGAGAGTTTGATATTATTAATGGATTATAGATAAAATTGAACAGAGGGCCTAATCAAACGATGTAAATCTCTTAATAAGGATAAGTGAAGATGAAGATGGATAGGTATTAAGAATAATAGTTGCAACTATTGTGTGTATAAGATTTATTATCGGTATTCAATAGAGAATGTAGAGATTATACCCAGACAGTATGTTATTGTGAATATAGAAATTCTATACCTAACCAAGAAAATTGTATCATAAAAAGAAATAATAATAATAATAATAATAATAATAATAATAATAATAATAATAATAATAATAATAATAATAATAATAATAATAATAATAATAATAATAATAATAATACCACCACCACCACCACCTGGTGATGCACTAATTGAAGATAAGCAGCAAGAAAAAAATCACAAAATACCGGGACTTGCAAATTGAAGTTGAAAGACTATGGAAAAAGAAATCGTATGTTATCCCGAATTGTAATTGGAGCCCTTGGAGCAATACCTAAAGGGCTACCTCGCTATGTAGAAATTCTAAATTTACCTGACTTGAACATTCTGACTCTACAAAAAAACCACCCTGCTTGGAACAGCTTATATCCTCTGATGTTCCTAGGTCATTGGTTAGGACTCGAGCTGTTAAGCTACCAACCAGCCCCAAAGGCTGTGAATCTCACCAAAGATTAACCACAGAATACTAATACAACATGATAATAATAAAGAGTTTGCTATTGCTACCTATACATAAGATTCTGATCCACTACCGGTCAAAGCTAAAATGGGTCTAGATAAGGTGCAACAGAATGAATAGGGGGCTATACCTGCGTCTGTTGTAGGGCAATAAATATTTCAAACAAATGACACATTTAACACCACCTTATTTAACACCACCTTCCAGCTCAGTTGCTCATCTCCTACAAGAATTTTCCAAGTGTCAGAGAGGACAATGTGTCAAATAGTCAATAGTTTTTTTTTGGGGGGGGGGGCTGGGGGGGGCAGGGGGTAGAGATGCCAAGCCTTAAGTATTTTCAGGTCTAACGTAGAATTGTCCTATCTCTTCTTGTCTTCTGCAATCTCTTGAAACTGCTAAGTAACTGGCAAATATTCCTCAGCAATTTGCTACCGTCTGCCCCATGCTGTAATGGAGTTAAATCTCATGGTTTATGCTGGAAGTAGATACCAGCAGGAAAATCAATTTTAAAGTTTCTTTTAAAAAAAGGACAACATCAAGAGTTGTTGATTCCTTGTAGTAAAAAAAACAGTTCAACCAGCCTCCAGAAAATTGCAAGCAGAATGGCTAGGCAAAGAAAACACTCACACACACACGCACACCAGGAGAGTAAAATTTCCCTTCTAGCAACTATTTCAATGCCATTCTTCACGTCCTTTTAAATTGTTGCCACTTTTTCTCCTGTGTGTCAGTCAAAAAGAAGACAAGCCTTGTTTACATTTGCAAGGTGATGAGTTTCCACTTGCTGCCGTTGCAGAGGAATGAATTCAGTATGCATTAAAGATGTTCAGTCTCTTTTTCTTTTCTTTTTCTTTTACAGAGAAAGCTCAGGTGTAAAGACATTGTAGCTCCCTGTGAAAAGGAAAAGAGTGATAACTCACTCTTCCCAGGATTGGTGCCTGCCAGTAGGACAGTTGCAAATTAGGCACAGAATAGGCCCCTTTTATAGGGGTGGCTCAGTGGCTAAGACACTGAGCTTGTTGATCGAAAGGTTGGCAGTTGAGCGGTTCGAATCCCTAGCGCCGCGAAACAGAGTGAGCTCCTGCTACTTGTCCCAGCTTCTGCCAACCTAGCAGTTCCAAAGCACGTAAAAAATGCAAGTAGAAAAATAGGAACCACGGAAGGGAACAGCGTTCCGTTCACCTTCGGTGTTTAGTCATGCCGGCCACATGACCATGGAGACGTCTTTCCAGACGTGGAGACTCTAGAAAGAGTGCAGAGAAGAGCAACCAAGATGAGTAGGGGACTGGAGACTAAAACATATGAAGAACGGTTGCAGGAGCTGGGTATGTCTAGTTTGATGAAGAGAAGGACCAGGGGAGACATGATAGCAGTGTTCCGATATCTCAGAGGGTGCCACAAAGAAGAGGGAGTCAAACTATTCTCCAAGGTACCTGAGGGCAGAACAAGAAGCAATGGGTGGAAACTAATCAAGGAGAGAAGCAACTTAGAACTAAGGAGAAATTTCCTGACAGTTAGAACAATTAACCTCTTGGACAGCTTGCCTCCAGAAGTTGTGAATGCCCCAACCCTGGAAGTCTTTAAAAAGACCACCAGTCCTCCTCCTCCTCCGCTATGTTAGATAGCCATTTGTCTGAAATGGTATAAGGTTCCTGCCCACGCAGGGATTGGACTACAAGACCTACAAGGTCCCTTCCAACTCTGCTATTGTATTGTATTGTAAGTCTTCGGACAGCGCTGGCTCTTTGGCTTTGAAATGGAGATGAGCACTGCCCCCTAGAGTTGGGAACGACTAGCACATCTGTGCGAGGGGAACCTTTGCCTTTACCCCCCTTTTCCCATCCTTGAAACATTCAGTTTCATCAAGATCCTAATGACTTGGGGAGCCCACTCACTTTTTGCGAATACCGTCTCAAGTTCTATCTAGTCGATGAGAACAATCTGTAGCTCAGGGTTGAACTGTAGACTTCTTGTGACTCTCCCAGCTTTGCTGCTTACTAGCAGACTTTTCATCACCAAACATCCTTATGAAGTTATCTAGTTGGGTAGTAAAATGTTTGCACGGGGGAAAAAAATAATAAAGTTGGAGAGTACCAAGAAATCTGTAGCAGCATATTTCAGGAATTTCTACGAAAAGCAAGAATTATTTGAGGAAGATATATGTAAATGCACGGCGGACAGATTTGTTTTTGGCCCTTGGGAAACCACTGGTTAGTTTATTCAAGCCGTGTGACAGAAACCAATAATTCATTTTGCAGAATAGTTATTGCCTGCCAAATTTGTTCCACTCTACAGTAACTTTCCAAGAGCTGGTGTGACTTTGTTTTTCCAAACAGAACCTCTGGCAGGGGTGTGATATAATGACCCGTTGACTTATTTAATCCATTTAACATTGTAGTCCTGTGTTTGAAAACATTGAAATAAATGTATGTAATGGAACAACAACAACAACAACAACAACGGAACAACAACAAAAAAAAAATATTAAGCTGCAACAAAATTGAATATTAAAAAAAAACATATTTAAAGTGTGTTGGAGGATAGGAAAAAATGCACCCGTGCATGCTTCTTCAGTAGATGCCCATACCTGTCTGGTCCCTAACCAAGAGGCAGTTTTTCTCAACTGAATACTTTGTTTCACACTTAAAGGCCAGATCTTGCCAGACTGAGAATTCTGTAAATTCTTAATACTCTGTGAACTATTAAGAAGAGGCTGTCTTCACCTTCGTTCTCTCACATCATATCTACTCTGAATTGCCTCTTACGCCAGATAAAACCCTCCATCTCCACACCTGCTCTTTGCTGCTCCGACCTAGGCTTCCCAAGATCATGAAGCAGACTCCTCATCCAGATAAAAATCCATTAATCTCAGATAGGCTTGTGGCACCAGGAAGTGCCAGACCGCATACAGACGTGATACAATACAGCTGGTTTTTTTGGACCATGAAATCCACCCCCACCCAAAGCCAACCCTGACAGCTAGATAGTAAAGCACCCCAGTTCTAGAATTACTCAAAAAGAGGTGAGGATATAAATTAATTTTCATGTGGGGGAATAAAAAAAAACAACTCATCAGAGGGACCGACTTTTAAAAATAACTTTAATTTCAGCAGCATTAAATATTGGGAAGAAACTGTTGATAGTTTATTCCATAACCAGCCAAATTGCTTTGCTAATGTGTTCCAAATTTGGCAACTGCTGAAAACATTAACATCCTTTCACAGAGTTGTGTTTAAACGAGGGTCATGTTTAGAGTACCTGTGGGCTTCCTGCTGATACCACCCTTGGTGCTTGCCAAAGCTCCCGAAGAATTAATGTTGCTAAATTATCTTACTTAAAAAGTAAATACAGAGATAGGAAGCCGGTGTTTAGCATCACTTTTATTTCCTTTGAGCCCCATGCAAACCATATTAGCATTCTTAAGTAATTTGTATCCTTGATTTATATCATGCCTTGTGTTTTTAATAAATGTGTTGATGCCGTGCTTACTAAATATTTATGCTTTATTTATGCTTTTTAATTTCCTGTGCACCGCCCCGAGTCCCTTCCGGGAAAGGAAGCGGTATATAAGTTTAAATAAACTAAACTAAACTAAACTATATCATTGTAACAAAGTCTTGGGAGAACATCTATGACGTTTTCTCAAAACTCCAGCTCCGTCTGTGGCCTGTTAAAGAAGCTATATCTCCTTTGGTTTTTGCGAAAGAAGTACTGGCAGTGGACAAGGAATAATTCCTCTTGATATTTGTTTATTCACTAACGATTTTTAAATATCATCGTCTCCAGGCATTTGACTTATTTCACAGCTTACAACATATTTGTGTCCCTTAAAATCATGTCAAAAAGTGAAGTGACCCTATCATACATTCTCTTCCCTAGCAACCAGGGCTTAACTGTTTTATAAATTCTAGCTGTAAATTTCTGTTTTTACCACATTGCATTAAAGTTAGTTCCTACCACATCTCTGGGGGAGATGGTTCCTTTTTTAAAAAAAAAGTTGTTTTTATTTTTCTTACTCATACATACGTATGCATACATACAAACTGTTTTTAGGGGTTTTTAGGGATAGTTTTAGTTTTATATGGGTTTTTAGCGCAGGGTCAGTTTAATTCGTTTTTAACTTTGTATTCTGTTTGTGGTTTTAATTGTATTTTTAATTCCCTGTGCCCCGCCTCGAGTCCCTTCGGGGAGAGAGAGCGGGTTATAAATTAAAATTATTATTATTATTATACATTTCACAAATATACATTTCTCTTAGATATTATTAGGGTCGTACGTTATCCTTTAACATTTATAATTCCATTCTTCCCTTAAAGATATAATAATATATTCGAGATTGGGAGGAACAACTGATGAATCAGAGCAAAACTAGCATAAATATCCAAAATTTGAGTTCAGTATGTAGATTCCATTCCTCTCATTATCACTCTTTATCATAATCACGCTCCTTCTCATTCAATTGCTGCTATTATTATTTACTTTGGCTGTGTAAATTGATCGTTGTTGTGCTTTCTTCTTTCCCCTTTCCAAACACGTCTCACCCCCCAGGACAATTAGACAAGAGACTGGCCATTAAGTGCCGATAACAATCAATTTGTCATTAGACTCCACTGCAA
Organism: Rhabdophis nuchalis; assembly: GCA_039707465.1. Taxonomy (NCBI): domain Eukaryota; kingdom Metazoa; phylum Chordata; class Lepidosauria; order Squamata; family Natricidae; genus Rhabdophis; species Rhabdophis nuchalis. Next base: position 31,804,389 of record CM077652.1, read on the forward strand.
TGTTTCACTATACTGTAGTAATCAGATAAATTAGCAGTAATTGCAAAGCGTTTCAAACTATTTTTAAAAAAAATACACAGCAACAGCAGGCTTTCCTCGCAAGGAAGTAAAAGGGGGTAAGGAGGAGAAGATCTGATTCACATCCCCAAATCCACATCCCCTGATCTTGGATCAGGAAAAAAAAATCTAGTATAACAATCTGACTTCTGACAAACCCAGACACATGGTTGAAATATACTACCATTCTCACTGCCTTTTTAAAAGATCATAGGTCATAGAATAACAGGGTTTGAAGGGACCTTGGAGATCTTCTAGTCCAGGGGTCTCCAACCTTGGCAACTTTAAGTCTGAAGGACTTCAGCTCCCAGACTTCTCCAGCCAGCTTTGCTTTGCTGGCTGGAGAATTCTGGGAGCTGAAGTCCTTCAGACTTAAAGTTGCCAAGGTTGGAGACCCCTGTTCTAGTCCAGTGGTGTCAAACTCAATTTCTTTTATTTATTTGTTTCTTTGTTTGTCAGCAAGTATGAAAACACATGAAAAAATGGCACAAATAAATGGATATAAATAAGCAAAGCATAGCCATAAACACATAAAATGAGTACATATAAATTGAGCGCTGAGTCAGGGCTATGGTTGACCTTGAAAGTGCGGGGGGGGGAGGAGGTTGGGGGGTGTAGCCAACCAGGTGGACATGGCCAATTGGGTAGGTGTGGCCAGCTTGATGCCACTGCCCAAACTGCTGGCATGTTTCCTCTTTGCATTGGGTAGACTGGCCCGAAGCTGATCTTTCCTCTTCGCACTGGTAGACCGGGCCAAACCACGCTGGTCCAATGCTTCCTCTTCGCTTTGGGTGGAGAAGGACAGCCCTGTGGGCCGGATCTGACCACATTGCTGGCTGGATCCAGCCCACAAGCTTTGAGTTTGACACCCCTGTTCTAATCCAACTGCCTGCTCAAGGAAAGAGACCTTAGACTAGCGGTTCTCAACCTGTGGGTCACGACCCCTTTTGGGGGTTGAACAACCCTTTCACAGGGGTCGCCTAATGTTCTGACTCCCTCCCAACACAAGACAAAGGACTAAACTGACTGCTACTTGGCAGCTTGCCTGAACTAACCGTGACTAAAAGATAACACGATACAAACTCTCTGACTCTCTGACTCTGTAAACCTCTCTGTTGTTTCCTGCAAACCTTTCGATGTACCGAGGATTTCTTTTAAAGCCTCTTGGGAGGGGCCAGTCAATTAGGCAGCTGCTACTGATTATCTCCAACTGTGTCGTTCTGCTAATTGCCATTGCCTCCTCTCAATACCTCTTAGCCTGACATCAGGGACAAACTGGGTTTCCTCCTCCCCACTACACCAAGCCCATAGATGCCCCCTGATGCCTAGCCAAGAGATCTCTGCTCTCTCACTCTCGGCCTCCTCCTCTAGAGCAGACTCATAGGACTCCTCACTAGAGGAATCCATCAGCAGCTCATCCCGAGCCGGCTGGGCCACAACACATAAGACCATCGGAAAACACATATTTTCGATGGTCTTAGGAACTGAGACACCAGTTTTATGGTTGGGGGTCACCACAACATGAGGAACTGTATTAAAGGTTCACGGCGTTGAAAAGGTTGAAAACCAGTGCTTTTTTTAAAAAAATTATATTTATAAACCATGCCTCTCTCCCCGTAGGGACTCAGGGCGGTGCACAGGAAATTAAAACAACCATATAAAATATACAATAAGAAAATCAATACAAAAATTACATACTAAAAATATATTAAATTCAATACCCTGCGCTAAAAGTATCCTAAAATCAGTTAACCCATTTAAAATTCTAATTAAAAATTTAAAAACTCAGTCTACTAGTGGCTGAAACGGGTGGGGGACTAGGCCAGGCCAGCTAATTGGAAGAGGTGGGTCTTCAGGTGTTTGCGGAAGGAGCGAAGGTCCGTGATGGTCCTGAGTTCAGGGGGTAGGTCGTTTCAGAGGGCTGGGCCCACCACAGAGAAGGCCCTTCCCCTAGGAGTCGCCAGCCGGCATTGCCCGGCGGACGGCACCCGGAAGAGTCCCTCCCTGTGGGAGCGAATCGGACACAGGGATGTATGAGGCATGATGCGGTCTCGCAAATATCTAGGCCCCGTGCCATGGAGCGTTTTAAAGATGGTGACCAGCACCTTGGAGCGCACCCGGAAGGCCACAGGCAGCCAGTGCAGCTTGCGCAGGAGAGGTGTTACGTGGTAGTTCCGTGTGGCTCCCAGAATCCCCCGCACAGCCGCATTCTGCACTAACTGTAGTCTCCGAGTGCACCTCAAGGGGAGCCCCATGTAGAGAGCATTACAGTAGTCCAGACAAGATAGTCTTAGACAAATGGTTGTTCAGTTTACTTTTGAAAATCTCTAGTGATGGAGCACCCATAACTTCTGGTGGCAAGCTGTTCCTCTGTTTAATTGTTCTTGCTATCAGGATTCTTTTTTTAACTTTACAGGTTTGGTCTGTCTTTAACAAGCCTCCGCCCACTATTCCTTGCCCTTGATTGGTTAGATTTGATGTCCTGCTTCAGGATTAAAAAGATGTATAATTTATATCAAAAAAACAAGTCATAAAACGCGGGCTCTTTTCCGAGGTCAAGAAGAAAAAGGCATTTAATTCACAGAAGTGGTGCAGTAAGGATTGTGATTAATCTTGCAGACGGTTACATGTCCTGCTATCATTTCCTGGAAAAAGATGTGAAGATTCTGCACATGCAGATAAAAGATGTAAAAATATTCTTCTAAATGCTAGCTTTGCTATTATAGACAAGAGTTGTTTAAGAGAAGAAGGAAGATAAGTGCAGGAAACTTTTCTAATTTTCAATATTCTCCCAATAGAATAGAATAGAATAGAATAGAATAGAATAGAATAGAATAGAATAGAACAGAACAATACCTGGAAGGGACCTTGGGGGTCTTCTAGTCCAACCCCGTGCTTAGGCAGGAAACCCTACACCACTTCAGACAAATGGTTATCCAACATCTTCTTAAAAACTTCCAGTGTTGGAGCATTCACAACTTCTGTAGGCAAGTTGTTCCACGGATTAATTCTTCTCACTGTCTGAAAATTTCTCCTCAGTTCTAAGTTGCTTCTCTCCTTGATTAGTTTCCACCAATTGCTTCTTGTTCTGCCCTCAGGTGCTTTGGAGAACAGCTTGACTCCCTCTTCTTTGTGGCAGCTTCTGAGATATTGGAAGACTGCTATCATGTCTCCCCTGGTCCTTCTTTTTATAAGACTAGACATATCCAGTTCCAGCAACCGTTCTTCATATGGTTTAGCCTCCAGTCCCCTAATCATCTTTGTTGCTCTTCTCTGCACTCTTTCTAGAGTCTCAACATCTTTTTTACATCGTGGCAACCAAAACTGGATTCAGTATTCCAAGGGTGGCCTCACCAAGGCCTTATAAAGTGGTATGAACACTTCATGTGATCTTGATTCTATCCCTCTGTTGATGCAGCCTGGAGTTGTGTTGGCTTTTTTGGCAGCTGCTGCACACAGCTGGCTCCTATTTAAATGGTTGTCCACTAGGACTCCAAGATCCCTCTCACAGTAATTTGGATGGAAATTTCTGCTCTGTGTGTCAAAAGATTACAAAGATATTGAATATGGGATGTGTGGTATTTTGACGATTTTATCTACATATGCTGGCTGGGGAATTCTCGGAGTTTAAATCCAACCATTTTAAAGTGGGTATGTTTGAGTAACATTGATACAGATTGTGGTTCCTACAACAGTTCATACAGCTATGTATCAAAGTGACTTTGTCTAGACAAAGTTTTTGAACTGAATGAGATGTGATTAGTATTTGGATTAGTATCAAAAAATATGTGCTGTTTCATTTCATGACATAAATGAGAATTAGCATAATGATAACTTTGAGAATTTCACTCTTGATTTGGCCACCATAGGTCCTCCAATTCCTCCTTTTGTGAGATTTTTTGGGATTATCGTAACAAATCAAACTTTACTTTTCAATGATTTAAATCAAGTCAGAATAGAGGTGGAAGGGATCTTGGAGGTCTTCTAGCCCAACCCCCTGCTCAGACAGGAGAGACTGTATCCCATTTCAGGCAAGTTGCTGTCCAATCTCTTCTTTAAAAATTCCAGTGTTGGAGCATTCACAACTTCTGGCGGCAAGTTGTCCTACTGGTTGATAGTTCTGTTAGGAAGATTCTCCTTAATTCCAGGTTGCTTCTCTCATTGATTAGTTTCTCTTCATTGCTTCTTGTCCTGTCTTTGTGTGCTGTACAGTAGAAGAGATTTTAAGGCACAACAGGCTGTATCTTAACACACTATCACTATGAAAAGTACTGTGACTTGACACTATAGATATAATTCAGTCCTTTTCATTTCAATAGCCCAGGCATTCTGGAGTTATGCCTTTTCTTCTTCTTTTTTAAGCCTTTAGATGTTCCCATTCCATCTGTAGGTTCTTTATTGTAATCTTTTTGAGCTAATACAATTTTCAAACACATTTTGAAGAGTATAAGAAGGAAACCTTTTTGGGCTTAATAATAATAATAATCTATAGACACACACACACACAGAGAGAGAGAGAGAGAGAGAGAGAGAGAGAGAGAGAGAGAGAGAGAGAGAGAGAGAGAGAGATATTGAGGGGCATTAGGGGTGTCTTATATTATATTTGTTTCCAGAGAGTAAGTTATCTGTGCACTAATTTTGATTGAATTTTCTCGAGGCATTCCAGAGTTATGCTGGAATATATACACACCCAGCCATTTTTATATCTATAGATTATTATTATTATTAAGCCCAAAAAGGTTTCCTTCTTATACTCTTCAAAATGTGTTTGAAAATTGTATTAGCTCAAAAAGATTACAATAAAGAACCTACAGATGGAATGGGAACATCTAAAGGCTTAAAAAAGAAGAAGAAAAGGCCCATTTCATCTCTTCTTATAGACGCAGGAATTTATTTTCACATCATGAAGAAAGCCATACAAAGGTATAAGTTGAAGTTACGTTCCTATGGTTGGAGAACTTTTTAAAGAACTGTTTTCTAAAGGGTTTGGGCCAAGGGGAATTCTACTCTGGATTTTCAGTTGCTGCAGGAGATGCAAAGTTGCTTATTGCTGCCAGTTCCCCCCCCCCCCCCCCCACTCTTTAAAAGAAGTTTAAAATGAAAGTGGAAAGAAAGGCTGGAAAACGCATATCCAGAGGAAAATGCTGGAAAAGGGCAAGTGGATTTGGAGAAGCCTCCAAGTTTCTTGCCTAAGGATAACTCGGTAATTATACTTTTGAGTCGTCCCCCCCCCCACCCATTTACTGCTTCCCATTAACGACAAGAAACACATTTTGAAGCCAGATGCTAAGGCTGTTTTAACATGCGCTCGCAGCGTTAATATAAAGCATCTACAGAGTCTCCTTTATTACCATTATTATTTTCTCTGATGGCGTGCTCTACAGAAATGTGTTGAACTTGACTTGAGACCCATGCTGTTTGGACAGAGCTCCAGGCAGGGAAAAGATGGGCAAAATCTGTGGTGGTATTTTTTTTTCAACCTTGCTCTACCTTCCTTCTTTAAAATGAATCCCATCTCATCTATCGGCATATTAAAAGTAATAGTTGGCTCCACTGCAAAGGTACTCAAGAGTCTACCACTTGAATTTGGTTGATCAGGAAGTCAAATAGTGGACCTTGTCAAAAGAATAGAATGTAGAACAGAATGTAGAATAAAATGTAGAATAGAATAGAATAGAATAGAATAGAATAGAATATAGTGTAATATAGTGTAATATAGTGTAATATAATGTATAGTGCCTTGGTAAGGCCACACTTGGAATACTGCATACAGTTTTGGTCGCCACGATGTAGAAAAGACGTGGAGACTCTGGAAAGAGTGCAGAGAAGAGCAACCAGGATAATTAGGGGACTGGAGACTAAAACATATGAAGAACGGCTGCAGGAGCTGGGTATGTCTAGTTTGATGAAGAGAAGGACCAGGGGAGACATGATAGCAGTGTTCCAATATCTCAGAGGGTGCCACAAAGAAGAGGGAGTCAAACTATTCTCCAAGGCACCTGGGGGCAGGACAAGAAGCAATGGGTGGAAACTAATCAAGGAGAGAAGCAACTTAGAACTAAGGAGAAATTTCCTGACAGTTAGAACAATTAACCTCTGGAACAGCTTGCCTCCAGAAGTTGTGAATGCCCCAACCCTGGAAGTCTTTAAAAAGATGTTAGACAGCCACTTGTCTGAAATGGTATAAGGTTCCTGCCCATGCAGGGGGTTGGACTAGAAGACCTACAAGGTCCCTTCCAACTCTGCTATTGTATTGTATAGAATAGAAAGCGGAGTAATAGAAACCTTGTACCATTTTTAGACAAATGGTTATCCAATCTCTTCTTAAAAACTTCCAGTGTTGGAACATTCACAACTTCTGGAGGCAAGCTGTTCCACTTGTTCTAACTGTCAAGAAATTTCTCCTTAGATCTACGTTGCTTCTCTCTTTGATGCTAGTTTCCACCCATTGCTTTTTGTCCTGCTTTCAGATGCTTTGGAGAATAGGTTGCCTCCTTCTTCTTTGTGGCAACTCCTGAGATATCAGAATACTGCTACCATGTCTCCCCTAGTTCTTCTTTTCATCAATCTAGACATATCCAATTCCAGCAACTGTTCTTCATATGTTTTAGCCTTCATTCCCCTAATTATCCTTGTTATTTTTCTCTGCACTCTTTCTAGAGTCTCAATTTCTTTTTTACATCGTGGCAACCAAAACTTGATGCAGTATTCCAAGTGTGGCCTTACCAGGGATTATAAAGTGATGCTTACCATATAGAATAGAATAGAATAGAATAGAATAGAATAGAATAGAGCAGAGCAGAGCAGAGCAGAGCAAAGCAGAGCAGAACAGAACAGAACAGAACAGAACCTGGAAGGGACCTTGGGGGTCTTCTAGTCGAACCCCTGCTTAGGCAGGAAACCCTACACCACTACAGACAAATGGTTATCCAACATCTTCTTAAAAGCTTCCAGCGTTGGAACTTTCATAACTTCTGGAGGCAAGTTGTTCCATTGATGAATTGTTGTCACTCTTAGGAAATTTCTCCTTATTTCTAGGTTGCTTCTCTCCTTGATTAGTTTGCATTCATTGCTTCTTCTCCTGGCCTCAGGTGCTTTGGAGAATAGCTTGACTCCCTCTTCTTTGGGGCAGCCCCTGAAATTCACGTTATCTTGATTCTATCCCTCTGCTTATGCAGCCTATACATTCACAAGATATAAATAGAGCATTGCAAGCAAGTGACCCACCTTTGGAATGACTCTATGCTGACATCTTTGGCTTGCTGGTTCCAATTAGCAGCTCAATCGTGCAACATTTAGCCCCTTGAGCAATTAGTCAACAATAATATTGTTGCAGAATATTGTTAGCAGGCTTGAATTACATAACTTGCAACCTGCATCATTAACTCTCATCCAGGATTTTGTTTGGCTTCTTTTTATGTTTTTGAAAGTGAATGTCAAAAACTTTGAGGAGGTCCAAGAAACAGGTATTTTGTTTATTTATCAAGATTATTATTTGCACAGAGGTGGAAACATAGGATACTGCCCACCATGGAGGAATGGATGGTTCAGTTTTTGTTGAAATGGATCAATTCACTTCTTTGATTAGAGAATATACATTATCAGTTATTGCTGACTGGAAGTTTTATGTAGAAATGAATTTGTGATTTAAGGGTTTGACGATTGTATATCATAAATTATAGACCCAAGAGTAATAATTTCATGTAACTTTGAAAGAGTGTTCAAAATATTTGTTCTTGTAACTGATGCGAGGAATATTAAAAGCCTCTTTCTTTCTTTCTTTCTTTCTTTCTTTCTTTCTTTCTTTCTTTCCTTCCTTCCTTCCTTCTTTCCTTCCTTTTTCCTTCCTTTCTTATTTTCTATTTTTTTCAAGTCTTTTTCATTTTTTCAAATGTTTATCTTTTTCTTTGATTTCATTCTTTGATTTTTCCATTCTTTCTATTGGCTACTTTATTTCTATATTACAAACACGTACTAATGTATATTGTATTTAATACATTTAATAAGATTAATATAATGTAATTAATATAATTGTAATAGAGACCAAGGCATTCTTTAACAGTGTGTTGATACCTTCTTTCTCCCCAAGGTCAGCAGCACTAAATTTATTTATGTTCAACAACTTACCCTGTATTGGCTTTTGCTACTAAAGTAGGTAACACAGTTGGCCCAAGATATTTTCTAGCCTGAAACAAGGAGCTAGACAAATGCATATTGCCAACAGATTGTTACTCATAATAGGACATTTTTTTAAAGTATCCCTGAATCTGGAAGAAAATGCTAATTCAGAGGAGGAGCTACACACAGTGGCAATATTATTTAATTGAGCTACATAATGCAAGATCAAGACCACTGTGGTTCCTTTCCACCAACATCTGCTCTTTGATTGCATGAGGATGAAGTTGTATATTTGAAAGCTCCTTTATGGGCAAGCAAACAGAGGAGCAAAATAAATGTTCTCTCTCTGTAACACAAACACATCAGGATGTGTTACATCTCATCAATGTTTAAAAGAATTGATATACTACAGACTAACACATCAGGATGTGTTACATCTCATCAACGTTTAAAAGAATTGATATACTACAGACTAACACATCAGGATGTGTTACATCTCATCAATGTTTAAAAGGATTGATATACTACAGACATTTAGCATCTATCTCAAATCTAGACTTCATATTTTGCAAGCATACCAGAAATAGGTATGACTTGAATATAATGCATCTTCAGGGTCATCATTTTTGAGAATTCTGCCATCCTTGGAATAAGTGAATTCTATTTTTAATCTTATGAAGTTCAAAAAAAAGAAAAGAAAAGTAACTACTATTGGTCTAAATCGCTGCATTCTTCTTCTTTAAAAAAAAAATATTTGGAACGTCTTTAAAGGGAATTTCTGTCAAATAAATTATCTTCCATTTTTAATGACCATATTTCTTCTGAAGTGCCTGATGTTAAAAGTACGACGTTGTAACTCTCAGTGCAGAACGCTGATGGTCCAGAATTCAAAATGCTCTGTTTTCCCCTTTTCTCTATCAATTAAAGGTGAAGATAGGAGAAAATAAAATATGTTAAGACATAATTGATTTAGAAAGTCAACAACGCGATAATAACAACCTTAATAGGTTTTCACTGATAAGAAGAAAGAAAGAAAGAAAAACCACCAACCCAAGGAAATTATTTTACAGACATCATTGTAGGAAGAGATGTAAAAAAAAAAACTGATCTGATTTCAGATTAATTTGCCAAGGAATTGCTGTTTAATAACATCCACGTTGACACATTCTATGGTTCTTGTGATATGTAGCTATGCTACTCTGTGTCTATGTTGTTCTTCGAAGCCCTTGGCAGAGAGGAAGGTGGCTTGAGACTTCTACTAGGGGAAGAAATTATATATGTTTAGTAGCTGTAAGTTCATTGTTTCCCATATAGGCACTGCAGCAAAGAATTCACCAAAACGAACATAGAATGTAGAATGATAGGGTTGGAAGCATACTTTGATTTCAGCACTCTGGATAGCTGGCCTTCAGTTGCCTTGCTTTGCTTTTAGGCAGGGTTCGGCAACCTTAAATTATTTATTATTTATTTATTTATTTATTTAAATTTATATCCCGCCCTTCTCCACAGAGGACCCAAGGCGGCGCACAGGAAATTTAAAAACATACAAAATACAATAAATATAATTTATATTTAAACATTCAAAGAGCCACAAAGGTCCTAACCGGAAGCCCCCCTCTCCTCTGTTCAATTCTGGAGCCAACCGGAAGTCTGGTTCCCCCACCATAGAGTCTCCTCCTAGCACAGCATCCTTTTTCCTCTACATGCCCTAACCAAAAGTCCTATCAATTGGGGAGCCAACCAGCAACAGGGAGCTGCAGCCGAAGGATGAAAGAGCCACATGTGGCTCCATAGCTGCAGATTGCTGACCCCTGCCTTAGCAGAAGTGGGCAAATTGATACCAGTCCCCTTTGACTGGAAAGCCACTAGCTAGTTAGTTTAGAATATACAACATAGAATAATGGGGTTGGAAGGGACCTGGGAGATCTTCTACTCGAACCCCTGCTCAAGCAGGAGACTCTATTCCATTCTGGGCAAATGATTGTCCAGTCCCTTCTTTAAAAAATCTCCCGTGGTGGAGCACCCACATCTCTGGGAGGCAAGCTATCTCATTGATTGGCATTGCTTCCTTTGATCTATGCTCAGGTCATAAGTAGAAAACCTGATTTGGGACTTAAGATATTGAATGACATATTGAACCAGCTGAACTGATTTTCAGAAGGAACAAAGGTTTGAATGTCCTACTGCTGCAAAAGGAAAATACAGCACAGTAAATGAGTGAATAATGGATTTTTAAATGAAGGCATAGTATCTTCTATTGACTTTTTTGTTTACCCTAATCTGCCAATCATACTTTCATAACTTGTTTAACTAACCATAATCAGGGGGGGGGGGGCTTAGATATGTATTCAGGACGTGGTGGCTCAGTGGCTAAGACACTGAACTTGTCGATCAAAAAGTCGGCAGTTCGAATTCCTAGTGCCTCGTAATGGAGTGAGCTCCCGTGGCTTGTCCCAGCTTCTGCCAACCTAGCAGTTCAAAAGCATGTTAAAAATGCAAGTAGGAAAATAGGGACCATCTTTGGTGGGAAGGTAACAGCCTTCCATGTGCCTTTGACATTGAATCATGCTGGCCACATGACCACGGAGAACGTCTTCAGACAATGCTGGCTCTTCGGCTTTGAAACGGGCATGAGCACTGCCCCCTAGAGTCAGGAATGACTAGCACATATGTGCGAGGGGAACCTTTACTTTATGTATGTATGAATGCATTGAAGCATAGAGCTTTCAGGAAAAGTTTTACCTGACTTGTTAAAAGTTAAATAAAGTGTGAACCTCAAGGAAAGTATAAATCTGGAATTCTTGTCTAAGGAAGCCAAAGTCTAATATGGTCGAGCTCAGACGTTAGATTGAAAGAAAAGACATTTCAGGAAATAATAGGATCAGTGGCAGGTAGGAGAAAATAATGGGAAACATACCTTAAAGATAATGGCAATTCTTTTTTTTTTTTGAGACTAAATGCTCATTCAGAAATATATCTAACGAGAAGGAAAACGGAGGGCAGTGGAATAGGCCACTGTGCCTGTACAAGATGAATGAAAATCAGAAAACCACAGAAGATATGTATAGAAGATGAAAAAATGGACTATTCCTAATGAAGAATTCACTGAGGGCTTCTTCAGTAGAGACAGTGTCTGGAAAGCAGGAAAAATTGATATGCTTAGCAGAAGACAAGAAGAGAGAAGAAAATCCTTAACCAGAAGTTTGACAGCACCACCAATTACCCCTTTTTCTCCCTGGATGTATTCAAGGAAAGGCATCTGTTTGAAATGCTGAGGAAGAAGCTGGTGTCAGAGGTTTTAACCCCTTCCCCGGTTTTGGATGATATCAGGAACAGCTTAGAGAAATGAAAACACTCAAGGTTAGGATCATTTACTTTTTATTTATATAGATTTATTTTTATTTAATTTGATTTATATACTGCACCTTCTCTGTCGGAATGGACCCAGGGCGGTGCACAGGAAACTAAAAGCCAATAAATAGAATATAATACAATAAATACAGATAATAATAATAATAATAATAATAATAATAATAATAATAATAATAATAATAATAATAATAATTTAATTTTATATCCCGCTCTCTCTCCCCAAGGGGGACTCGAGGCGGGGCACAGGCAATTAAAATACAAATAAGACCACAGACAAAATACAAAATTAAAAATGGATTAAATTGATCCTGCGCTAAAACCCATAAACTAAACTAAAAATACCCCTAAAACCCCTAACCTAAAAAGAGACTACCCAAGGCCGGCCAGGCGAAAAAAGTGTGTCTTTAATTTTAAGCGGAAGGAAAGAAATTAAATTAGGGACCTGTGCTAAAATTCCCACAAAAACCCAACGACCATTTGCGAATGCGGCAGGAGATATATAACAGTTCGATCTCAGTGTGAAGCAAGACCAGCTTGCTGAAAAAAATAAGTCTTGAGTGAAATAAAGACTTTATTTTAAAATAAAAATTTTAAAAAAAAACTACCCAATTTGACAAATGAAATAAAATTCAGTTTATCAAGATTCAACATTAGCAATGGCTGTTGACACATGAACCCATAGGTAAAAAGATTCCCCTTGCACATATGTGCTAGTCATTCCCAACTCCAAGGGATGTACGTAAGTACATCTCTTCAAAGCTGAAGAGCCAGCGCTGTCCGAAGACGTCTCCGTGGTCATGTGGCCAGCAGGACTAAATGCCAAAGGCACAGGGAACTCTGTTACCTTCCCACCAAAAGTGGTTCCTATTTTTCTACTTGCATTTTTACATGCTTTCGAACTGCTAGGTTGGCAGAAGCTGGGACAAGTAACGGGAGCTCACTCCATTACATGACACTAGGGATTCAAACCGCCGAACTGCCGACCTTTCTGATCATCAGTCTCAGCCTCTTACACCAAAAAAGATGGAAGTAAATGCTGCCAACATACTAGCACAATTTCTTTATTGTCCTTAAAAGCCGGATATGCCTAGCAATGCTTAAAATCCAATCATTATCAGTGGCATTTAATCTTAATAAATTATTAGATATTTTGAAGATTGCTCTGACATTCAAGCTATCAGAAGAAAGGTTCAGTTAGTCACCCTAGGAAAGACATTAATAACCAAATGTCTTTCGGTTCTTTATAAAAGATAGCGGGGGGTGGGGAAAGTATGTAAGTAACAGGCTTGGTCTCATCGGATAAATAAATCAGCTAATTTATTGAATTGCTGAAGCCTCAATCTAGTGTGTGTTTCTCGTGTAGATTAAAGGTACCCCCTCATTGTTGCAAAAATGTGAAATGTGTGTTTAAACCAGGGTTGAAATCGACTTAACTTCGCTACCGGTTTGCAAATGTAAGCGTGCACATACATGTGTGCTCACTCCACTTGGCATATACCACCTCCGCGCATGCGCATCGAAAACAGACATGATGACCTTTGGGTGGGTGGGCGGAGTCTGCTACCTGCAAAGGTACGTAGAACAGCAAAGGGGGAGGAATCCGCTGTGCCACCTGATTTAGATTAGCTAGAAAGCAGGAAATCCTGTTTTCTAGGTAATATACAGTAAATGGTGCGTCACAGCTAATCATCAGAAGTATTTTTTTTTAAACAACTGGTTCGGGCAAACCGGTCCGAATCTTTAGCATTTCACACCCGGTTTAAACAATCACATATTCTTACAATTTTTAAGAATACAAGATTTATTTTTATTTTATTTATTTTTTATTTTAATTCGATTTATATCTCGCCCTTCTCTACGAAGGACCCATTTAGTGCCATTTAAAAAGAAAGCATACACCATTCACTGAATTGTGAGTTGTTGTACATTGTTAGCTTGGTCACCTTTTGGCTTTCATTCTGGAACGCAGTGGTCAGCCTCTAGGAATAAAGGGAGAAGCTGACAATAAGCCAACCACAGACTTTTTTGAAAGAGAGGTGCAGTTCAATGCTTTTTCAAAAGTTGTGTACCAGTTCCACTTCTCTTTTTTTTCCATCAAGCCATATATGCTGGTAACCTTTGGCACCAAGGGTTGTTTATATCCCTGTTGAAAGATCTGTGCAGTGGTACTAAGTGGACAGTGAAAAGTTTGGAATCCCTGTGCTTTGCATCCAACAATGGAAGGGCTTGATAGAAACAGACCTCAGCCTTGACCTTATGTGCTAATAAGATTTGAGCCTCCAGTAAAATAAGAAAAGTAGAATCAGTTGCCACAAATTTTTTTTTCTTTTTGACTGCATAGAACACTGAAATTTACCGAAACCGCCATTCACTGACATCTCTTGACAAATAAGAACCAACTTGAACAAAGAGGAATTTTATCAATTTTGTCTTTGACAAAATTAACGGAGAATATAATTATAGGTTAGAATGCTGTTAGAGAAACTAATTATATGTTTCTATGCATCCATACAAAAAGGGACACGGTGGCTCAGTGGCCAAGACACTGAGCTTGCCAATCAGAAAGGTGGACAGTTTGGGGGTTCAAATCCCTAGCGCTGTGTAACAGAGTGAGCTCCCATTATATGTCCCAGCTTCTTCCAACTTAGCAGTTTGAAAGCATGTAAAAAACGCAAGTAGAAAAATAGGGACCACCTTTGGTGAGAAGGTAACAGCATTTCATGCGCCTTTGGTGTTTAGTCATGCCAGCCACATGACCACGGAGACGTCTTCGGACAGTGATGGGTCTTTGGCTTTGAAATGGAGATGAGCACTGCCCCCCTAGAGTTGGGAACGACTAGCACATATGTGCAAAGGGAACCTTTACTTGTATGAATCCATACATGGAAACTCAACAAAATCAAGGTTTTCTTTAGGCTGTTTTTTGGTAGTTATTTGGGAGAGAGGAAGTTAAGTCTTTCTTTTTTTTTTTTTTTGGGACTGAAATAAAGATAATTTTTAAAAAAAGAAAATGGTGATGAAAAGGCTTTTAGAGGGTGGAAAGGACTTTGTGAATGAAACTACTAGTGGTGGCTGTCATCCTAACATTATTGAGCCGGCCTGACATAGACTAAGGGTATACTTTTAAATTTTGATATTTATTGGTTTTAATTTTATATTATCTAAATTTTAGCACAGATTTAATAATTTAATTTTCTTTTATATTTTGTATGTATTGTTGGGTTTTTATCTTTCTGTGCACCGCCCTGAGTCCCTTTTAGGTGAAAATAGGGCGGTATATAAATCGAATAAAATGAAATGAAAATGAATGAATGAAATGATTAAGGAATTAGTTGATTGAAACATGAAAATTAATAGTACCAATAAAAGAAGATATTTGTAGCTCAGGATTGAGCTGTGGGGTCCTTGTTGCTCTCTGAGCTTTGTAGCTTTCTTATGATTGTTTCATGACCTAAATAGATAACATAATCAGTGCTAGAAGGGAGTGGGGTTTTGACCTGTAGTGGAGTGGTCTTGACGGTTTCTTGATTAGGCTGTTGTTTTCTATTTCATTGTTTTTGTAAGTTGTTGGTAGTTCCTTGATTGGGGTCTTGTTCATCTCTTGACTTGTGGTCTAGATCAGTGGTTCCCGATCTTTTTTTGGCCATGCCCCATCTAAGCATCTTTGAAATCCTGATGCCCCCCGCCCCTCCTTGTAACACATAATTTTTACTTTACTCAAAAAGTGAACTTTAGGAACCCTAAAAGGCCATTAACTTGGTTTGAACAAGGTACAAATTTCCCCCATTAAAAATCAAATTGCCCCCCAGTGAGGCATGGCCTAGATTATATGCTTTGGGGAAATGATATTGTATCTATCTATCTATCTATCTATCTATCTATCTATCTATCTATCTATCTATCTATCTATCTATCTATCTATCTATCTATCTATCTATCTATCTATCTATCTACCTACCTACCTACCTACCTACCTACCTACCTACCTACCTACCTACCTACCAGGGGTGAAATTTAGCAGGTTCTGACAGGTTCTGGAGAACCGGGAAGCTGAAATTTTGAGTAGTTCGGAGAACCGGCAAATACTACCTCTGTCTGGCCCCAGAGTAGGGTGGGAATGGAGATTTTGCAATATCCTTCCCCTGCTATGCCCACCAAGCCACACCCACAGAACCAGTAGTTATCCCCACTGCTATCAACTGTATCTATCTATTTATCTATCTATCTATCTATCTATCTATCTATCTATCTATCTATCTATCTATCTATCTATCTATCTATCTATCCATCCATCCATCCATCCATCCATCCATCCATCCATCTCTATTTCACTCTATTTCTATTATCTATCTATCTATCTATCTATCTATCTATCTATCTATCTATCTATCTATCTATCTATCTATCTATTTATCTATCTATCCATCCATCCATCCATCCATCCATCCATCCATCCATCCATCTCTATTTCACTCTATTTCTATTATCTATCTATCTATCTATCTATCTATCTATCTATCTATCTATCTATCTATCTATCTATCTATCCATCCATCCATCTCTATATCACTCTATTTCTATCTATCTATCTATCTATCTATCTATCTATCTATCTATCTATCTATCTATCTATCTATCTATCTATCCATCCATATGTATTATATGCAGATGTTTATTTGAAGTAATTTGTGGGACTCTTTGTTGGCATTGATGTGTAAAGGAAGACCTTTGATATGTAAAGGAAGGTCTAGCACTACTTGTTCTGTATCTAAAGCAATCTAATTATAAATACTGTCATTTCCTTTATCATCATGGAGAAAATAACTGTAAGGTTGCTCAGAGTCAACAACAACTTGATGGCTGTGATCATCCGCAGTTTGTTTTATGCATAGAAGCCTCATGGATGTTTTTCTAAGAATCTTCAGCAATTGAAATTGGTTTCACAGTGAATTTATGGAGCTTCCCTCGGTAAAAAGTGAATATACTCAGGGTGGGGGATATACCGGTATTTGATAGATTGCATTCAGCTCGTTATTTGCATAATGTTCTGCTGCAGAATTGTATCAAAGTTGTGTGGATTATAAGGTGCATTAAGCCTTTCGGTTTCCTTTCTTTTTGCTTCTGGGGTTTTATTTCATAGAGCTGACAGTCAAATTTGCAACAAGCAACAGCAGGGATGGGCAAGATGGAAGGGTGGCTTGTTTTCAACTTAATGACCACCTGACTAGCAAAAAGTTTACACCAGGCAAGAGGGCACACTAGTTTCACTTGGCTAGTTAACACATAGAAATGTTCAGAGTTAAGCCGCATGCTTTCCAAAATTCACATTTGCTGGCAGTCTGAAATCTTGCAGAAGAAAAGAATGCCCAGTCTACTAGATATGAAAAAAAAAATGTATCCCAAATATGTTTTTTAAAAAAGTTATAAGCTCTAACAACACTAAGGGAATGTTCCTATCTTTTCAGTCCTTTTTATATCGATTACTATCATAATTAATTACCATCCACTTCAAACGCAAAAATAGTCATGACCACAAAACAGAGAAGCAAACATTTAACATGGCTATAGGTACCTTTCATAAAAGCTTTAGATTAGATTACAGGCTGAACATACGACAACATAGCCACATAATGCAAAATTAAACCACCACAACCACCGTTTAGATTTTGCATGGTATCCTTTTGCCTAATATAGTGTGTGATTACATGTGTTCATTTTCATGTTATTATATAAGGATTAACAGAGTTGGAAGGTCATCTAGTGTAACTCCCCGCCAAGCAGAGGACCCTACATTATTTCTGACAAGGTTTTGACGACCATCTTCAAAGCGCTCCATGGCTCGGGATCTAGTTATATGCGAGACCGTCTCCTGCCCCATACATCCCTTCGACCGATACGCTCCCACAGAGAGGGCCTTCTCAGGGTGCCATCGGCCGAACAATGCCGACTGGCGACACCCAGGGGAACGGCCTTCTCTGTGGCGGGCCCTGCCCTTTGGAACGACCTGCCCCCTGAACTACGCACCATCTCTGACCTCCACCTCTTCCGCCAGTGTCTAAAGACACATTTCTTTCACCAAGCCAGCCTAGCGTAACCTCCGCTGCGACTATTTTAGATAGTTTTAATTTTGGGAATTTTAATTGGATTTTAGCGCAGGATGGTTATTTAATAAGTTTTTTAATTTTTTTATTGTGACATTTTGTATGTGTTTTTAAATTCCTGTGCGCCGTCCTGGGTCCTCTTCGGAGAAGGGCGGGGTATAAATTTAATAAAAATAAAAATAAAATAAAATAAAATAAAATGGCATCCCAGTCGTTCCTTGAAAGAGAAAATGGAACAAGTTTCTGTGACTTGATATTGAATAACAAAACTCTTTTTTTCAGATATATTGCACATCCTGAATTTATTTATTTATTAGAATTTGTCAAACAAAAACGTGAACAGGAATAAAAGAAATAAAAATACAGTGACAAGAACGATAGGCATGTTAGTGCACTTATGTATGCCCTCTCTACTAACCACTTAGGTAGGAAGTAACGTTCACGGAAGCCAAATTGTGACTGAAAAGGTGATATTTTTGGAAATATGATAGAAAAATGCCTAGCTCTCCTTAAGGACTAACTCTGAAAAACTATGCTTTGCTATTTTTTTATTTTATTTTTTCAGAATACCAACAATAGTGTTGTCCTGCTGCCGTATATAATCACTTATAGGAAGAAAGGAAATAAAAGGGCTTAGGTTATTTAAAAAAAAACATTTAGAGAGGAGAATAGCAGAATAGCTGTTACAAAAGTGAAATTTGTTGTTGTTGGTTGCAAAGTTGTGTCCGACCCATCGTGACCCCATGGACAACGTTCCTCCAGGCCTTCCTGTCCTCTACCATCCCCTGGAGTCCATTGAAGCTCACACCAACTGCTTCAGTGACTCTATTCATCCACCTCCTTCTCTGTTGTCCCCTTCTTCTTTTGACCTCCATTCTCCCAGCATGAGGCTCTTCTCTAATGAGTCCTTCTTCCTTCTCATTAGGTGGCCAAAGTCTTTGAGTTTCCTCTTCAGGATCTGGTCTTCTAAAGAGCAGTCAGGTTGGATCTCCTCTAGGACTGACCAGTTTGATCACCTTGCAGTCCAAGGGACTCGCAGGAGTCTTCTCCAGCACCAGAGTTCAAAGGCCTCCGTTCTTTGGCACTCAGCCTTCCTTATGGTCCAAATTTCACAGCCATCCATTGCAACTGGGAAAAACAGAGCCTTGTCTATACACACTTTTGTTGGCAGGGTGATGTCTCTACTTTTTAGTCTGCTGTCTAGATTTGCCACAGCTTTCCTCCCCAGGAGCAAGCCTCTTTTAATTTCTTGGCTGCAGTCCCCATCTGCGGTGATCTTGGAGCCCAGGAAAATAAAATCTGTCACTACCTCCATTTCTTCTCCATCTATTTGCCAGGAATTGAGAAGGTTGGATGCCATGATCTTAGTTTTCTTAATGTTGAGTTTCAAGCTAACTTTTGCACTCTCCTGCTTCACCCACATCAAGAGGCTCTTCTTAACTTTCTTTCACATTCTTTCATTCTTTCTTTCACTTTCACATTCTTCTTCACTTTCTGCCATGAAAGTGAAATTATAACCCATTAATGGAGGCCAGGGGCACTGATCTGTAGCAATCCCCCACTTGCAGGGAAATTCAGATTGGCATAGTCAGTGAGGCTATTTGGGGAAGAAATGAATGAGAGATTTCGGAAGGCAGGAGCCAAACTATTTAACATGCTCTATGCAGTGTAACATGCTTAATTATGTAGGGAGGGGGGGAAAAACCTTCAGTAAACACAGTAAGATAAACAAAAGTCTGCACTGAATTCCATTTTCCCCCCACTGTAAACTGCCTATGTAACATATGTCTCAGCCTGGCTAAATTCTTAATTTGCTAGTGAGATCCTGTAATTAATTTGGTTTATTCAGGGGGTTTCTAGCTGAGCCTAGAATCAACAAACAGAATAAGGTCATAAATCTTTCCGAAAGATAAAAAGCCTTGATTGATTGAAGTAATAGACCCAGTGCAGTTTTTTCTCTCTCTCTCTCAAGGTAAAGTCTTAAATTGAGTGTATCGTTGTGTACATACAGTGTGTGTACATATGTTTGCTTCTGAGAATAAAAGCAAAAAAGAATATTGTAGAATTATAGAATAGAATAACACTTGGAAGGGACCTTGAAGGTCTTCTAGTCCAACCCCCTGCTCAGGCAGGAAACCCTACATCACTTCAGACAAATGGTCATCCAATCTCTTCTTAAATACTTCCAGTATTGGAACATTCACAACTTCCCAAGGCAAGTTGTTCCACTAGTTAATATACATATGCACACAATTATGTCGGCATATATAAAATACCACTCTATAATACAATACAATAGCAGAGTTGGAAGGGACCTTGTAGGTCTTCTAGTCCAACCCCCTGCGTGGGCAGGAACCTTATACCATTTCAGACAAATGGCTATCTAACATCTTTTTAAAGACTTCCAGGGTTGGGGCATTCACAACTTCTGGAGGCAAGCTGTTCCAGAGGTTAATTGTTCTATCTAACTGTATCTAGCATTAGTTTAGAAAGAGATTCTCTCTCTGTATGTGTAATGCAAAATATCTACTAGGAGTAAATAGTAAATAATAGTATAATTGTAAACAAAAAAGGGAAAGGAATAACTTTTTGATTATGTAGATATTGTTAAATGGTAGAACCAATTTACAGTCAACATTTTTCTCAGTTTATTGTCAACTATATTTCAGTTATAACAATATGCCAACACCAATAAATAAATAAATAAATAAATTTATATACATACAGACATAAAAGGAATGATGTCTTTACCAATTACTCTGATCCTTGACCATTTATGCATCAACAGTAAACCAGAAATTAGTGAAATACAAAGAAAATTCATTTTATAAAATGCAAATTGTGGGAAACAAATGGCATTGAAGCTTCCTCGAACAAATTAAGTGACAATATTTGCTATTGATATGTGAATAGATTTTTAATCAAATAATTTCTCATTGGAGTCACGTATTGGATGATACATTTTATGCTCTTTTCCACTAGTTTGCAGATTAAACTAAAAATATTTGTAAAGAAGGTGAGGAACTCAAATCACTGGAATATGTTTCAGAGGAACTAACACAATTAGAACACGGTAATTACACTAGATAAATAAAATTTGACCCAATAAAGGAAACCCAGTTGACAATTTATAATTTATAATGCCATGGTAAATGGTGCTGCTATATTTGATATTGGCAGAAGCTTTGTGTAGAAGCTTTTAAAATATTTTTCTCCCCCACCCCTGCCCAATTTGTGAAATGTGTCCCTCCTTTTGCATAAGAGTTGAATCAAAATAAACTTTGAGGAAAACAGATATTGGTACAGGCTCTGGATATAAAAGGTTTGTGCAGTTCTGGCGTAACTCCAAAAAGTGTCAGAAACAGAGATTGCAAAAGGAAAGTTGGAATCAGAGAGTTTTCCTTCAGATGTATATTCCCATCTTCTGCTTGGTTTTGGAAACCAAGACCTGGAGAATTCCCAGCAGACCTCGCTGGCAACAAGAACATATTCAGTGGTGTTGAAAGGCACCTTAAAAAAATAATAAAAATAAAAATAAATAAATTTCAGAGAAAATCTTACCGATTGGCTAATTGGCTAGGTATTAATAGTTATCAAGTGTGTGTACATCTTATTTCTTTTCTGAGAACTAAGGGCAGTTCATATGGGGGAAGATTTCCCCTCCTGTTCCCCCATAACAACAGAATAATAGAGTTGGAAGGGCACTTTTTAAAAAAAAAATTTTAATAGGATAAACATTAAAAAAAAATATTGGACATACAGTAGTTCAACATTTCTGGCATAAATATTTCCAGATAGTGATTAGATCTTAGAACAATTACATTTTTTATCCATTACATAGGCATGTGTTGTGGCCCAGACAGCTCCGGATGAGCTGGTGATGGACTCTTCTAGTGATGGACTCTTCTAGCCCTGGAGGAGGAGGGCGACCTTGAGGAAGCAGAGAGTCTGGTTGGCCACCAGGAGGCGCCTGGGTCATGGAGCAGTGGGGAGGATCAGGGGCAGTTTGTCCCTGATGCTAGATTACACAGGGCTGAGAAAAGGAGGCAATAGTTACGTAAGAGGCAAGCTCGTAAGCCCTGATGAGCACCAGCTGGTTGCTGAGTGGCCCCTCCCAAGAGAGCTTATAAGGAAGGCTTTGGGAGGGGTCATTTGCAGGAAACAACAGTGACAACTCCTCATTGGAAATTCGGATCATTCAAGTTTTGCAATTCTCTGTCTGTCTTTGTTACGTGAGTTAGGGCTCACAGCCTAGGCGATAGTGCCAAACAGCCAAGCTTGGGTGTGTCTGTCTGTGGGGCAGAACAGGCATGTGTAGTCAGTCAGATTACCTTTTTAAAATATAATTACTAACCATACAAATACATACCCAATTCCTACCTATCACACATTCTTAATACCATGTTTTCCAATTCTCCACTTGTCTGGGTTTTTCTGTCCTGACCTTTTCCCCTCATTTCTAACCATCGGTACCATTTGTTTCAGATTTTGTGATATTCCTTCTCACCCTTGTCTTTCAGCTCTAGAGTCAGTCTGTCCATTTCTGCACATGTCAGTATATTATTTATTATTTCTTGTTCCAAGGGAGTCTCCTTATTTTTCCATTTCTGTGCAAAAGCCAGTCTTTCTGCCATTAAAATATGCAGCATTAAATATAGTCCACCTTTGCCATGTTTTTTCTTTTGTGATCCCTAGTAAAAATAATTCTCGCCTCAACTTCATCCTTTGACTTAGCATCTCTTGAGTTGGAAGAAAACTTCAAGGTCTTTTAAATCCAACCCTCTGCTCAAGAAGGAGGCCATACATCATCCTGGTCAAAGGCTGGCTAGTCTTTTCTTAAAAGCCTCCAGTGATGGGGCATCCACTACTTCTGAAGGCAATCCATTCAATTTCTCCTTAGTTCTAGGTTGCTTCTCTCCTTGATTAGTTTCCACCCATTGCTTCATATCCTGCCGTCAGGTGCTTTGAAGAATAGCTTGGTACCCTTCTTCTCTGTGACAGCTCCTCAGATATTGGAAGACGGTTATCACGGTTCCCCTAGTCCTTTAACAGGGTAACGGAGTTGGAAGGTACCTTGCAGGTCATCTAGTCCAACCCCCTGCCCAAGCAGGAGACCCTACATGTGCCTCTACCTAGGATCGAACTCCCAACCTCCTGCTTGTGAGGCAAGAGCTCTACCTCTTTGTTAGAACCAGACATACCCAGTTGCCACAGCTATTCATTACCATTGTTGGTTGGTTCAAAACCAACATTGTTGGTAATATTGAAAGAGTGATTGAACGTCCAAGAACGAATGGAAACTTGACTCAGGCTCTGCATTATATTGCAATGTGTGTGCATGAAAATTTACCGGCAAGGAGATTTTTGAGTGTTTTTTACAACATATTCCAAATTGAATTTGAATTGAATTTATTGGACTTCTAGACCGCCCCCTCTCCCCGAAGGGACTCGGGGATAATGTATCTAAGTATGCTATTCTGGTGGTTGTGGAGTAAAACCAAACAATTCCCTGTTCTGTTGCCAGTAGTAAAATATCTTGACACAACTTTGGTGATATGATAGGTTTGTCTGTAAAACATGGATCTCACCCATCCAAAAGAGATGCGTTGCATATTTGGAATATCTGGAATGGATGACTTGATCTGCCTGCAATCTATATGTCTACCATTTGCCATCTTACTTTCCTATCTATCTACTTACATACATTCCCTATTTATCTACAAATATGTAAGGCTGAGGGGGATGCGGTGGCTCAGTGGCTAAGACGTTGAGCTTGTCGATCAGAATGGTCAGCAGTTTGGTGGTTCGAATCCCTAGTGCTGTGTAATGGAGTGAGTTCCCATTACTTGTCCCAGCTTCTGCCAACCTAACAATTCGAAAGCATGTAAAAATGCAAGTAGAAAAATACGAATCACTTTTGGTAGGAAGGGAACAGCGTTCCATGCGCCTTTGGCGGTTTAGCCATGCTGGCCACATGACGGCGGAGATGTCTTCAGACACTGCTAGCTCTTTGGCTTTGAAACAGAGATCAGCACTGCCCCCTAGAGTCAGGAACAACTAGCACATGTGTGCGAGGGGAACCTTTTCTTTTATGTAAGGCTGAGTTGCTACTGGTGTTCACACTGGTGAGTAGGCAGATATTTCAGCATGTATTAAATATCCTTTGCCACTAGCCATTTCTTAACCATGGGTAGCAGCATTTTCAAATGACTTTATAAGCTGATTGCATCTTCTGTTGAAGGAAATTATGTGCCCACAGCAGTGTGCTTCCAGATTAATTGTGCATAAAAGAATTTTAAAGCATTCACATCCAACAACAGCTTGGATATCAATCTGGTTGAAAAGTACCCTTTGATGTATCCCAAGGGCTGTGTGGATTTACATTTGGCAGAATTAAAATATTTTGACAATGGGATGTTGGGACCTGACTTGCTGCTTGTTGACCAAAATTTCTCCCTTGAGATGCACGAGAACAAATGTCCTCATTAGAACTATGCAAATCATATTTAATGAATGTCCTTCACTAGTGTCTTAAGTCTTTCTTTCCAAACACTTATTAAAAGTAAGGGGGAAGAGAGCAAAAGTATTTCCCTAGCTGTAGTTAGGATCCTTCTGGAATGTCCTAACTGAAAGTTAAATCACCTTGTTGAAATGAGATTGATCAAGGTCTACTTCCACCCTGGATGGAATTCTCTTGGCATATTTTGTTTCAAGCTGCCTTGAATTTTAGTCTACAATAATTTTTTTTATGCATCCATTTGTGCATAAATATCTAAATAGAAAATTTAATTACAACTTGCTACATTATGGGTGGATAGTTAGATAGCAAGAAAGGAGAGAGAGAGAGAGAGAGAGAGAGAGAGAGAGAGAGAGAGAGAGAGAGAGAGAGAGAGAGATTATATAATTTGGAATAAAACCAAATATCAGGGTTCCAAATAGCATCCGAAAGTAAATCAGAGTCCAAGGAAAATTATTGCTCAGAGTTCCAATTTATGAAGAGAGCCATGTTGGCACATCTGGGAAAACCCGAATCTGAAAGCTTCCCAGTTTTCCCCACCCAGGTGAAAGTTCAAGATCTTTCCCCCTACACCCACAAGCCCATCCCATGGTCCATCCAATCTTCCACTGCTATGCTGGCAGTTCCACCCCTCCAGTTCCAGTCAGGTGCAGAGGTGGAGAGGCAAAGGATGACCTTGGCTTTCTAGAAAGAATTTTGTTTTGGCTACATAGTATGTAACTCCTTACAATCCCCCCTCCCATTTTCCCACAGTAGAAAATGCATAGGAGAATAATAGAAAATCCAAAAGGAAAGATGGTTGCAGGCCTGACACTGGTAGATTTTAAAAGTTATGTAGATATATCAGGTGCTCACTGTAGAAGAGACATTTCTCTTGAGGGAGTTGAGAGTAGACTGTCCATTCCCGAAAGTTGCTTGCTGGTGTTGGTTATATATCCAAGTTATATATAGAAAAAGCACTTAGACTTATATACCGCTTCACAGTGCTTTTCCAGCCCTCTCTAAGCCCTTTACAGAGTCGGCCTCTTGCCCCCAACAATCTGGTTCCTCATTTGACCCACCTCGGAAGGATGGACAGCTGAGTCAACCTTGAGCCTGATGGGATTTGAACTGCCAAATTGCAGTCAGCTGGCAGTCAGCAGAAGTAGCCTGCAGTACTGCACTCTAACCACTGTGCCACCTCAGCTAGATAGATGATAGATGATACAGAGAGAGAGAGAGAGAGAGAGAGAGAGAGAGAGAGAGAGACAGACAGACAGACAGACAGACAGATGGATAAAGATTAAAAGATAAGATAGATAGATAGATAGATAGATAGATAGATAGATAGATAGATAGATAGATAGATAGATAGATGATAGATAGATAGATAGATAGATAGATAGATAGATAGATAGATAGATAGATAGATAGATAGATAGATAGATAGATAGACAGACTTATATTCCGCTTCACAGTACTTTACGGCCCTCTAAGTGCTTTACACAGTCAACCTCTTGCCCCCAAAAATCTGGTTCCTCATTTGACCCACCTCGGAAGGATGGACGGCTGAGTCAACCTTGAGCCAGTCAGGATTGAATCCCTGGTAGTCAGCAGAATTAGTCTGCAATGCTACATTGTAACCACTGCACCACAATGGTTCTTATCCAATGGAACACCTTCCCTCCAGAAGTTATGAATGCTCCAACACCGGAGATTTTTAAGAAGAGACACTGTGCAGTCATTTGTCTGAAATGTTATAGGGTCCCCTGCTTGAGCGGGGGGTTGGACTAGAATACCCCAAAGGTCCCTTCAAGTTCTGTTATTCTGAGATTAGTAATGGGTCCTAGGCTTTCATGGCTGATGAGGTACTTGGACCTCTTTCCCCAAGAGGAGTTCAACATCCACCCCCAAATTGGGTACAATTTAGTGCACATCTAAGATAGCTCAGGGACGCGGTGGCTCAGTGGCTATGACAGTGGCTTTTCCACGGCAAACTAAAACATAAGCTGTGGTTTATAGTACACAGTGGCAGTGTTCATACAACCTACCCCAGTATGCCGAATTTAAACCAGCCATATTTAGCACAGTGTATGAAGACAGTTGAAAATAATAAACAGTGAGAAAAAGATGCCCAAAGGTAGGACATAAATTACAAAGAGGCTAGGTTCAAAAAGAAGAAAAACCTAGTTTTGTGTATGCATTTTCCGATGGCCCATTCACACCATTCTTCTTGCACACTTCTGCTTCAGAAATAGTGACTTTGAAGAAATAGAGGGTGAAGTCTTTTAAGAATTGTCTGAATAATAATTAAAGTCTCTTAGGGCCTTGCAATTCGGGGCAGGATTGAGCTTCCTTGAAGTTTCTTCCGTGACTCATGCGGTGGCATAATTAAATTAAAAACCTTTCATCCCGTATCCAAACACTTTCCAGCTTTTAAAACACAATTGCGGCTAATAGGATTTGCCCAAAGTTTTAAGAATCAATAGCAAAATGCAGCCGACATACGTAGATGCCATATTTACCGATTGAATTAGCCAAATACGTGTTAGCCAGTGTTGCCTTAACCTTGAAGCGGGCTGCGTCTCCCATCCGCTATGTGAAAACAAATACTGCTTTACTCTACAGTGTAAAGTAATTCAGAAGAGTCTGTGTTCTGTAGGAATGCATTCCTCTTTCTAAAACTGGGGTAGTCTGTCTTAAATAATACATGGAAAATATTTGCAAAAGCTGCATTTAAAGAAAAGGCACATTTGGTCCCGAAAATTGTGCCATCTGTTATATCTGTCTGCTGAGTAGGATGTTTACAGTGATTGTATAATCACTGGCAGATCACAGCTATTGCTTGTTCATTCTAAATAAAATTCAGAATGTTGGCCTTGTTCCGATCCCCTGGGTTGAAAGTTTTAAACTATAACTATATCAATACCTCTATACCTCTGTCTCTATCATTTCTCTATGATGACTCACTTAATGACTGCATCACTTAGCAACCACAATGCCAGTCTCAGTCAAGGACTACCTGTATTGTTATCATATTCTGCTTGAGCAAGTTTTTAAACAAGTTAGGGTGGCAGATACAAACCTCCAATTTTCCTATAATAACCCATAGACCCAACAACTCAAAATACATGCATACATACATACATACATGGCTGTATGTGTGTATGTTTCAGCATAACTCTGGAATGTCTTGAGCAATTTCAACCAAACGTAGTACCCAGATGACTTACTCTCTGGACAAAAAAATATATTGTGGGGGTAAGACACCCCTAAAACCCCTCAGGGGAGGGATGTTCTGTTAAGATACAGCCTGTTGTGCCTTAAAATGGCTTTTAATGTACAGCGCAGTGGAGTTGCCATGGTAACGGCTTCACAATAGGGGGCTACTGCTACAATTTATCTCCTTGATTAATTTTTATTCATTGTTTCTTGTCCTGCCTTCTGGTGCTTTGGATAATAATTTAACTCCCTCTTCTTTATGGCAACTCCTTAGATATTGGAACATTGCTATCATGTCACACCTACTCCGTTTGTCTGTCTCAGAGTGAGAAAGAGAGAATTCTAGAGGTAGAATTCTAGCTACATCAGAACTAGTTTATTTCAAATAACAAATAAAATAGATGAGTTGGTGAACAAATGGACTCATGCTAGCAAGTTGAGTAATATATCTTCTTTCTTTCTTTGGTCAGCTCCAGATATGGAGGCTCCCAGCTGTGTCATTTCTATATTTTGGACTGGGAACTTCAATATTTTTTTCTACAATGGTTTCATCGTTTACATCATTAAATTATTGAAATTGCACCTGCTTGTCATAAATACAAAATTGCAGAATGACTTATATAATCCTATCAACATGCAATAAACTATGCAATTGTATAAATAAATGATTAAGTGGTTGATTCATAAATGATGGTGACAATAAACCATAATTTAATCCTCAACCAATCTCTTCCATGCAGTAGTTAATTAAAAATTAACTGGAATTTTTAAGAGTAATTTATACATGTAGAAGGAAATAGAATAGAATGAGATGGAAGGGACCTTGGAGGTCTTCTAATCCAATCCCCTGCCTAGGCAGGAAACCCTACACCACTTCAGTCAAATGGTTATCCAACATCTTCTTAAAGACTTCCAGGGTTGGGGCATTCACAACTTCTGGAGGCAAGCTGTTCCATGGATTAATTGTTCTAACTGTCAAGAAATTTCTCCTTGGTTCTAAGTTGCTTATCTCCTTGATTAGTTTCCACCCATTGCTTCTTGTTCTGCCCTCAGGTGCTTTGGAGAATAGCTTGACTCCCTCTTCTTTTTGGCAGCCTCTGAAATATTGCAACATTGCTATCATGTCTCCCCTGGTCCTTCTTTTCATTAAACTAGACATACCCAGTTCCTGCAAGCAATGGTGCAGTCCCCATCAAACATACTTGTACAAAGTAAACAGGAAAGAGTTTCTTTTTTTCCCCTCTCTTTTTATGTGCATGCAAAATTCAGTGTTGTTTAAATATTTAATATGGAAATGTTCCATGCAAAATTCAGCTGAAGCTGCTTTACTTTTAGTTAAGTTTGAAACCATATGGGCTTTATTGGTTTAGCCATATGGGCATCATCCTACGCCCATTGCCATCCATTTTTAGAAAATGGCCTTCCACAGATCCAGATGAAACTTTAAATTACTGCCTTCCTGCTGCGTTATAGCAGCAAAAAGTATCAAAACTATTGGGCAGAAGGAGTTATAACCAGGGAAGAGTCATTAACTTCTTATCTAAGCCAAAGGATATCGAGACATCTGAATTCAGCTGTTTCTCAGCGGTATGGCCAATCTACGGCAAATTGCTAACTTTCCAAAATTCCTGCAGAACAAGGAATACAAATTTCCTATTGCCTCTGGTGTCCTGAGATACAGATTTAAACAGATTAACAGAGTTTGAAGGGACCTTGTAGGTCATCTAGTCCAACCCCCTGTTCGAGCACAAGACCCTACACCAGGGGTCTGCAAAGTCGGCTCTTTTAAGACTGGTGGACTTCAACTCCCAGAGTTCCCCAGCCAGCATAGCTGGCTGGAGAATTCTGGGAGTTGAAGTCCACCAGTCTTAAAAGAGCCGACTTTGCAGACCCCTGCCCTACACTATTTCCGACAGATGGCAGTCCAGAGTCTTTTTTTTTTTTTTTTTATAAAATAGTCTTTATTGGTATAAATATAAAATATAACATTTAACAAGTATACAACGTACATTTTTAGGGCAGAAAGAGGGAAAAGAAGAGTGGGAAGATAGGAAAGTGAGAAAAAGGGGATGGACATACCGGGGATATAGCTATTCCCCCAATTCAAAAGTTTTTGTATGTCCCAGTCTGTTCTATCCATTGTTATATATATATTAATATAACTGTCTGTACATGTGTCTCTACAGTTGTCTTAAGTTCACTATTGCCTCATTTGTTCCTTGTATTTATTTCACGTTTATGTTAGTTGGTTGTTTGCTTTGGTATCCTTTTGTTCTTTTATCGTACCATATGTACCACCTTTCCCATGATTGAGCATAAGTTGATTCTGCTTTGTCCCTTAAAACATATGTTAGCCTATCTGATTCAGCACAGTTAAAAATTTAAAAACTGCAACAAGGATGGCCATTGCCCAACAATGGAAAGACTGTAACATACCAACGGACCAACTAATCATAGCAGTGCAGAGTCTTCTTAAAAGCCTCCAGGGATGAAGCTCCCACAACTTCTGAAGGCAACGTCTGTTCCATCGGTTGATTGTTCTCACTGTCAGAAAATGTCTCCTTATTTCCAGGTTGAATCTCTCCTGGATCAGTTTCCATCCATTACTTCTGGCCTTTGGGTGCTTTGGAAAATAGCTTGACCCCTTCCTCTAAGTGGCAGCCCCTCAAATATTGGAACACTGCTATCATGTCCCCCCTAATACTTCTCTTTGTTAGACTAGACATACCCAGTTCCTGTAACCATTCTTCATATGTTTTAGCCCCCAGTCAGTGGTGGGATACGGCCGGTATGCTCGTAGCGTACTGGTACCTGCTGCGAGCACCAGGTACCATTCCGCCCACCCGCCCATGCTCCTTACCTGTATTTGAGCTGTTTGGGGCTTCTGTGCATGCGCACGGAATGTACGGCACCTGTGCGACGCTCCGCCAAGCAGCTGGAGCATCACAGAAGCATCACGGAGCATTGCGGGTGGTAAACACACATGCACATGCTGCATTTTTTCACGTGGTGGACGCCCAGCCCCATTTCACCGTACCAGTTGCAATGGGATCCAGAACACACCACTGCCTCCAGTCCAGGGGTGAAACCTGCTCTCTACATGGGGCTCCCCTTGAAGAGCACCCTGGTCCAGAATGCGGCTTCAACTGGTCCAGAATGCGGCCACACGGGTAATTATGGGGGCAACCCGACACTCCCATGTAACACCCCTCCTGCGCGAGCTGCACTGGCGTCCGGTGGTTTTCCGGGTGCGATTCAAGGTGTTGGTTACCACCTTTAAAGTGCTCCATGGCTTAGGACCGGGGTACTTACGAGATCACCTTCTGCCACCGAGAGCCTCCCACCGGCCAGTACGCTCCCCTAGAGAGGGTCTCCTCATGGTGTCGTCAGCTAGACAATGTCGACTGGTGACACCCAGGGGGAGAGCCTTCTCCGTGGGAGCCCCTGTCCTCTGGAACGAATTGCCCCCGGAATTAAGAACTATCCCTGACTTACCTTCAACCGTGGTCTCAAAACCTCTCTCTTTCAACAAGCCGGGCTGGCATAAAACAGGATTTAAAAAAATTTTACATTTAATTTTTTAAATTTAATGTTTTATTATTTTAATCAGGGTTAGTTTGGGTTTTTCCCACGTTTCGGCCAATATTTTAATTATGTCTTTTAAAAGCTTTCCTTTTAACTTTTATAGATTTGTTTTTATTTTGGCTGTACACCGCCCCGAGTCCTTCGGGAGTAGGGAGGTATAAAAAACCAATAAACTAAACTACTTACCTTCGCTACCAGTTCACAAATGTGAGCGTGCAAATGTGTGCATTTCCTCCTATTTTCCTCACAACAATAACCAGGTGAGGGTGAGGTGGCCTGAGAGAGAGACTGGCTACTGCATTGAGAAGTGATTCAATTTTTAATTGTTTCATAATTTTGAAGTTAGCACAAAGAAAGACAATCCAAAGTTTATTTCCAATTTCTTTTTAAAGAATCGCAGTGAAAATTGTGTGGTTCTGAAGTGCTGTTAATGAGGCAGCTACTTTAAAAAAAATAATCATCTGGTGCTTAAACATATGAGAAAAAACATTAGATTTTACACATAGGGTTGGCTCAATAAGGCTGTTAAATTTGGCAAGTTCTAGACACAAGATGAAATGGGAATTTATTCTATTTGGCCCTACGCCAAAATGCAATGCTGTTTGCTGGCAGGCTGTTACTTATTTATTTAAACAAGGGTGAGAACCTTCCAAAAAACCTCTATTTAAAAATGTTAAAAAGCTAATCAGCTGTTGGGAAGTGTGTTTGTAAAGCACAGAACTACATTACTTGGGTCGTTGAATCTTCAAAATAAAAAACTGCAAAAAGGAAGCCAGCAAACACATTACACTGTATAAAGCATGCTTTGCTTAGGAAATGCTTAGGATTCGGACAGTGAGGAGGTTGGGGAGGAACCTGGGCCAGTCCTGGAGTCTGGGGAAGGCTCGGAGGAGGGCTCTGTGTCGGAGGCAGAGAGGGGGCCATAGGCTAGTTATAAGCTGCCTTCAGAGTCAGACATGATTCTGAGGAGGGCTTTGGACCACTGTGCTTCATTAAGACCAGAGTCAATGCAGCCGTCTACCAGGAGATTTGGGGGCACTTCATGCTTCCTTCCGCAGACGAGCTTTATGGGGATGCTGACTTCATTTTCCAACAGGACGTGGCCCCTGCCCACACTGCCAAAAGCACCAGATGATTTTGGCCAACCAAAACCTGGTTCAATGCCCATGGGATTACTGTGCTTGATTGGCCAGCAAACTCGCCTGACCTGAACCCTATCGAGAATCTATGGGGCATTGCCAAGAGAAAGATGAGAGTTATGAAACTGAACAATGCAGAAGAGCTGAAGGCCGCTATTGAAGCATCCTGGTCTTCCATAACACCTCAGCAGTGCCACAGGCTGAGAGCTTCCATGCCACGCCGCATTGAGGCAGTAATTGCTGCAAAAGTGGCTCAAACCAAGTACTGAGTACATATGCATGCTTATATTTTTCAGAGGTCCAATATTGTTCTATGTACAATCCTTGTTTTATTGATTGCATGTAATATTCTAATTTTCTGAGATTGTGGATTTGGGGTTTTCATGAGCTGTACGCCACAATCATCCCAATTATGACAAATCACGGCTTGAACTATCTTGCTTTCCATGTAATGAGTCTTATCTCATATAATAGTTTCACCTTTTAAGTTGCATTACTGAAATAAATGAACTTTTGCACGATATTTCTAATTTTCCGAGTTTCACCTGTAAGGCTATAAGCCATACAACTACAGAAACCATTATTTTGTATGTGTGTATGTGTACATGTAAAAGTATTCCATGTGATGAAAGTGGCAATAAACCATAACAAAAACAATGATTGTAAAAAAAAATTAAAAAGCCATTAAACATGCAGTTAATAAAGCTGTATGTAGAAATTTACACAAAGATAGATAGATAGATAGGTAGATAGATAGATAGATAGATAGATATAGATAGATAGATAGATAGATAGATACTTGTTTTCATATTTTTATATATACATAATTGTTTATATGTGTTATTTTTATGAGCTGAGTTTATATGTATATATATATATATATATATATATATATATAAACAATTATGTATATATAAAATATGAAAACAATTATCTATCTATCTATCTATCTATATTTGTGTAAATAGATAGATAGATAGATAGATAGATAGATAGATAGATAGATAGATAGATAGATAGATAGATAGATAGATAGATAATTGTTTTCAAATTTTTTATATATACATAATTGTATATATAAATATCCTGCAAGATTTTAATGCAATTCAGCAATCAATCTAGAGAAAGTTCATTGTAAATTGGCAAACTTTGGCATCTTTTTTCTGGATTGAGTTTTCCCAAGGGACTACTGTTGATTGATGCAACTCTAATCAGCATATACCTCTGTTTTTTGGAATCCTTGGTGACTGGGATGTACTTCATTTCAGAACAAAATAAATCCTTTGATCTTTACTCACTTCTCACAAGTTAATCCCGCAAATCCATTGTTAGCTGATTGAAAGATCTTTTCGGTCTGTGTTTGCCTTTGATAGAGCCATGATGGCATTTCCCTTTTTCTCAACACGAGCTCCCTGCTGTCTTTATGTACTTCGTGGTGACCTGAAGCTTGTATCCCTCTGCTAGGAATTATTTTGTCAAGCATCTCCTTCTTTCAAGTGACATTTAAAAAAAAAAAAGACCTCTTTAGGTAGCATATCTTTTGCTTTGACGCAATTTCACCAGCTTTTTCCTTCGTTCAGTTGAAAGTTTAAAAACACATTGGTGTCAAGCTAGGAAGGCCACATTTCCAAACGCAAGCATTCAACTTTATCTGGAAATTTTGGGAAAGTGGTCCCAAAGGTGCTTTTTTCAACTGGACTTTCTGCTTTTTCTCGGAAGATGTTTCACTTCTCATTCGAGAAGCTTCTTCAGCTCTGACAGGATGGTGGGGAATGGAAGGATTTGTATTCCTTGCAGACAGCTGGCCATTTGCATCCTTTTGAGAGAGGCATTGACGTCCCTTGGAGCTTTATCTGTGTCCTCGGGGTCACCTGAGTGGTGCAAATGGTTCCTGTAGTCTGCAATTTTTCCCCTCTGGAAATCCATTCCTAGTCTCACACAATTCAAAGGGTGTTCATCCCAAATTGAATAGCTGAAAGTCTGTAGAGATTCTCAGCCATCCATCCAGGTCATGGTTGTCCCAAAGGTGCTTTTTCAAGAGGCAACTGGTCTTTCGTGTTTTTTTCTTGGATTTAGCTTCTCATCCAAGAAGCTTCCTTGGATGAGAATCAAAACGTCTTCAAAGAAAAACCCAGAAAGTCCAGTTGCCCCTTGAAAAAAGCACCTTTGGGACAACCATGACCTGGATGGATGAGAATCTCCATGGACATTTGGGAAAGTGATTTTATTGGCACCTTAAGATTCACCTCTGGAGTTTGCCCTGAAGTGAAGACATTTTGGTAAGGTCATGTGGGAAACCATTAATCATCCTAACAGAGAGAACAATTAACCAGAGGAACAGCTTGCCTCCAGAGGTTGTGGGTGCTCCATCACTGGAGGCTTTTAAGAAGAGACTGGAGAGCCACTTGTCTGGAATGGCATAGGGCCATGATGGCGAACCTATGACACGGGTGACAAGGGGAGCCCTCTCTGCTGGCACTCAAGCTGTCACCCAGCTCAGCTACACTGAATTTATGTGTGCGCCTCTTGCTGACCAGCTGATTTTTGGGTCTCTGCTACTCATGAAGGAGATGTGGTGCATGTGTGTGGGGATCATGCACTTGGGGTGGGGGGAGCACGGGGCATGCGCCCCCCATGCCCCATTTTCTAGGCCCAAAATGGGGTGCACACATGCAAAGGGCAGGATAATGGGGGTCGCACGCATGCATGGGGGGCATGCACATGCATGGAGTGTGGGGTGCATTGCATTTTGGGTGTGGGCATGTACCTGCACGACAATCGTGGGCACACACACAAGGACAAAAAGGTTAGCCATCACTGGCGTAGGGTCTCCAGCTTGAGTAGGGGGTTAGGTTAGTAGACCTTCAAGGTCCCTTCTGACTCTGTTATTCTGTTATGCCTCCTTTCTTTTTTTCCCCCTCTCAACCTAACTTCTCCAGATTTCATCTTTCATGAATGTTCACAGACAGGAGTGGAGGGAAGGGATTTGATCCTTCTAGTTTCATGGAGTTACTGCTCCTCGAGGTTTCATCATTGACCATGTTAATTAGGGCTAATGGGAATTGAAGACTGAGCTATGAAAGACACCATTGGTTCTCACTATATTATGCTTATAATGGATTTTAGAATTTTAATGGGAATATTTTTAGCACAGGTTCTTAATTTAATCTCATTTTAATTATTATTATTATTGTATTTATTGTTATTTATTGATGATTTTTAATTCCCTGTGCACCGCCCTGAGTCCATCTCGATGGAGAAGGAGCGGTATACAAATCGAATATAAATAAAAAAATAAATAAATGCTTTCCCAAAAGAATCATTATCTGAGGATAAAGGAGTCCAGATCCCAATCTATAAGCTATAATAACCTGTGGACTAGAAGTAGAACTTAGGTAGTGCCTACTACATGAGCTATTTCTGCATGGTAAAAATAATTTCATTCAAGTTAAGAGGACTCCTTGAAATTCTTTTGGTTCTCAGTGCAGAAATGATTTACAAGAGCCTCATCTAGGATCGTCTGCTCTCTTATGTTCTACTTAGGTCTCGGCTTGCTTGGTCTTTTGATGTCTCCTCTTTTCAATGTCTTAGTAGATGTGGATGTTAATATCAACATCCTTAACATACAATTAAAAATAAAGTTATTCTGATGCCCATTGCAGATAGATGTGTTGGATGGAAGCCCCTTGATACAGTATAAAGTTATGGGAAGATAGTTCTTCCTCTTCCACTCTTTTTTCCCCTCTTTTTAATGCAAACGTGGAAACAGTTCCTTGGAAACTGTTCACATGGAAACACCACACACAAAAGCCATTAGTGTTCAGAAATATATGATCTTTTGCAAACTTGTTTTGGAAGAAGAAGAAAGAGAAGGAGGGGGAGAAGAAGAAGAAAAAGAGGAAGAAGAGGAAGAAGGAGAAGAAGAAAGAGAAGGAGGGGGAGAAGAGGAGGAGGAGGAGGAGGAGGAGGAGGAGGAGGAGGAGGAGGAGGAGGAGGAGGAGGAGGAGGAGGAGGACTTCTATACTTTAAGAAAAGCAAATACTTGAAAGTAGGCAATGGCCGAGGGTGTTGTCTCATGTCAGAAATCCAACATTCCTGCAAATTTACTTCTTTAGAAATCCAGAGTTCCCGAGAGTCAGGAATGACTAGCACATATGTGTGAGGGGAACCTTTATCATTACCTTATGTATCACGATAGATAGATAGATAGATAGATAGATAGATAGATAGATAGATAGATAGATAGATAGATAGATAATAGCTAGCTAGTAGAGATAGAGATATAGATAGAAAAATAGCTATACAGATAGAAAGAAAAATAGATTAGATAGATATACATCGAGATAGATATTTAGATAGATAAATAGATAAGATAGAAAAATAGATAGATAGCTATATATATGTATATATATATACTGTAGATAAATAAAGAAAAATCTAGATATACATAGATAGATGATAGATAGATAGATAGATAGATAGATAGATAGATAGATAGATAGATAGATATCTAGCTTTCTCTGTCTCTATCACTATCACTATATCTTTCTCTAATCTCTATATCTATACAGAAAGAGAGAGAGAAAAAGGGAGAGAGGGAGGGAGGGAGGGATGGGGGGAGAGAGAGATATGCACAAACATACCCACAAATATATGAAAAGAAAACACAACAGTTGCCTTTTCTTCAACAAGCACTATTGTGTCACCTTCCGAATTGCTCAAATAAAACCTTTAAACTACCCCACTTCAATGCATGGTCTCGAACATAGCAGTTGTAGTGGCTGTGATTTATTTTAATCCCTTTTTGGTAGGGGGGGCATTAAACAAATCATCTTTGCCGTTTCCAAAGGTTAAACACGCATGACATCATGCACTTATGGGCATTAGGAGATTGGAGAGGTTAATTATGCTTCCTCCCGCATAGATGAACCATTAAGAAAGACCGTTGAACAAACTGTCAGAGGCAAATTGCTGACTTCTTTGTTCTCTGTCATCTCTTCTTCTTTTGCCCTCCATCATTCCCAGCATGAGGCTCTTCTCCAGGGAGTCCTTCCTTCTCATGAGGTGGCCAAAGTCATTGAGTTTCCTCTTCGGGATCTGGCCTTCTAAAGAGCAGTCAGGGTTGATCTCCTCTAGGACTGACCAGTTGGATCACCTTGCAGTCCAAGGGACTCACAGAAGTCTTCTCCAGCACCAGAGTTCAAAGGCCTCCATTCTTTGGCGCTCAGCCTTCCTTACGGTCCAACTTTCACAGCCATCCATTGCAACTGGGAAAACCAGAGCCTTGACTAGATGCACCTTTGTTAGCAGGGTGATGCTTCTGCTTTTTAGTCTGCTGTCTAGATTTGCCATTGCTTTTCTCCCCAGGAGCAAGCCTCTTTTAATTTCTTGGCTGCCGTCCCCATCTGCGATGAACTTGGATCCCTGGAAAATAAAATCTGTCCCTATCTCTCTCAATGTCTTCCCCATCTATTGCAAGGACTACACATTGTTTTTTCTGCTTGTGTAGGTATTGTAAAACTTGAGGGCTTTTGAACAGGAGCCGTATTGCTTTTGATATGTCAAGTTCAAAAGCATTTCCTCCTTTTGCTGTTTACACAAGTGACTTTCCCAACAGATCTGTGAGTCTGGGTGCTGGTTGGTTAAGTGAGGACTTCTATGGCATCACTTCCATAAGTGCCCCTTTCTACTAACAGGCTAATCCACTTTTTGTCGGCTTTAGACTCACGTGAAAACTGCATGTTTACCTGGCAAGGAGGAAGGCTTACTTTTTTTTAAAAAGCCAATAAACAATATTTGTTCTATAATAATAGAAGAAAATATATTTTCTTGTCCTTAACTTATGGCTACAATTGGGCCCAAATTTTCTGCCGCTACTGCGTTTCTCCAAAAATAAGACAGGGTCTTATTTTCTTTTGATCCTCCAAAATAATTGCTTGGCCTTATTTTCAGGGAGGTCTTATTATTTTTGAGGTGCAGGAAGTGGTGAGTGTGGTCACCCCATGGCTGCAGCTGTGTTGCAATATTTTCAGGGGGTCTTATTTGGGTGGGAGGGCTTATTTTAGTGCATGCGTTCAAAAGCCCTGATTGGACTTATTATCCGGGGGGGGGGGGGGTTGTCTTATTTTCAGGGGAAAAGGGTAAGTAAGACATTGTTAAGTGAGTTTTGCCCCATTTTACAACCTGTCTTGCCACAGTTGTTAACTGAATCACTGCACTTGCAAAGTTAGAGTTAACTTGTTAAAGTTCACATGGTTGCTATGTGAGTATTCTTAAGATGTACGATGCTCCGAGCAGCGCAGTTTATGCAGTTCCGTTGGTGTTATTGCAGAAAGCTACAACTTGGTGTCAAGTGTCCCAATAATAATGGGTATCATTGTTGTTGTTGTTGTTGTTGTTGTTGTAACTAGCACAATTATTATGATCTGGTATAAGTAAATGGACTCAGAGAATACACTGTTGACTACGCATAAAAATGCATAAATAGTAATTTAAAAAATACAATTGTTGCATCATCCCCATAGTCATATGATCAAAATTTGGACACGTAACAACTGACTCATATATATGACGGCCGCAGAACCCTGAGGTCCTGTGATCTGCTTTTGCAACCTTCTGGCAAGCAAAGTCTACGGGGAAACCAGATTCACTTAACAGCCTGTGTTACTAACTTAACGACTGCAATGATTCCCTGAACAACCGTGACAAAAAAAGGCCATAAAATGGACAATACTCAATTAACAACTGTCTTGGTTAGCAGCATACATTTTGGGCCTTGATTGTGGTTGTTAGTAGATCATTACAATCTAGTTCTGGTGCTACATATATTGCGAATGAGCAAGTTCATGGTAGCAGAGATATAAAGTATTGGCTCTGTCTCTTAGTAGAGTAGAGTAGAGTAGAGTAGAGTAGAGTAGAGTAGAGTAGAGTAGAGTAGAGTAGAGTAGAGTAGAATTCTTTATTGGCCAAGTGTGATTGGATACACAAGGAATTTGTTTTTGGTGCCTATGCTCTCAGTGTGTACATAAGGAGAATAAAAATGCATGCATCAAGAATAGAAAGATACAACACTTAATGATAGTCAAGGTTACTAATAAGCTATCAAATCATACTAGGAAACAAATGAAAACAATATAAATTGAAAGATACACATGACTATAACTATGTGTATCTTTCAATTTATATTGTTTTCATTTGTTTCCTAGTATGATTTGATAGCTTATGACTATAAGTAGGAAGCAATAGGTACTAGGAAGGATGAGAAAAATAATAGTAATACAGTCTTAGTAAATGATTTGACAGTGTTGTAGAAATTAGTGGTTTATCAAAGTGATGGCATTGAAGGGGGAAACTGTCCTTATGTCTAATTGTTCTGGTGTTTTGAGAGTAGATGTTGAAACAATTTATGTCTAGGAGGAGAGGGGTCTGTAAATATTGTTTTTTAAATAAAACCAGATCTCATATTTTCTGCTTGCGCCCTCTTCAGTCTTCAGCCAAGACTAGCATGGAGAGAAACTGGAAGGTGGCCAGGCCCAATACAAAGAGCCTGATCATCTATTAATTGAACATTGAGTGATGTTCAGCTGAGGTATAACCATGGAAGTAATGTGAGCACCACAATGGGGAACTTGGATTGAAGAGCGCAGAAATTTAGACGGCACAGATGTTCTTGTAAATGTAACATAGTGTATCGTGCACCAAAACAGTAAGTATATCCAAGGTAGTCTTTACTAAATGGCCTTCCAACAACCCCCATATCTGGACGATCAATAACTATCAAATTAAGCAGGCAGTCCATGTCGTAAAACGGGACATGGTGGCTCAGTAGGCTAAAACACTGATCTTATCGATCAGAAAGGTCGGCAGTTCAGCGGTTCGAATCTCTAGTGTTGTGTAACAGAGTGAGCTCCTGTGGCTTGTCCCAGTTTCTGCCAGTTTCTAGCAGTTCGAAAGCACGTAAAAATGCAAGTAGGAAAATAGGGACAACCTTTGGTGGGAAGGGAACAGCGTTCCGTGCACCTTCGGAGTTTAGTCATGCCGGCCACATGACCACGGAGACGTCTTCGGACAGTGCTGGTTCTTCGGCTTTGAAATGGAGATGAGCACCGCCCCCAAGAGTCGTGAACAAGTAGCACATATGTGCGAGGGGAACCTTTACCTTTTGCATGTCATGGAGTCTGAATGTCTGTAGGTTATATAGGTGATAAATCCAATGGAATAAATGAACTCTAACTTCTGGGGTGTATAATTGCCAGCTTGGGCACATAGTTAATGTGCAACTGGGACGATGTCAGAGTTGACTAAATGTAGGATGATCACAAGAGAACATTCTATTCAAGATCTTGATTGAGTGTAAACCACCAGATGCTCAATAAAGCAGATGATTGCACTTTATAAATCCAGTTTGTTTTCCCTTATACAATTAAATAACAGTTTGAGAGAGAAACATCATCTTTTTAAAAATAAACTTCATTAGAATTTTTAAAACTATAACAGCTAACAAGAAATAATATTTAGAATGAAAAAAGAACAAAAACAAATGTGTTTACATTAAATAAAAAAACAATGATTGTTAAAGAGTCAATTTTATAGCAGTTATAAATATAGATAGAAGTTAATTTGTTCCTCTACAGTTATATTATAATTTACATGTTCTGTAATTATTATTTTTACTCTAATTATCAAAACCATATATCATGACTTTTTCTGACTCATGCTAAAAGCCAATAAGGGATTTCCAATCACTGTCCTAACTCTAATTAAAACACTCAATTTGAGCATCATCAAAATTTTATCATCACCTCCATTGCGGGCAAAGTCAAATATTTCCACCTTTGTGCATATAATAGACACACTGTAGTTGTGATATACACAAATAAAAATTCATAAATATATATTTGTCAATGGCTTGTCCATCAATCCCAAAAGTGAAGTCTTTCCACTGATTAATTTTCCTCAGTGTTAGGAAGTTTGTCCTTAATTCCAGGTTGCTTCCTTCTCTGATTATTTTCCAACCATTGTTTCTTGCCTTGCCCTCTTGTGATTTGGAGAATAATTTGACCCTCTCTTCTTTGTGGCAGCCCCCCCAAATACTGAAATACTGCTATCATGTCACCCCTAATTCTTATTTTCTTTAGAATAGCCAGACCCAAAACTTACAGCTGTTTTCGTCTCCAGGCCTTTGATCATCTTAGTTGCTCTTCTCTGAACTTTTTCCAAAGTCTCAACATCTTTTTGGTAGTATGGTGACCAAAATTGGTTGCAGTCTTCCAGGTGTGGCCTTACTAGGGTCCTGTAAAGAGTTAGAAGAGGAGTCAAGCTTAGAATCCCCACATAGCTACAAATGGACTAAGTTCAAATCCCTCCTTGAATTCCATTGACACTTATCTGTTGTGGCCCAGCTGGCTCCGGATGAGCTGCTGATGGATTCCTCTAGTGAGGAGTCCTATGAGTTGGCTCTAGAGGAGGAAACCCAGTTTGTCCCAGATGGCAGGCTAAGGATTGAGATGAGGCAATTAGCAGAACGACGCCATCGGAGATAATCAGTATCAGATGCCTAATTGCCTGGCCCTTCCCAAGAGGCTTTAAAAGAAATCCTCTGTGAAGAGTAGGTTTGCAGGAAACAACAGAGAAGCTACATAGTCAGAGCGTTCATGTCGTGGTGTAAACATTCAGTCTAGTTTCAGGTTAGTTCAGGCAAGCTGCCAAGTAGCAGTCCGTTTAGTTAATCATCTTGCGAAGGGAGGGAGTCAGAACACTTATGTAACCCCAAACTAATGCTAACCATTAGTTGGGAGGATTCCTGTTCATAGGCTTTTAGCAATAAGTCACTTTAATTGGACTTTCAATGGGGACCTTTTTGGTGCCTAACATATGAATCGTGAAAACATTCTGCATTATTATATATAAGGTAAAGGTCCTAGTTGTTCCCGATTATATATAAAGTAAAGGTGCTAGTTGTTCCCGATTCTGGGGACAGTGCTCATCTTTGTTTCAAAGCCGAAGACCCAGCATTGCCCGAGGAGGGCTCCATAGTCATTTGGCTGGCATGACTAAATGCTAAAGGCACATGGACTGCTGTTGCCTTCCCACCAACGGTGGTCCCTATTTTTTCTACTTGCATTTTTTTACCTGCTTCTGAACTGCTAGGTTGGCAGAAGCTGGGACAAGTAATGGAAGCTCACTCCGTTACACGGTGCTAGGGATTCGAACCGCCAAACTTCCAACCTTTCTGATCAACAAGCTCAGTGTCTTAGTTAGTTATTATATGTTACTGAGTTCAATATTTTCTGGTGTTTTTTTTAATACATTCACCAAGTGTGAATGTATCTTTCATGTTTATTACATTTCCAACAGTGTGGAACATCTGAATCTGTAACAGATCAAGAGTTGGGGAGGGGTTGGATGTTGTCAAGGCAGGGTTGACTTGTAGGAATTGTAGGGACAAGCGAACATTCATTATTTTTGACTTCTTTTGTGTTCTGTCTGTAGAGCATCTCTCCTTTCAAAGTGGGGGCCCTTTTTTTCCAGTAGGGACACGAATGAGACCCAGACTGCTTTGCAATAGCCATGTTATCACTCCCTGACTGACAGATGGAAGAGATGCATTTTTCTCCAGCTTGACTTTTCCTATCTATAAGAATTGCTTTTCCTTCAACTTCCTTTTTAATGAATATTTCTGTTTGAATATCATTGCTAAATGTCTCAATCTATTGCTTTATTAGAGTCATATGGTGGGAAGTGAACTCAGAGGTCTTCTAGTCCAACCCCCTGCTCAAGTCAGGAAATCTTATACCGTTCTGGTCAAATGGTTATCCATTATTTTTGAAAACCTGCATTGATGGAGCATTCACAGTGATGGGAGGCGACTTCTTTCTTTCTTTCTTTCTTTCTTTCTTTCTTTCTTTCTTTCTTTCTTTCTTTCTTTCTTTCTTTCCATCTATTCATCTATCTATCTATTTTCTTTCTTTCTTTCTTTCTTTCTTTCTTTCCATCTATTTATCTATTTTCTTTCTTTCTTTCCTTCTTTCTTTCTTTCCTTCTTTCTTTCCATCTATTCTTTCTTTCTTTCTTTCTTTCCATCTATTCATTCATTCTTTCTTTCTTTCCATCTATTCATCTATCTATTTTCTTTCTTTCTTTCTTTCTTTCTTTCTTTCCATCTATTCATCTATCTATTTTCTTTCTTTCTTTCTTTCCATCTATTTATCTATTTTCTTTCTTTGTTTCTTTCTTTCTTTCTTTCTTTCTTTCCATCTATTCTTTCTTTCTTTCTTTCTTTCTTTCTTTCTTTCTTTCTTTCTTTCTTTCTTTCCATCTATTCATTCTTTCTTTCTTTCCATCTATTCATCTATCTATTTTCTTTCTTTCTTTCTTTCCATCTATTCATCTATCTATTTTCTTTCTTTCTTTCTTTCTTTCCATATATTTATCTATTTTCTTTCTTTCTTTCTTTCTTTCTTTCTTTCTTTCTTTCTTTCTTTCTTTCTTTCTTTCTTTCTTTCTTTCTTTCTTTCTTTCTTTCTTTCTTTCTTCCTTCCTTCCCGCCTGCCTGCCTGCCTGCCTGCCTGCTTTGAGTGTGATGGAATCCAGATTCCCAGGAGGGAAGGATTGGATTCCAGTGGACCAAGACACAACAAAATTTAGATAGTTTCCTTGGGAGGAAGAATATTAAGATGGCTCTTCCCCAGGCTTCACAAAATCTATCTTTAATAATGCAAGTCTTTGTATTAGGTGGCAAAATTATAGGTAATGAACAACAAAGAAAAATGCTTAGAAGACAACCTGGTCTGAGCTCCCTTTGTTAACTTATATGATAGAGAATATAGGTATCCTGAAGACCTAGCTACCTTTATAAATGTTGTGCTCCTCCAAGTGGGAAACATATTTAGAAAACACATATTTGGTGATAAGATGCCTTGAGGAATCTGTATGAGGGGAAACGGGATCAGGAGCTTTTGGTGACTATTTCTTTGTTATACATATTGAAATAAAATGGGTATTCATGGATTAAAATATATGTTAAGGAGTGCAGAAACTGGATGGAACAAATTTTGGAATGATGAGATGTACAGCTGTTGGCTCAACCATCTCCTTGTAAGATCACCTCCGCTGAAAATATTTGGCATTGAAAAGACAGAATACAAAGATAAGACATCTGCATGGCATCTATCTGTTCTCTAATTTATTCGTGGTGTCTTTAAAGTAGAACATGATTGGAATTTCCCTACTGACTCCCATCCAGGTCCCTGTTACCAAGATGCCTTGGTGTCATGTAATTTTAAATAGATTCACTGCATCGAGTGGGAAGTGCTGATAGATGTAATTTTAATATGAGGTGGTGAAGAATTAAAAAGGAATTGGAGCAAAAGAGAAGAAAGAGACGAGTCCATCAGTAGGCATCCTTTCCAATAATTAACAAGCTTTCCTGAAAACCACCATAGTTTATTCCTCTATCAGAAAACCCCTTTCTCGTTTTCTAGCAAAATGCCAACATTGGTTTTCTAAATGTGCACATCATCCAATTGCTGTTAAAAATTATATTTCCAAATTATGTTTGCTTCTTCGCTGTATTCATAAAAAAAAAATACAGATAATTTATTGACATTAGATTTCTTTTCCTGGAAAAGAAAATCTACACCATAAAGATTCTCTAAGCCAGGGGTCCCCAACCTTTGCAACTTTAAGTCTGAAGGACTTCAGCTCCCAGATTTCTCCAGCCAGCTTTGCTGGCTGGAGA
This sequence comes from Rhabdophis nuchalis, assembly GCA_039707465.1. NCBI lineage: Eukaryota > Metazoa > Chordata > Lepidosauria > Squamata > Natricidae > Rhabdophis > Rhabdophis nuchalis. The sequence goes on from CM077652.1 coordinate 31,849,218, forward strand.
GGTCTGGGAGCTGAAGTCCTTCAGACTTAAAGTTGCAAAGGTTGGGGACCCCTGCTCTAAGCTATTTTTTTTGGGGGGGGGGCGTTATTCTTACCGTGTTTTTCTGAAAATTCTTCTTTTCTTTTTGACCCCTGAAATAAGCTTTTGGACCTATTTTCAGGAGGTCTTATTATTTTTGAGTTGTAGGAGGCGGCGAGCATGATCACCTCTTGGCTGCTGCTGTGTTATGCCTTGCTTGGCCTTTACTCTTTTTGTGGTGACTGTTAGCATGACAGAAAGGGTGCAGTGGTTAGGGTTGTAGGAGCAGCCATTAGGTAAGGGTGTGTGGGGGGCATGGGACATATTCCCCTCCATTCCCCACCCCCCTCCAGTCTCACCTCCTCACCTCGTGCTGTTTGTGTGGCAAGCAACCAGATGAAATGGCGGGGACCGTCTGTGTCTGCATTTAAATATTTTTGGGAGGCCTTATTTTCAGGGGAGGACTTATTTTAGCACATGCACTCAAAAACCCAATTGGGCTGATTATGCGGGGATGGCTTATTTTCAGGAAAACAGGGTCTATCTCATTGGCTTATCATATCTATGTTGTTGTTTTCCGTGAGAGCTCATGCTGATCCACAGGCTGTATTCTTAGGCAAAATGGGATGCAAGGGTTTGTTACTCAGTAGTATCAGCAGAGTAGCCAGAATGCCCATCCATGACCTGCAGACCTCATGTGATAATTGTTGTTGACTATCCTGCCTGAGAAATGTGCTTTATGACTGTGCTTTATGACTGTGCTGCTGAGTGATGGAGTTGCCCATCCCAATTACTTGATTGTTAACCAAGAGCGTTCTGTATTGCTACTCCATAAAAGTTTAGGTTGGGTTGAGAAATGGAAATTGTGGTGCTAAAAATGGCATCCACCAGTTAGAATCACTTTAATTGCTTTAAAAAGGTAAAGGTTCCCCTTGCACATATGTGCTAGTCGTTTCTGGCTCTAGGGGGCAATGTTCATCTCAGTTTCAAAGCTAAAGAGCCAGTGCTGTCAAAAGACGTCTCCGTGGTCATGAGTAAATGCTGAAGGCACATCGAATGCTGTTACCTTCCCACCAAATTGTTCCTTATTTTTCTACTTGCATTTTTACATGCTTTCGAACTGCTAGGTTGGCAGAAGCTGGGACAAGTCACGGGAGCTTACTCCGTTATGTGGTGCTAGGGATTCGAACCACCGAACTGCCAACCTTACTGATCAACAAGCTCCACATCTTAGCCACTGAGCCACCATGACAAATATTTGTGAGACAAATATCACAAGAAGTATGGGTGGAGGAAGAGATCCTATCTAGAACTTTCCTGACAGTCTCTACAAAAGTTGATGGTGATCATTGGAAAAATTCAAGAATAGAGTGGACAATCGTTTCTATTCTATTCTATTCTATTCTATTCTATTCAAATGGATTGGAGGCCAACAATGTTAAACAATGTGAATTCCTGAGGGTAGAGGGCACCTGAGGGTAGAACAAGAAGCAACAGGTGAAAACTAATCAAGGAGAGAAGCAACTTAGAACTAAGGAGAAATTTCCCAACAGTTAGAACAATTAATTGGTGGAATGACTTGCCTTCAGAAATTGTGAATCCTCCAACACTGGATGTTTTTAATAAGATCTTGGACAAACATTTGTTTGAAGTGGTTTAGGGTTTCCTGCCTAGGCAGGGGGTTGGATTACAAGACCTCCAAGGTCCCTTCCACCTCCGTTATTCTATTCTAAAATGCCTGCCCAAAGGCCAGGAACCAGAATGACAGCTCATGCAATACAATACAATAGCAGAGTTGTAAGGGACCTTGGAGGTCTTCTAGTCCAACTCCCTGCCTAGGCAGGAAACCTTATGCCATTTCAGACAAATGGCTATCCAACATCTTCTTAAAGACTTCTAGTGTTGGGGCATTCACAACTTCTGGAGGCAAGCTGTTCCACTGATTAATTGTCTTAACTGTCAGGAAATTTCTCCTCAGTTCTAAGTTGCTTCTCTCCTTGATTAGTTTCCACCCATTGCTTCTTGTTCTACCCTCAGGTGCCTTGGAGAATAGTTTGACTCCCTCTTCTTTGGGGCAGCCCCTGAAATGTTGGAATACTGCTCTCATGTCCCCCCTGGTCCTTCTTTTCATTAAACTGGACATACCCAGTTCCTGCAACCATTCTTCATGTTTTAATCTTCAGTCCCCTAATCATCTTTGTTGCACTTCTCGGCACTCTTTGTAGAGCTCATGTTCATCGTGGTTTGCCATAATAATTCTTCTAAGAGGTAATCCATTGAGCATTCTTTGCAATGTTTTCTTTTTTCCTCAGAGAGAAGCCTTGATGTTGTGTGTTCCTAAATTGTGCTTCTTCAGGAGGGCAATTCTAAGTGGACATTAATTATCTGGGATCATGTATTGTATTGTGCCGCCTTCATACGAGAGAGAGAAAAAAACAAAATACATGTAAGCCAGAACCCAACAAAATGGCTGCAGTCATTAACTCTGTCCCTTTGTTATTTTTCTTTTCCATTACATTTGAGATAAAGACTGAGCTATGTTCCAAGCGAATAGACAACAGCGGTGCAGTGGGAATAGCCGACTCCAGTGAAATATTGAACACATAATAGGAGGAAGTGCAGAGAATGAAAATGAGAAGATAAGGCAACTACGTGGCTCTTTGCAGAATAAAATCATTGACCAGTAAGATACTGGGAGGTAATATGGTATTTAGGCGGAAAATTGCTCAGGCAGTAAAAAGATTCCACCAGCATCATTCTCCTGAGACATCTTTATTATTACAATTTTCAAGTGCCGGTACATACAGTATCTCTGATGCTGAAGATCCTAATACAATAGTTAGGATAGCTATGTTGCTGAAAGTTGAAATTAAACCTCATGCAGTTCTTAAACACATAATGAACCAACATATTCTTACATTTCCATAGTTCCAACGGAGGCTGTGTGTTAATTTATATTTTATCTGTTGGTGTGGCTCTGTACCAGTGGTGGGTTTCAAATTTTTTAGAACCTACTCTGTAGGTGTGGCCTATTTTGTGGGCGTGGCTTGGCAGTCATGTGACAGGGTGGGAGGGGCCACCTTTTAAAATGTGGTGAAACTCATTTAACAACGCTCTTGCTTAGCAACCAAAATTTTGGACTCAATTGTGATGATAAATTCTTTCTTTCTTTCTTTCTTTCTTTCTTTCTTTCTTTCTTTCTTTCTTTCTTTCTTTCTTTCTTTCCTTTCTTCCTTTCCTTTCCTTCCCATTGGGTCACTGGCAGCGGCAGGCCAGATTTACTTCCAGGTACGCCGGTGGAACCCCCTCTCACCGGTTCTCTAAATTTCACCAACCGGCTCTTGCGAGTAGGTGCGAACGTGCAGAAACCCACCACTGCTCTGTACACAGGACTGAATAGCTGACTCCACCTTCTCTTAAACAGAGTCTGTTACCTTGTTCACTGCTGTACACAGCAAGCATTTTCTTTTCTTGGGCATCTGTTTTTCCGCATGGACCGTCGCCACCTATGGGACTGTATAATTCTCTCATTGGAAACTAGGCATCTATTATACATTCCATCCAAGAGAATGGGTAGGTAGAAAGAGAAAACCATGCTTTGCATATTGGTTCCAAAAGTTGGACTTTAGCACACATATACCCACCAAAGGTTATTCTAATCTCACTGGGCAAATTGCAAAATGGAGGAAATGTTTCCTAGCTTCTATCTTTACTAACATTAAAAGAGGCTTGGAAGGAAAGAGAAGAAGGAAAGGTTGAAATTCAAAGAATAACAATGCTCGGGGACAAACCATGTCTTCACGGCCTTCCAAATCGCAAGCTGTTCCAAAAATCAACAGGCATCATAAAATAAATCAAACATTAAATTATGTGTAATTCAACTGTACTCACATAATAACTTTTGTGAGTGTTTTCGATTGATCAGATCTTCTTCTTCTTCTATATTCCAGAGTTATGCTGGAACATACACACACACAGAGATAGATAGATAGATAGATAGATAGATAGATAGATAGATAGATAGATAGATAGATAGATAGATAGATAGATAGATAGATAGATAGATGTGTGTGTATGTTCCAGCATAACTCTGGAATGCCTGGCACAATTTCAACCAAATATGGTATACAGTTGACTTACTCTCTGGGAAAAAAAATACTGTGGGAGTAAGGCCCCCCCCCAACACCTCTCAGGGTGTGTGTTCTGTTAAGATACAGCCTGTTGTGCCTTAAAATAGATTCTACTGTACTGCTCTAAAATGGCTTCTACTGTACAGCACAGTGGAGGTGCCATAGTAATGGTTTCACAGTATTCCACAAGGGAGTTCCCTCTGCTAAGGGGGAAAATTCAACATATTATAAATTATGTTTGGTCCAGACATTTCCCCCCTATAAATACTGTAAATACCCAGGCAACACTGGGTTATCAGCTAGTATACTATAAATACCAGAAGTCAGATATTCAGTTCTTGCAAACAGCTTTTGTTAAACCCTAACATATTAAACTAAGTACAATTATCCCCAGCCATCCACCTTATTATACAAAGTTGTGTCTAGGTTCATACAGAACACAGAATCTAACAATCAAGCCACATTTTCTTTTTTGCTTGCCTGGCTTTTACACTGGAGTTATTGTAGTGGAATGTAGTCTGGATTCCCAAGAGGGAGGATGTGCATCCCAAAGGAGTCAAAGGCAAGCTGGTTCAGATAGTTTGTGTGAGAGAAAGAGGATGAAGACATCCCCTCCCTAATGATCTCCAGAGTGTACACTTCCTATAGATAGTAGTTTGCTTCAATTTGCCACGATTCTGCCTACAGGTGAGGAACAACAAAGATGTGTCTATAGAGATTCTCAGTCATCCAGCTCATGGTTGTCCCAAAGGTGCTTTTTTCAAGGGGCAACTGGACTTTCTGGTGTTTTTTTTTTCTTTGAAGATGTTTCCCTTCTCATCCAAGAAGCTTCTTCAGCTCTGATAAATGGTGAGGAATGGAAGGATTTATACCCTTGCAGACAGCTGGTCTTCTGCATCCTTTTAGAGAGCCATTGAAGCTACCTGGCGATCTGCAAGGGATATAAATCTTTCCATTCCTCACCATCCAGTCAGAGCTGAAGAAGCTTCTTGGATGAGAAGCGAAATGTCTTCAAAGAAAAAACCAGCCCAGTTGCCTCTTGAAAAAGCACCCTTAGGGCTACAACAGGGATACCTGCTTAGAAGAATCACATGGCCACACTTGGAATACTGCATACAGTTTTGGTCGCCACGATGTAGAAAAGACGTGGAGACTCTGGAAAGAGTGCAGAGAAGAGCAACCAAGATGATTAGGGGACTGGAGACTAAAACATATGAAGAACGGTTGCAGGAGCTGGGTATGTCTAGTTTGATGAAGAGAAGGACCAGGGGAGACATGATAGCAGTGTTCCGATATCTCAGAGGGTGCCACAAAGAAGAGGGAGTCAAACTATTCTCCAAGGCACCTGGGGGCAGGACAAGAAGCAATGGGTGGAAACTAATCAAGGAGAGAAGCAACTTAGAACTAAGGAGAAATTTCCTGACAGTTAGAACAATTAACCTCTGGAACAGCTTGCCTCCAGAAGTTGTGAATGCTCCAACCCTGGAAGTCTTTAAGAAGATGTTAGATAGCCATTTCTCTGAAATGGTATAAGGTTCCTGCCCACGCAGGGGGTTGGACTAGAAGACCTACAAGGTCCCTTCCAACTCTGCTATTGTATTGTATTGTATTGTATTGTCTTTCTTGGGTTTTGGAGCCTAGCAGATATGTGTCTTAACTATTGGGTTGTATCTTTATATCAAGAGATCCTCTTGACATACTGATGTGAGTGTGAACAAACAGTCTTTCACAATCAGCAATTATTATGAGTATAATTATATATAATAAGCCATAGCAGCTCAGCTGATGGTTGATATCCACTACTTTTAGCCCATAAACAACCATTTGTTACAATAACATAGAGAAATACACCATTGTGTAGCATACGGCTCTATGCACAGTAACTGTTTCCTGTTTTGATTTTATTTTGAATTACTTTTTGGAAGGTTTTTTTCCCCCCTCATCAAGGTTCATGTTATGCATAACCTAATTTAATGGCTTCCAGTAATATAATGTTTTACCTAATTTGAAGTGAGCTTTCTTATCAGCGTGTTTTGCAATTAATTTAATCTTGTTTCTGTTATTTCCTTAGTATTTCTCTTCTTCCTCCTCCTCCTCCTCCATCCTGGGGAACCTCATTATATTTGCAGGAGCTTTAAATTAAAGTTTTGGATAGAAGTGAGATGATTATCAGTTAATTTAATTATGGTTCTGCATTTGGTCATTTGACAATATGTCTTCTCTGTTTCACTATGGATTTTGCTACTTTCTTTTTCCTTTCCTGCTCCATTAGCAGGAGGAGATGTTTTCTACATTAAAGGGAAACCTTTAAATCTGATAGCTGCCATGGCTAGATCGTCATTATAGTTCCTTTCTTTACAGGTGCGGTTTTGATTTTGCAACCATTACCTTGTGTTAGTTCTACGCGAAGTAACTGTTGACAATTGTAAACCCACATTTTAGTAACCCTTTCCACATTTTTTTTAATTAATATTTTTTTAAATTTTTTAACATAAACACAAATAATACAAACTTCACAGAAATAAAACATCAAAAAGCCATCTTTCATTACAGGTTATCAATTTTTAAGAATGTATCCATTTATCACAAGTTTCTATAAGTTTCTTCAAAAGCTATCACTTATTTTTCATATCAATTATTACAATTTTTGTATCTGACCCTAATCTTACTAGTTATTTTAACATCCTTTTTTTATAAAATATGATTCTGTAATGGCATTCTATTTATAAAACGAACAAAGAGGGGGGGAAAGATAAATTTAAAAAGGAAAACTCCACTCTAAATTATGTCCTTTAAAACAGGGGCCTCCAACCTTTGCAACTTTAAGTCTGAAGGACTTCAGCTCCCAGACTTCTGGGAGCTGGGAGCTGAAGTCCTTCAGACTTAAAGTTGCAAAGGTTGGAGACCCCTGCTTTAAAAGACATTCTAACCGGGTATTCATAAATTCTGTGCATCTCTGAAATGATTATTATTCATAAGTAATCTCATTTTATTAATTTTAGATCTAAAAAATTATCATGTACCTTAATATCAATATCCCACAGTTCTTATCAGATATTTTAACATCAATCAATCTCTTCTTTAAGAGTGTCTTTAGAACCTGATCACCTATTAACATCCCTTATTTAACCCCAACATACCAATATAAATTCCATAATAATATAATATAAAACAATCTTGAGTTTTAATAATAATAATAATAATAACAACAACAACAACAACAACAACAACAACAACAATAACAATAACAATAACAATAACAATAACAATAACAATAACAACAACAACAACAACAATAATAATAATAATAATAATAATAATAATAATAATAATAATAATAATAATAATAATTTATTTTATATACCGCGTCCTCTCCCCAAGGGGACTCGGAGCGGTGCACAGGGAAAATTAAAACACTATAAAATACACACAAGAATAAATACAATAAATAAAAATGAATTAAATTTAGTTGTCCCTGCACTAAATCCCACATTAAAACTAACATTCCCTAAACACCCTAATGGTAGTTTATACATAGTTATTAACTAATTAGTAATTTTTCAGCAATATTCTCTAACCATCTAAGTAATTAATTAATTATTAATCATCTAAATATAGCAATTCCCATTAGCAACCAGTATTAACTATCATTTTTCCATTACTCTTAATGTGACTCATAATTCTATTCTTATACTTCTTCAATAGTATCTAATACCACTTTAAGTTTATTTGTATCCTATCTTGTGTTCGTAATACAACATTTGTTGCTCGGATCACTTTTGATATAGTTTTAGCTCAACTTTAGATAATTGTTTTCTCGTACATGAATTGACGTTGGCGAGAACAACATTAGACTGTGATTTGTTATGTTAATACTTTAAAAGAAAACTTTCTCAAAGCTGTACTTTTTTTTTTTTGGAATGGGATGGAAAGATAGGCAATTTAAATTTAAGGGGAGAAAAAAAAAGACAATCTTGTCTTCAGTTTTGTTTTGTTTTTAAAACAACAAAGTGGAACATATTTGTGGCTTTCCCAAGTTTTGTTTCGACTTAATTACATCTTGATAATTCAGAAACACTTAGCAGAATTGTAAATGCAAGGACAATCAAAACACACAACTGAGTAAAAGATAAATTTCTGCTTGTTTAGAACGGGAAAATATGTGGTTATTATTATTTTTTTCGCCCTCTGTACCTTTGTTCCGTACACCTCCTACTCCCTTAAAGGTTAAGAAGATGGAGCAGGAAACACAGTGGCAAAGTTAATTTCCCTGCAGTTAAAAGGTGCCTGCAGAAGAGAAGTGACTTTGAATCTTTGCTTATATAAGCATTGAGATAAAGCGAGAGCTAATTAGCTACTTGTGACTTTAATGAATAGTGCCTGATTGTATGACTGCGAATGATGCTGAAGGGGTAAAGAAACAGATAATGTTACAATCTAGGATGACAACAGGGTAAATTAAATGTGCCTCATTAATTTTGCTTAGGCATTTGGATGCACTGGGCTTAGCTGGGATGGTCATAGAAATCCCTGCTTCGACCTCGCTTAAGGCTTATTAAGTCTGAGTTTTTTTATCTGTAGCAAAGTACTCCTCTTTCTGAATAGATGTGGACCAGTTGCCCCATACATCCCTCCGGCCGATCCGTTCCCACAGAGAGGGCCTTCTCAGGGTGCCGTCGGCCGGGCAATGCCGTCTGGCGACACCCAGGGGAAGAGCCTTCTCTGTGGCGGGCCCTTTGGAACGACCTCCCCCCTGAATTGCGTACCATCTCGGACCTCCGCCTCTTCTGCCAGTGTCTAAAGACACATCTTTTTCAGCAATCTGGCCTAGCCTAACCTCCCGTTGGGACTATTTTAGATAGTTTTAAATTGGGGATTTTAATTTGGATTTTAGCATAGGATTATAATTTAATTTAATATGTTTTTTAATTCTGTATTTATTGTTTTGTATGTTTTTTTTAAATTCCTGTGCGCCGCCCTGGGTCTTTTGAGGAGAAGGGCGGGATATAAATGCGATTAAAATAAATAAAATAAAAAGTTGGGGGTGGAACTGTCCCAGTCAGTAGAAAGTTTAAGTGGTGAAGTAGCTTGGACTCATTATATAAAACATAAGGCAAAGTCTCACCTTCCTCCAGTACCTATGAGTCTCCCAGGTGAAAGCTACCAGTTTGGGGAGATTTCTGTATTATAGGCAGAGAACAATAAAGTAGCTATTTTGAACTCTGAGTCTGGTTCTTCATGCCTGACAAGACCGGCAGCACTGGCAATTTATAATTTTCCGATATCTCAGGGGTTGCCACAAAGAAGAGGGAGTCAAACTATACTCCAAGGCACCTGAGGGCAGGACAAGGAGCCATGGGTGGAAACTAATCAGGGAGAGAAGCAACTTAGAACTGAGGAGAAATTTCCTGAGAGTTAGAACAATTAACCTCTGGAACAGCTTGCCTCTGGAAGTTTTTCAGTAGATGGAGGATAACCCTTTGTCTGAAGTGGTGTACATTTTTCTGTCTGAGCAGGGGGTTGGACTAGAAGACCTCCAAGGTCCCTTCCAATTCTGTAATTCTATTCTATTCTATTCTATTCCATTCCATTCCATTCTCTGTTGTGTGTTGTGTTGTGTTGCGTTCTATTCTATTCTATTCTATTCCATTCTCTGTTGTGTGTTGTGTTCTATTCTATTCCATTCCATTCTCTGTTGTGTGTTGTGTTGTGTTGTGTTCTATTCTATTATAGTCTAGTCTATTCTCTATTCTATTCTATTCTTTTCTGTTCTGTTCTATTTTATTCTAGTCTAGTCTAGTATTTTCAGCAACAAAATACTAACTTGTGCATGACTTATTCTCCAGCGGATCGTGGGGCTTTTTCCTCTTGTTGTCCACATGACAAAAGACACCCTGTCAAGATGTTTCTTTCTGTGGTGTGGCCACAATGTCACATTTATCCCACGAGTGAAACAGGCTTAAGATGTCACAAGTCATACCATGATACAGTAGGATTTCCCACCTTGGTTTCTGACACCGTCCAAGGGCAGCCTCGAGAGATATAAATCTGTCAGTCGCTGTCACCTTGAAGTGGAACCAGGTGACTGGCAGTGACTTGAAACAAAAGCAAGAGAGAACAAGGACATGGCAATAGGTACAACAAATTTAAATGCCATTGTAATTTTCTGCCAGTTCAAGGATGGCTGGAGAGGATTTCAACTCTGGGTTTCAATTTATGCTTTATGGGAGAGGAGAAAAAAGCAGCCTTAAGAAATAGCCTAAACATTTGGTGTTTATTATTTTTTTCCCCCATCACTGTCTTAACCTTCATCTTCATTCAGATAAATCATGTCCGTATCTATCATATTCTGAAGAACGAGGAAAATATAGCAGTGATTGTCTCTTTCTTTTTCATTGACTTGAAGAAGGAACAGCTGCATTAAAGAGAAATGATTTTTGAAAAGAGGAATTTGACATTGGACAAGCAAGGTATTGAATTTGGTCATCAGTGTGAAGATGTATAATAAACCTGGGTGTTTGAAGAATATTTTTTTTTAAACTAACAAAATAATGAAACATGAATTGTTTCCTGGAAGTATTTCCTGGGTGTGAGAGAGAGATCTTAGTGTGATCTGTTTTTGGTTTCCCAGCTGACTACTAGCCATTTTTGTCATCAATTGCAAAGGGTAGATTGAAGCCTTCAATATTTCATAACTTGGAATTGTCATCATTTTGCTTGAACTTTCTTATTACTTCAGTTCTTGTGTCTTCTAGCTGTTTATTTATTCCAATAATTGTATTTCCTTATCTCTCCTTTTCCACCCAATTAGAAGTAAAGTACAATCATGAATAGTTTGTGAATAAACCTAGCTTTAGCCTGGAGCTTTTATTTGCTGCTATTTTCCCACTAATGTCTTATTTACAGTTTACAATTTAATTTATTTTTCCCAAGTTAAGAAAGCATGAAAAATTCTTATTATCAAAACAGGTTTTATTGAAAATAATAATTAGTGGCAAAATAGTTTAACTTTCCAAGCTGTCTGTTCTTTCTTTGTTTGCTTTTAAATCACTGTGCTGTAAGATAATACATTTTTATGTTGATGTTTGGGTTATACTACGGTAGATACAGATGCAGATTTGGAAGGGACCTTGTAGGTCATCTAGTCCAATCCCATGCCCAAGGAGGAGACCCTATACCATTTCTGACAAGCGGCTGTCCAATCTCTTCCTTGAAAGCTTCCAGAGATGAAGCTCCCACAACTTCTGAAGGCAACTTCTATTCTCCTGATTGATTGCTCTCATTGTCAGAAAATTTATCCTTATTTCCATCTTGAATCACTCCTTGTTCAGTTTCCATCCATTATTCCTTGCCTGGCGTTCAGGTACCTTGGAGAATAGCTGGACCCCCTCCTCTCGGTGGCAGCCCCTCAAATATTGGAAGACTGCTCTCCAGTCTCCCCTGGTCCTTCTCTTCACTAGACTAGCCAGGCCCAGTTCCTGCAACCGTCCATTGTATGTTTTAGTCTCCAGTCCCCTAATTCTCTTGGTTGCTCTTCTCTGCACTCTTTGTATAATCTCAATATCTTTTCTATACTGTGGTGACACTACTTATGTATCTACTTAAGATCAAGGATATTTTTTATTCCTCCCTTCCTATTTCTTACATCACATTGAATCAGGAAGATGGTTGTCTGATCTATTTCCAAATATTATCTTCTTTCCCAAGTTTTAAAGAATGCCTTTTGATGCTTTGGAAAAAAATATTTTGACTCCCTCGTCTTAGTATTGGAACAATGGTTAAAGGAAGTGGGCATGGCTAGTCTAGTCATTTCCCACTTGGATTACTGTAACGCTTTCTACATGGGGCTCCCCTTGAGGTGCACCCGGAGGCTCCAGCTAGTCCAGAATGCGGCCGCACAGGAGATTATGGGAGTTCCTCGATACTCCCATGTAACACCTCTCCTGCGCGAGCTGCACTGGCTGCCTGTGGCTTTCTGGGTGTGCTTCAAGGTGCTAGTAACCATCTTCAAAGCGCTCCATGGCTCGGGACCTGGCTATTTGCGGGACTGCCTCCTACCACATTCCTCCCTTCGACCTGTTCGCTCCCACAGAGAGGGCCTCCTCAGGGTGCCGTCTGCCGGACAATGCCGTCTGGCGACCCCCAGGGGGAGAGCCTTCTCTGTGGCAGGCCCTGCCCTCTGGAACGACCTGCCCCCTGACCTTCGTACCATCACGGACCTACTCCTCTTCTGTCGGACCTTAAAAACATATCTATTTCATGCGGCTGGCCTAGCATAGTTCTAACAACACAGTCCCAGTTTTATACTAATGTAATAATATTTTTACTTGTTTTTAACCTTAAGTTTTTAGCACAGATCTAGTATTTAATCTATTTTTAACTTTTGTATTGTCGCTGTGTTTTATTACTTTTTATTCTTCTGTGCACCGCCCTGAGTCCTTTGGGAGATAGGGCGGTATATCAGTGTAAATAAACATAAACATAAGAGAAGAACCAGGAGGGACATGATAGCAGTCTTCCAATATTGGAGGCAGTGTCACAGAGAGGTAGGGACATGGTGACATTGTCGATCAGAAAGGTCGGCAGTTCAGCAGTTCGAATCCCTAGTGCCGCACAATGGAGTGAGCTCCTGTTACTGGTCCCAGCTTCTGCCAACCTGGCAGTTTGAAAGCATGTAAAAATACAAGTAGAAAAATAGGGACCTCTTTGGTGGGAAGGAAACAGCGTTCCGTGCGCCTTCGGTGTTTAGTCATGCCCGCCACATGACCATGGAGAAGTCTTCGGACAGCGCTGGCTCTTCAGCTTAGAAACAGAGATGGGCACCAACTCTAGAGCCGGAAATGACTAGCATACATGTGTAGAGGAACCTTTACTTTACATAGACAGGTGAGGGTCATCCTGTTTTCCAAAGCACCTGAAGGCCAGTCAAGGAATAATGGATGGAAACTGATCCAGGTGAGATTCAACCTAGAAATAAGGAGGAATGTTCTGACAGTGAGAATAATCAACCAATGGAACGGCTTGCCTTCAGAAGCTGTGGGAGCTTCATCACTGGAGGCTTTCAAGGAGAGACCGGACTGCCATTTGTCAGAAATGGTGTAGAGTCTCCTGCTTGGGCAGGGGGTTGGACTAGAGGACCTACAAGATCATTTCCAGCTCTGTTATTCTTTTAATCTCCCCCAATGAATGACAATTATTTTTTCCACTGTAGGCTTATAGACATGCTCCAATCTCAGAAGACTGCCATCATTCAAACATAGTTCATTCCCCTCAAAAAAGCCTTCACTGCTTCCAGTGGAGTGCAACAGATCCTGCAAATGACATCATTTTTCCTTTCTAAAATCCTCCATTGGGATCAATGGGAGATTTTCTTTAAAAAAAATCAAAACGGATGAGACATGTCGAAGATCATTTGGGTGCAAAGGTTAAGATCCTTCTCTGTCAGCCTCCCTTCATGGGCAGTTCCATCTCAGATTGTTTCATCTGGCACCAAATTGTCCTCGTGGCTAAGCTGCAGAGTATTTTAAAGATGATTACTTGAAGAAGCCACGGTGTTTACAATCCCAGCCTGCTATTTCGTAACTCCGAGTTGAAATACTGTGCCAACATGCCCCTTGGTATAAGAAAACATCATTTTCCTTCAAGATACATGAACATTCTTTTTTCTTCTTCTTCTTTCTTACTGTTTTTCCTGATGTCGATTTTTAACCTCGCTTTATTGTTGGAAGTGCAGAAATTTTGCTCTGCCAATGTTGCCCTTATATCTTCCCATTCTTCTGAAGCTCCTCTGAATGCTTGCATTGCTCCATTGTGGGAAAACAAAGGAAGTGTGTCCTTCTCATACGTCTGTGTAGGGATCCATAGACGCATGGGAATTAAGAGAGCTGCTAAGCGGCTGTCTATGGGGACTGCATAACAATACAGGGATAATAACATTCTGCTTGCCTGTTACCAAAGCATTGCGAGAATGCCAGAATTATCCCATAAGAATTCGCCGACATTTCTTCCACTTAGAAAGACCTCTCAAAAGCAAATTCTTTCAGCAGTTGTCTTCCTAACAGTTAGAACAATTGATCAGTGGAACAACTTTCCTCCAGAAGTTATGAATGCTCCAACACTGGAAGTTTTTAAGAACATGTGAGATAACCATTTATCTGAAGGGATGTAGGGTTTACTGCCTGACAAGGGGGTTGGACTGGAAGACCTCCAAGGTCCTTTCCAACTCTGTTATCTAATTCTATTCATCTAAGTCAGGGATGTCCAAACTTGGGAACTTTAAGACTTGTGGACTTCAACTCCCAGAATTCCCCAGCCAGCATAGCTGGCTGGGGAATTCTGGGAGTTGAAGTCCACAAGTCTTAAAGTTCCCAAGTTTGGACATCCCTGATCTAAGTGAATGAAAACCATGACACTAATTTCATCGCATGTCAAATGGCTGTCACAGATCGGGTTGGCCAATTCTCCGAGGCACCAGACAGCAGGACAAGAAGCAATGGGTAGAAGATCATTAAGGAGAGATCCAATCTAGAACTGAGGAGAAATTTCCTGACAGTTAGAACAATTAATCAGTGGAACAGAAGTTGCCTCCGGAAGTTGTGAATGCTCCCACACTGGCAGTTTTAAAGAAGAGATTGGACAGCCATTTGCCTAGAATGGTATAGTGCCTCCTGCTTGATCAGGGGGTCTGACCAGAAGACCTCCAAGGCAGTGGTGGGATTCAAAAGTTTTTACTACCCGTTCTATGGGCGTAGCTTGGTGGGTGTGGTGTGCCTTGGTGGGAGTGGCTTGGTTGGCATGCACACCTATGTGGGGGGGGGGGGTGCATCCCAGGAGGCTTCAGGGAAGCCTGCCAGACTCAAAACGGGCTGCAGGGGGTCATGTGCAGTCGGCCCACATTCATGGAGGGCGGGGGGAGTTGCACATGCATGCTCAGAATGGTGGAGCATACTGGGGGCATTGCATTCTGGGTGAGGGCACACACATGTGTGATCCCACCCCCACCCCCCGTGACCTCTGCTTTTGGCACATGACGGTGAAAATATTAGCCATCCCTGCTCTAACTCAAGCAAGCCACATCATTTAAAAAACATAGGTGTTTACAATAATACAGTGTGTTATTTTGCAAAGGGTAATTTGTTCAATAAATCCCCATCTTCCCTAACTGTTGCCAAATGGTTGAGCAATAAAATCAGTCCCATTACTGGAAGGAAACTTCCAGTATATATATATATCCCCGGGGAAAGTTTTGCCTCCTCCTTTCCCGAAAATAAATACAATAAAATAACAAATCCCTCAAATGTTTTGACCTGTTATACAGGTGCAGCTGAAAGTTTGACAGGTCCTGTCGAATCCCTTTGCTGTGAACAAATAGGAATATTGCAGAAGTTCTGTGAGATAAGAAGCAGCTCAGATGGATTATTCATACTTGGGTCAATACAGTTTGGATTTGCTGACCTCGGCTGACCTCTTTTACTGTAGGTTTATCTACCAGGCAGCCCAGTTAATACAGATTCCATAAAGGTCACCCAACCCAGTTTATACAATTTGCTTCGGCTCAGGAACTGTTGCCCGTCTACCCAATGTATACAAAGCTGAAATGTGTCTTTTCAGAACCAAGCTAATTTTCAAGAATGAAAAAGAGGAATTTTCAATTTTCACATTAGCAATAGCACTTAGACTTATATACTGCTTCACAGTGCTTTTACAGCCCTCTCTAAGCAGTTTACAGAGTCTAGGGCCTAGGGCCCCCAACAATCTGGCTCCTCATTTTACCCAACTCAGAAGGATGGAAGGCTGAGTCAACCTTGAGATAGTCAGGATCGAAGTGCTAGCAGTTGGAAGGAAGGAAGGAAGGAAGGAAGGAAGGAAGGGCAATAGCACTTAGACTTATATACCACTTCACAGTGCTTTTACAGCCCTCTTTAAGCGGTTTACAGTTAGCCTCTTGGCCCCCAGCAATCTGGGTCCTCATTATAACCACCTCAGAAGAATAGAAGGGTGAGTCAACCTTGAGCTGGTCAGGATCGAACTGCCAAACTGCAGCTAGCAGTCATCTGAAGTAGCCTGCAGTACTGCACTCTGAGCAACCTCGGCTCTTTTTGGGGACATTGTCCCCAAAATGCAATGAACAAGAATAATATTTTTTAATATTTATTCCAGCTCACTTAAAAAAAAAAATCACCATCTATATCAACTTCAAAAATCACTTTCTACTTCAAATGGAAGCTTTGAACTATCACAAACACAAATTTCCTTTTAAAAACTGTTCTAATCTAAAGTTAATGATGGTGGTTTTTTTAAAATTGCATCTACCTTAATACTGAGGAACTGGAGCTCTGTCTTATGGTTTGTTTAGCAAACTATGGTTAAAGCATACCTTACGGTAATATATCAGCCCCAACCATTATGCCAGATTTCATTCTGGGTTTCTATTGTTGTTAGTTGCAAAGTCGTGTCTGACCCATCACGACCCCATGGACCACATTCCTCCAGGCCTTCCTTTCCTCTCCCATCCTCTGGAGTCCATTGAGGCTCACGCCGACTGCTTCGGTGACTCCATCCAGCCAGCTCATTCTCTGCCGTCCCCTTCTTCTTCTTCTGCCCTCCATCGTTCCCAGCATGAGGCTCTTCTCCAGGGAGTTCTTCCTTCTCATCAGGTGGCCAAAGTCATTGAGTTTCCTCTCTAGGATTTAGCCTTCTAAGGAGCAGTCAGGGTGGATCTCCTCTAGGACTGACCGGTTGGATGGCCTTGCAGTCCAAAGGACTCAATGCAGGAGTCTTCTCCAGCACCAGAGTTCAAAGGCCTCCATTCTTTGGCGCTCAGCCTTCCTTATGGTCCAAATTTCACATCCATCCATTGCAACTGGGAAAACCAGAGCCTTGACTAGACGCCCTTTTGTTGGCAGGGTGATGTCTCTGCTTTTTATTATGCTGTCTAGATTTGCCATAGCTTTCCTCCCCAGGAGCAAGCCTCGTTTAATTCATTGGCTGCAGTCCCCATCTGCGATGATCTTGGAGCTCAGGAAAATAAAATCTGCCACTGCCTCCATTTCTTCCCCAACTATTTGCCAGGAATTGAGATGGCTGGATGCCATGTTTTTATTAAGCACAGATATTTAAACAGGACTTGTTTCAAAGCAGTGTTATATCAGGCACTTTATAAAATACTATAGCTGTGCTTATATCCTATCGTTTCCAATGTTGCCATGTTTGCAAAAATGCTACAAGGTAAAGCATAGAGAATGAACTGGTCTGCACTTTATATTTTATTTAAAGTTCTTTATTTCATCATATATTATCTTTTAGCTTATGATGGCATTACTCTTTGTTTTAAGAGTCTCTGATTTTTCATGTTACAATTTTTCACCTGCATCCATTTTCTAGTTATACAGGCAATCCTTGACTTGCGAAGACAACTGATCCCAAAATTTATGTTTGCTAAGTGAGACATTTGTTAAGTGAGTCTTGTCCCATTTTACGTTTCCCCATTGACTTTGCTTGAGAGAAGGTCGCAAAAGTGGATCACGTCACATTTGGACACAAAGACAAGTCATAAATATGGACCAGATGCCAAGCATATGAATTTTGAACACACAATCATGGGTGGGGATGATGCAAAGGTTGTAACTGTGAAAAATGGTTGTGTGTGTGCAAGTGTTCCAGCGTAAGTCTGGAACACCTCAAGTAATTTCAACCAAACTTGGTACGCAGATGACTTACTCTCTAGGAACAAATTACAACACTCCTAACACCCCTCAGGGAGGGATGTTCTATTAAGATACAAACTATTGTGCCGTAAAATGGCTTCTACTGTACAGTGCAGTGGAGTTGCCATGGTAATGGCTTCACAGTATTCCACAAGGGGGCTCCCTCTGGTAAGGTGGAAAAATCCAACATTAGAAATTACGTTTGGTCTGGACAATTCCTCCCCCTATAAATAAATATCTGTGCAATACCGGGTTATCGGCTAGTTATATCTAAATGTTAAAGTAAATAGGATGTGAAAGCCTGAATATAGGTGGACGGGAATGTCTGTCTTTATGTCTATCTCTATCTGTGTGTGTGTGTGTGTGTGTGTGTGTGTGTGTGTGTGTGTGTGTGTGTGTGTGTGTTTGAGTCTGTTTTGATTCCTGGAGAATAGTTGACTAGTCCCTGCAGTTGGCAACGTATTGAGAAGTCTTGATTTCTTGAGAGACAGAGGAACAGAAAGAGAGAGGGAGGGAGGGAGGGAGAGACTGCCCCAAAGTCACCTAGATAGTTTTGTGCTTGAGCCAGGAGAAGAAATCAGAATCTCTAGATTGATAACTTTTAATCCCTACACCGAATCAACCCATCTGGCTACCTAGCCTCATATTTTTAATAAGACTTAGGAATTATTATTATTTAAAAGCCACCTGCATAAGTTCTTTTTCCTCCTTTTGGATAGTTATGCAACAAGATACTCCTTGATGCTGGCAGGGGGGAAAAACATCATTTTCGCCTAGCAGCTTTGTCTATTACACAGCACAACTCAATTGTGTGGTTGTTTGCCTCCATCTGCTGACCATTCCTGATATTACAGCAAACGAAAACCACATTAAAAAGGGTATTGGGTGGTTTGTACCAAAAACGTGTCTTTTAGCCCTTTTTTTAAAGTCCCATCATTCATCGGTTTTCTTTGACCGACTTGGATCTATGTTAAAAACAAGCCAACAGCTCTTACTTTTTCTTACTTTTCAAAATTCATATGTTTTAACAGACTTTTTTTTTGCTATTTCATTTATCCTTTAGGAAAAGCTTTAAAGACTTACCCTTTGTCCCACCTATAGTGTGTCCAACCATATATTTATAATTTCAAACCAATAAACCAACCACTTTTTTCATCTAGCCGGCCTGGCATGAACAACCCGATACCCTACTGACCATTAGTTGATCAAAGTTTTAATTAGGGGTTTTATTTATGTTTTAACGCAGGATTTGGTTCAATTTAATTTTAATGAGCTTTTGTATTTTGTATTTTTGTATATTGTATATTTGTATTTTTAATTTTCCTGTGCGCCGCCCCGGGTCCCTTGGTGGGAGATGGGTGCGGGATATAAATATGAAAAAAATAATAATAATAATAAAAATGCACGTACAAAATTAAAATATGAAACTAAAACTGAAAATAACAAATGAACTCTAGATTTATTATTTACTAAACTACTAATAAGGTAAAGATAAAGGTTCCCCTTGCACATAAGTGCTAGTCGTTCCCAACTCTAGGGGGCGGTGCTCATCTATGTTTCAAAGCTGAAGAGCCAGCGCTGTCCGAAGACATCTCCGTGGTCATGTGGCCGGCATGAATAAATGCCAAACGCACACGGAGCACTGTTCCCTTCCCACCAAAGGTGGTCCCTATTTTTTCTACTTGCATTTTTTACGTGCTTTCGAACTGCTAGGTTGGCAGAAGCTGGGGCAAGTAAGGGGAGCTCACTCCGTTACGGGGTGCTAGGGATTCGAACCGCCGAACTGCCAAGTTTTCTGATCGACAAGCTCAACATCTTAGCCACTGAGTCACCACATCCTGTTCTATGACATGTATTGTTTGCTTAATTTGATAGTTATTGATCGTCCAGATATGGGGGTTGTTAGAAGGCCATTTACTAAAGACTACCTTGGATATACTTATTGTTTTGCTGCATGATACACCATATCAGATAAGCCTCTGATCTTAAAGTAAGAATTATTGCTTGTGTTGTTGTCTTTGTTTCCTATTGGGATTTTCTTATGACACAGTCATATGAACATAGAACACAGAATAACAGAGTTGGAAGGGACATTGGAGATCATCTAGTCCAGGGGTCTGCAAAGTCGGCTCTTTTAAGACTGGTGGACTTCAACTCCCAGAATTCCCCAGCCAGCTGGGGAACTCTGGGAGTTGAAGTCCACCAGTCTTAAAAGAGCCGACTTTGCAGACCTCTGACCTAGTCCAACTCCCTGCACGAGCGGGAGAGTCTATACCATTTCAGACAAGTAACTGTCAAGTCTCTTCTTGAAAGCCTCCAGTGATGGAGCACCCACATCTTATGGGGGCAAGCTGTTCCACTGGTTAATTGTCCTCACTATCAGATACAGTGGTACCTCGGTTCACGAACTTAATTCGTGAACTGACTCTGTTCGCGATCCGAATTGGTCGTGAAGCGAGGCACAATTTCCCATAGGGTTCAATGTAAATCCGGTTAATCCGTTCCGACCTTGTTTTTTGGTCGTGATTCTTGAACTGACTCTGTTCGCGAACAGAATTGGTCGTGAACAGAGGCACAGTTTCCCATAGGGTTCAATGTAAATCCGGTTAATCCGTTCTGACCTTGTTTTTAAAATGTCCGCGGCTCCAGTTCGTGAAGCGAGGCGGGGTTCGTGAATCCGAGCATTTTTATGAACTTTTCTGTTCGTGATGCGAGGGCGGAGTTCGTGAAGCGGAGCGTATTTTTACGAACTTTTCCGTTCGTGAACCGAAACGGTGTTCGTGAACCGGGGCACATTTTTGGGGAAATTTTTGGTCGTAATCCGAATTGGTCGTGAACAGAGGCGTTCGTGAACCGAGGTACCACTGTAGTTTCTTCTTAGTTCTAGCTTGCTTCTCACTTTGATTGGTTTCACATGCAACTCACTAAAAAGCGACCCAGACTTTATGGCTTGCAAACTGTGGTTTATGGCTTGCTGTGATGCATCATCATATTAACTATGGCTTATTACACAAACTATGCTTAATTAAACTATTTGAGCATACTCTGCAGTGAATAGAAGAAGCTCTGAGCAATGAGTGAGTTGTCTTGATTTATAAGTTGTCAGGAGGAAAAAAAAATGTCATGTTTCTTCACCCAAAAAGGATACTTGGGAATGTATCAAATGTATCTTTATAATTTTTTTTGCAGGGCAATAGAAATGATCAAAATAATTACAATTCAATCAACTTTTTTTTTTTAAAAAACCCTTCTCTATAATAAAAAGTTAAATGTACAGTTTTGTAGATTGATTCAAATGGAACGAGGACATAAATGTTTTTTTTCTTTTGAAATAGAATATTGCGCTTCCTAATATTAGGTGTGACCGATGTGCCTATTTTGCTACAACTTTCCAAAAAGAAAAGAAATATAATTACACCTTACAGCTATGAAAACATCTGGACATTCATCCCATTGAATGGTAGAAAGGCATAAAACAATGTCTTTAAAGTTGCAGTTGAGATCACGTTGCTAATATCAAGTGAATAATGAAAATAATAATATAATACCAGACATCATGCTTTGTTTTATTGATTACACACTTAAATTAGTTACTGACAATCATGGGGACATTACCTACGCTTGATTTCAGGGAAGAGGAGGAAGCAAATAAGTGACTCGAAAGTCCTGGCTGACGACTTCAGTTATCACTCAATTTCCTTGCTAAATGTTGATGAAAACAATACTAAAAATGTAGATTACAGAGGATATCAGGGGGATCTAGAGGGAAAATCAATACCTATTGATTTGGGATGGAGGGTGGCTCTACTTCTCATGAGGGAGGGGCTGCAGGGGGTCTTCCATAGGAGCAAGAAGGCAGCAGTTTAATCTGATTGGGAGAAAGAGAGTTAAGTCAGCCCCTCCCTAGCAATTCTTAGAGTACAATAATAATATACTTAGTATAGTACGGTGTCCGGCTAAGCTGATGATGGACTTGGAGAGCGAGGAACCATATGAGTCTCCTCTGGAAGATGAGGGAGACCTTGGGGAGTGTTCAGAGTCAGAGCAGGAACCAGAGAGGCTGGTTGGCCACCAGGAGGCGCCTGAAGCATGGAGCAGTGGGGAGGTTCAAAGGCAGTTTGTTCCCTGATGCTAGATTAGGAAGAGCTGAGAAACAGAAGCAGCAACTCCGTAGGCAGGCTCACAGGAGATGATTACGCACCAGGTGGTTGTTGATTGGCCCCTCCCAAGAGAGCTTATAGGTGGGGCGTTGGGAGGGGACATTTGCAGGAAACAACCGTTCGAATTAGTAGCCAAGAAAGTCTGTCTGGGTATTCTAGCCGTGTTCGTTTGGACTATCTGTGTGAAAGGTTGCTGCCGAGCTACTCTACTGAACGTGAGTTTATCTGCGCTCTCAGCCAAAGAATTCATTATCTCAGTAATTGAACAGTGGTAAACAGCCAAGCCTGTATTCTGGTCTATTCACAGTTCTGTTCAGAACAGTACGGTATATTAGTATATTATTATACTAAGTATATTAGTTTATTATTATACTAAGAATACTTAGAGCAGTGATGGTGAATCTTTTTGGCACTGAGCGCTGAAAAGGGAACACTTCATGCACGCTTGTCTGGGCCAAGATCAGGAATAGGAGGTGCCCAGGGAGGGCATGCATGCCCCCCAAAATTAACTTCCAGTTACTGATGTGCATGCACCCATGCAGATCAGCTGGCTGGCATGCATTCTCATGCTGGAAAACCAAACACCAGGTCTTCTGGTTTCCAGCACTGATGCATGCACAAAGGCCAGCTGATTGGCGTGGAGCTGAGGGCCACCATGCTGGCAAATATGGCTCTGCATGCCATCACAGACCTAGTATGTGATAGTTTTCTTAACTGCTTGTTCCTCTAATAATAATAATAATATTTAATTTTGTATACCGCATCCTCTCCCCAAGGGGACTCGGAGCGGTGCACAGGGAAATTAAAACATATAAAAATATATACAAACAATAAATACAATAAATAAAAGCAGATTAAATTGATCGTCCCTGCGCTAAAAACCCCATTAAAACTAAATTCCCTAAACACCCCAGAGGTAGAGACTAACCAAGGCCGGCCAGGCAGAAAAAGTGTGTTTTCAGTTTTCGACGGAAGGAGCGGAGGTCCGTAGTTGTTCTAATGTCGGGGGGGAGGTCGTTCCAGAGGGCTGGGCCCGCCACAGAGAAGGCCCTTCCCTTGGGCGTCGCCCGCTGGCACAGCCTGGTGGACGGCACCCGGAGAAGTCCCTCTCTGTGGGAGCGAATCGGCCGTGAGGATGTATGGGGCAGGATCCGATCCCGCAGATAGCTAGGTCCCGAGCCATGGAGCATTTTAAAGATGACAACCAACACCTTGAAGCGCACCCGAAAGACGACAGGCAGCCAGTGCAGCTCGTGCAAGAGCGGTGTTATATGGGCGTACCTTGCGGTCCCCATTATTGCTCGCGCGGCTGCATTCTGGACCAGCTGAAGTCTTTGGGTGCACCTCAAGGGGAGCCCCATGTAGAGAGAGTTACAATAGTCCAGTCGGGATGTCACGAGGGCATGAGTGACTATGGAAAGGGCATCCCGATCCAATAGGGGGCGCAACTGGCGGACCAGGCGAACCTGGTAAAACGCCCTCCTGGCCACGGCTGTCACTTGATCTTCCATGGACAGCCGGGCATCCAGGAGGACACCCAAATTGCGTGCCCCATCCACAGGGGCAAGATGTTCGCCCCCTATGGCCAGCGATGGAGTGAGCTGGTTGAATCGGGCGGCCGGAAACCACAGCCACTCGGTCTTGGTCGGGTTGAGCCTGAGTCCGTTACTTCCCATCCAGATCCGCACGGCTTCCAGGCACTGGCACATCACCGCTACGGCATCGTTGGGGTGGTTTGGGGTAGATATATACAGCTGAGTGTCATCAGCGTAGAGATGGTACTATACCCCAAAACCACGGATGATCTCACCCAGCGGCTTCATGTATGTGTTGAACAGGAGAGGCGAGAGGACCGATCCCTGAGGCACCCCACATGTGAGGGGTCTCGAGGTCGACCTCTGCTCTCCTGCCAACACAAATTGCGATCGGCCAGAGAGGTAGGAGGAGAACCACCGTAAAACGGTGCCTCCCACCCCCAACCCCCCCAGCCGATGCAATAGGATACCATGGTCGATGGTATCGAAAGCCGCCGAGAGGTCTAATAGGACCAGGATGGAGGAACAACCCCCATCTCTGGCCCTCCAGAGATCATCGAGCAACGCGACCAATGCCGTCTCGGTGCTATGCCCAGGCCGAAAGCCGGACTGGCCCGGGTCTAGATAATCAACTTCCTCCAGGTGACGGGGAAACTGTTGTGCCACAGGAAACTAATGTTGATGGTTGATCCTGGAAGGCAGAATCTCTTCACCAATTTGATATCCCTGTAGCCAATTCTGAGGCTGGTTGGTCTACTGGTTGCTATTAATTAGATCTTCTTTAAAGTTAACTAGCTGATAACATGGCATTGCCCTGGTATTTTTTTTATCCTAATCCTGTATTAGACAGGAAAAGCCCTGATTTTGGCAAAAAATAAATGTTTTCCCTGTGCTCCCAGAAGTGTCAAGAAAGGTGATACCACCTTAATTTCTAATGTTGGATTTTTCCCCTGACCAGAGGGAGCCCCCTTGTGGAGTACTGTGAAACCATTACCATGGCGACTCCACTGCAGTGCACAATAGAAGCCATTTTATGGCAGTACGGTAGAAGCCATTCTAAGGCACAACAGGCTGTATCTTAGCAGAACACCCCCCTTCCCCCAAAGGTAGGGTATATACACTCTATTTCTTTGCCCCGTGGTCTTCGACTTTTATTATTAGAGTTTGCAAATCCTTCGTAATTCATGCTATCAGATTAGACACACCAATAAAGGGATCGAGATTAGATTGTGATATCTTGTGGATAGCCTCCATCCTGCAGATTTTAATACCCGCTCCCCATGGGGCCCAATGATGTTCTTGGTGATACTTTCTTTGATTATGCATCATATATAAACTCATTTTATATGAAGCCATCTGATTGCATTAGATAACGAACTGGCATTTTGCCTGTTACTTTTAGAAGAAATCAAAATGAGCAGCGATGCTAATGATTTTTTTCTGAATTTAATGAAGGCCTTTGATATGGTGCGGTGGAAAGTTTTGAAATAAGCCTTCATTAAATATGGATTTCCTGCTTATTAATTAATTGGCTTTATATGTAGCACAGTTTAAAGATGTTAATATCTATTTTTAACCTTGTTCCAAATATATATATATATGAGAGAGAATATTTCCACAACTCCTTTTTCGGGGCCCCTTTAAGGGAAGAGACAAACTGTCTTCCTTCTCTGCCTTTCGGCTCAACCCAGAGACCATCTGGGCAGAGAGCCATGAGATTACTGTTGTGTGAATTTTTTAGATATGTATTAGGTGTTTTTTTTTAAGGGCTGATTAATAAATGAATTGTAAGAGACCAGAATCCATTTCGGGCTTATAAGCCCTCTTCAGCTCGCCAGTAATAATAATAATAATAATAATAATAATAATAATAATAATAATGATGATGATGATGATGATGATGATGATGATGATGATGATGATGATGATGATGATGATGATAATAATAATAATAATTAATTTTGTATACCGCATCCTCTCCCCAAGGGGAATCCGAGCGGTGCACAGGGAAATTAAAACATATAAAAATATATACAAACAATAAATACAATAAATAAAAGCAGATTAAATTGATCGTCCCTGCGCTAAAAACCCCATTAAAACTAAATTCCCTAAACACCCCAGAGGTAGAGACTAACCAAGGCCAGCCAGGCAGAAAAAGTGTGTTTTCAGTTTTCGACGGAAGGAGCGGAGGTCCGTAGTTGTTCTAATGTCGGGGGGGAGGTCATTCCAGAGGGCTGGGCCCGCCACAGAGAAGGCCCTTCCCCTGGGCGTCGCCCGCTGACACAGTCTAGTGGACGGCACCTGGAGAAGTCCCTCTCTGTGGGAGCGGATCGGCCGTGAGGATGTATGGGGCAGGATCCGATCCCGCAGATAGCTAGGTCCCGAGCCATGGAGCGTAGAAGGAGTATGGCCAGCTGAAGAGGCTAATAAGCCCGAAATGGATCCATCCTGGTTTCTTACAGTTCATTTATTAATCAGCCCTTAAAAAAACCCTAACATACATACATACATACATACATACATACATACATACATACATACATATGAGAGAGAATATTTTTATATTCTCTCATATATATTTTTACTGGGTTCAAACCCCAGTGGAGGTAGTATGGCCAGCTGATGTGAGCTAATAAGCTCGAAATAGATCTATCCTGGTCTCTTATTTATTAATCAGCCCGTATAAAAAACCTAAAAAACCTTAACATACATACATACATACATACATACATACATACATACATACATACATACATACATACATACATATATATATATATATATATATATATATGCTAGTTTTTATGAGCTGATCAATAAATTTAAATTTGAGAGACCAAGATAGATCTATTTCGAGCTTATTAGCTCTCATCAGTTGGCCACACCCCACTGGGATTCGAACCGGGGCTGTAATGTATCTAAGGCAGAAGCCTAGCACTCCAGCCTAATCGGTTCTACCCTGTTTCATCAGCTAATCCAGGAGTATTTAGTATAGATAATTGTTACCACAACTTCCTGTAAGGGCCCCAATTAAGGGAGGAGACATGTTGTTTCCCTCTCTGCCTGTTGGCTCATCACCAGAGACCATCTAGACAGAGAACCATTTTTTAGTTACGTTGTGTAATATTTTTAGATATGTGTTAGTTATTATGAGCTGATCAATAAATTTAAATTTGAGAGACCAGATAGATCTATTTCGAGCTTATTAATAATAATAATAATAATAATATTTAATACTTGTAGACCGCTCCCTCTCCCCATAGGGACTCGGGGCGGTGCACAGGAAGAATAAAAAACAGCAAATATACAAACATTTAAAAACAAATTAAACCTATACCTGTGCTAAAAATCCCCATTAAAACTAAGTTAAACTAAAATAACATTCCCAATTAAATATAATACCCCATAGACAGAGAGATTACCCTAGGCCGGCCAGACAGAAAAGATGTGTTTTTAATTTCAGGCGGAAGGAGCGGAGGTCCGTGGTCGTTCTAATATCGGGGGGAAGGTCGTTCCAGAGGGCTGGGCCCGCCACAGAGAGAGCCCTTCCACTGGGCGTCGCCCGCTGACAAAGTCTAGTGGACGGCACCCGGAGAAGTCCCTCTCTGGGAGCGAATCGGCCGTGAGGATGTATGAGGCAGGATCCGATCCCGCAGATAGCTCTCATCAGTTGGCCACACCCCACTGGGGTGTATATATACTATATGATACACTATATGAACAACATACTGATTGGGGACAATTTGAATAATATCAAGTATGGCCACAGCAAAAATAAAATGAAATAAAAAAAGTCAGTGTTGAAAAGACTTTATAGTTTTCATATTATATTTTTATATAATGTGGCTCCAGATTTCCAATCTCAATGGGAAAAGCTGAATTCTATTAGCAACCATACAATGCACTTACCACATTTTTGGAGTATAAGATGGAATCATGATAAAAGGACCGTTTCCCCCCCCCCCCAAGTCCCCAGGAGCACTTTGCAGGCTGCTTAAACTCTCTGCATGCCCCATTTTTCACAAAAAAATCAGGGGTGCAGAGGGCTTGGGAAGTTTGCAGAGCGCAAAACTTTTTTTTTTTTTAAATTTACCTCTTCAAAATCTTGGTGTGTCTTATACTCCGGTGCATCTTATACTCTGAAAAATACGGTAATAACCACAGTGTTGCACTTATCAATTGATCAAAAAAGTCACAATCAATCAATCAATCGAATCAAAATAGAGCTGGAAGGGACCTTGGAGGTCTTCTAGTCCAGCGGGCAAACCTATAGCATTTCAGAGACGTGACTACCTAGAATGGAAACGGCTAAATTGGCATCCTCGTGGTCACATGATCAAAATTTAGATGCTTGGCAACTGTCTCACCTTCATCTTCTGATGGGTTGCAGTGTCCCTGGGTTCTATGATTTGCCTTTTGCAACCTTCTGGCAAGGAAAGTCAACAGGGGAAGCCCGATTCACATAACAACCGTGTTACTGACTTAACAACTGCACTGATTCACTTAACGACTGTCATGAAATGGGTCAAAACTCACTTAACAAATGTCCCATTTGGCAACAGAAATTTTGGGCCCAATTGTGGTCGTAAGTCGAGGACTAACAGTATGTATTTTGCAACAAAGGGGAAATTAAGTCAATACCTACTCCAGGCTCCAATCCTTTGTAGTCTGAATAAGGTATGTGTTTTGGCCTGCCAGTGGCAGCAGATTCGGACAGTGAGGAGGTTCGGGAGGAAGATGGGCCAGTCCTAGAGTCTGGGGGAGGCTCTGAGGAGGGCTCTGTGTCGGAGGCAGAGAGGGGGCCAGGGCCATATGCCAGTTATCAGCTGCCTTCAGAGCAGACATCAGTGAGGCAGAGGAACAGCTGGAGCCTCTTCCCAGTGTGCGCATGCACAGAGTTGCCAGACGAAGAGAACAGCTAAAGAACAGGGGTCGACTTGGGAGTAAGGCCACAGATGGGATGATGAATGGCCCCTCCCAGAGGAAATAAAAGAGGAGCGAAAGGGGAGTGGAGTTTGCAGGAGGCCATTAATTCACTTAATTGGTTCATGACTCTGGGAGACACTTTGCCACGTTTTGCGGATATCGGTCTGGCAGCTCTCCAAGCCAGATAAGGTCTGTGACCGTAAATCCTCCCTTGAAAGACTTTGTTGGATGTGAATGAGCAGAATTCACAGTACATTTTTGGCAGGACAAGGAGTTTGCTGCGTGCTCTGGTGGAGCCTCGGTCAGAGCAGTAAGACAGGATCCGTCGGAAAAGGCCTGTTGTGTTTTCGGTTGTCTTCATTCTTTGATCCCATCCACATGTTCCGCCTCCTTCTTGCCGAGAACCATGCAATCTCCTTATTGCAGGGGAAACAAAAAAAAAAACTTTGTGTGTTTCCCTGCAGGAAGAGGTAAGACCCTCCCACTGGAGAGAAGAGAAAGAAACCCCAAAGAATAGCAATGAATGTTCCGTAAATTAACTGCGACATGAGCATATTGAATTAGGCTGCAAAGATGGCAGGTGTTTCTGGCAAACCAGATGGCCCCCTTTTTGTTAGCTCTGTGGCAGCTGAGGGACATGAAATAATATCCGTGTTCATTGATCAGCTCATCACTTCCTGTTACATTACAAGAAAGGACCACTTTCCTTTCCAAAGGGCCTCAGCAATACAGCTGTTGCAACCCGCCTGGTTCAATTCTTTGTTCTCCATTGATTGTAGCTCAGGAAGTTTGCTAAACTCTTGGCATTCAACATGTGCAGGGTTGGGGTTTTTAAAAAAAAAAAATCCTTCCCACTTTGAAAGGATAAATACATCTTATTCTCTGTCAACAACTCTCTCCCTTCTTAAAATATTTTTTTTAAAGTAATTACAATCACCAGAGATTAAAAAAAAGTGTAAATAAATGTACCAATAGAAGATAATATTTGTAGTTTGGGATTGAATGGTAGGGTTCTTGGTGTTCTCTGAGCTTCATTGTTTTCTTGCAGATGTTTCTGTTCTGACCCAGACTTCCTTAACAAGCATGAAGCAGAGTCTTGGTCCCGGCAAAATCTCTTTTATTTACATGACTGTGAATTCCTTTCATTCACAGTCAACGAGGCTTAGCAAACAGTCTTTCAAAGGAATATTTATCCACACAAACCTTATCTCTCTTGGAGAGCTGCCAGATAACTAGTTTCCAAATGGAGGGCAAGGCAACACTTGGCACAGAGTCACTTATAGTCACAAACAGAACTTTCTGCTCTTGAAACCACCAAAGGAACAAATTGTTTCCTGCAAAAGCCCCCTCCCCATTCGCTCCTCTTTTGTTTCCTCTATTTGCTTTTCTTTACACTGTTCTTTTGGGCAGGGGTCGGCAACCTTAAACACTCAAAGAGACACAAAGGTCATAACTGGAGGCCCCTCCTGCCCCCGTTCAATTCTGGAGTTGACTGGAAGTCCTGTTCCCCCACCATAGAGTCTCCTCCTAGTGTGGTGTCCTTTTTCCTCTACCTGTCCTAACTGAAAGCCCTATCGATTGTGGAGCTGACCAGAAAACCCGCCCCTTGCCATAGACTCTCCTCCTGGTATGCCCTGCTTCCCCTCCCCCCCAACCGGAAGCTCCTCTCAAAATTGTGGCGCCGACTGGCGACAGAGAGCCACAGCAGAGGGATGAATGAGCCACATGCGGTTCCAGAGTCACGGGTTGTTGCCCCCTGCTTTTGGGGTAACCTTATTTTTTCTGATCTTTTTTTGGTGGGGGGGGCATCTTAATTCTTCTTAGATACTTAATTCACTGAAATATTCATTGTACTTGAGGTTTAAGTCTGAGCATTGACATTGTAAATGATTTAATTCATTTACAATAAATACATTCTCTGTGTTCTGGTTGGGGTTATGGTTATTTTTTAAATCTTTTTATATTTTACTTACTTGTACACCATTCAGAGTTCCTCTAAGGGGCTGGGTGACTTTTAAATTAAAATAGGAAGTAATTAAATACATTATTTATAGATTTTTCCCTTTTATTTTATACCAATTGTTTGTTTTCCTTCCTTTTTTCTTTCAATACTTCAGGATACTAAAGTGGATTGCAGCTCTTGTGTAGAAACGTTGGACAGAAAAGTAAGTCCCTCATTCTAATAGCATTTTCTTGGTATATATTATTTTAAAAGGTTGTGTGTGTTGTTGTTTTTTTAATGAACATTGCTGCTGTTTTCTTTAAAAATATTTCTGGAATTCATGACTATAAATGGGTCATTTTTTAAATTGTTAACATGGAACATATAAATAAAGAGGCATGTATGTATGTATGTATGTATGTATGTGTGTATAAAGATATTTGTGCATTTGGATCGAGTGTAATTGAAAAGAATGATCTGGGGAAATAAGTAAGAACTGTTACTTAGCTGAGGTAGTGCAGTGGTTAGGAGGCAGTACTGCAGGGTCAAGTCACTGCTCACTCCAGGAGTTCGATTCTGAGTGGCTCAAGGTTGACTCAGTCAAATGAGGACCCAGATTGTTGGGGACAATATGCTGACTCTGTAAATCGCTTAGAGAGGGCTGTAAAGCACAGTGAAGTGGTATATAAGTCTAAATGCTATTCTTTAGTTTGAACATAAAATCATTGTTGATTATTTCTATGACACACTGGATAATAGTTATATCAATATTACAGTTGCAGATAACCTCAGAGTTGATGACGATAGATAGATAGATAGATGGATGGATGGATGGATGGATGGATGGATGGATGGATGGATGGACGAGTGGGTGAGTGGATGGGTGGATGGATGGTTAGACAGATGGACAGATAGACAGACAGACATATGGATGGATGGATGGGTGGGTGAGTGGATGGGTGGATGGATGGATAGACAGATGGACAGATAGACAGACAACCAGGTCTATTTTCTAAAAAAAAAGAAGTTACTTTAAGTTTTTGCTTTTTGACATATGGATTTCCTGCTCTGTTCCCTTCCTAGAACTCTTTCTAGATAACTTCATTGAGCCTATATTGATCTACTATGTGCATAGTTTCACTTTTCAGTCTCTTGCAGAAAAGGTGGGGTTTTTTTTTACCCCTATTGTCTCTCTGAAGATTTAAAAAAAAAATGGGATCTCTTAAACTTTGACTGTTCAACTATCTGAACGTGTTTTGTGTAAACATGGTTGGTATGGAAATTTAGATTATTGCTAATCCAAGGTCAGCTTCAAAAGCAATGTTCAAGTTCATCTGGTTAGCATAGAACTTTAATAAAGGAGGAATGACTTGCGTTGGTTATAGCTTTGATGACATAACTGTATATCCAAATGTCTATGGAGATTCTCAGTCCTCCAGGTGATAGTTGACCCAAAGGTGCTTTTTCAAGAGACAACTTCTGGTTTTTCTTTAAAGACATTCTGCTTCTCATCCAAGAAGCATCTTCAAAGAAAAACCAGAAAGTCCAGTTGCCTCTTGAAAAAAAGCACCTTTGGGATACTGTATATCTGTTTGGAGAAATTTAATCTGGATGATTTTGGTGCACCTCTCAGTAAGTATTAGCAACACCTGTGGGTCCCAGAAGAATGCTAATAGCATCTTGAAGGAGTGCCAGTGTGCCTGTGATGTAACATCAACCAAAGGCATCATGGGAAACTGAAATTGCTTGAGGATTCTTTTTTTACAACAATTGCCCAAGGATTCAAATACAAATCTCACTTCTTTAGTACTACTATAATGCACACATTTAAAATGTTCGCTAGAAATATGTACCATTTTTGGGAACCAAATTGTGCATATGGGAGCAGTTGCTGTTGCTGTATCTAATGGAGGTAGCATATTTCTGCAACTAACTATGTGTTGGAGTTCTGTACCTGTCCTGTGTACCAGACAACTCTGGACAGAGGGAAAATGAATGGGAAAACAGGTCCCAAAGAAGCTTATTTTCATGGTGCTAAGTCCTCGTATCTGGTTTGGACCTAGGAAGGAAGAGTTCGCCCGAAAGAAATAATCCCACAATGATAGGACTGAGTGGGTGGCATTAATGTACATGTAACTAGTTGGCGACATTCATGAGCTGAAAAGGATGTTCACTCCAAAAATTGACATTCCTTGCTTTCATGCAGAGCCAAGATGAATCCTCTCCTCTCCTCCCTTCACTTCTCTTCCTTCCTTCCTTCCTTCCTTCCTTCCTTCCTTCCTTCCTTCTTCCCTTCCCTTCCCTTCTCTTCTCCCTTCCCTTCCATCCCTCCCATCCCTCCTCCCTCCAATCCCTTCCCTTCTCACTTCTATTTCCTCCCTTCCTTCATTCCTTAGTTCCTTCCTTCCTTCCTTCTTCCCTTCCCTTCCATTTCCTTCCCTTCTCCCTTCCCCTCCCTCCCATCCCTCCTCCCTCCAATCCCTTCCCTTCTCACTTCTATTTCCTCCCTTCCTTCATTCCTTAGTTCCTTCCTTCCTTCCTTCCTTCTTCCCTTCCCTTCCCTTTCATTTCCTTCCCTTCTCCCTTCCCTTCCCTTCTCCCTTCCCCTCCCTCCCTCCCATCCCTCCTCCCTCCAATCCCTTCCCTTCTCACTTCTATTTCCTCCCTTCCTTCATTCCTTAGTTCCTTCTTTCTTCCCTTCCCTTTCATTTCCTTCCCTTCTCCCTTCCCCTCCCTCCCTCCCATCCCTCCTCCCTCCAATCCCTTCCCTTCTCACTTCTATTTCCTCCCTTCCTTCATTCCTTAGTTCCTTCCTTCCTTCTTCCCTTCCCTTCCGTTTCTTTCCCTTCTCCCTTCCCCTCCCTCCCTCCCATCCCTCCTCCCTCCAATCCCTTCCCTTCTCACTTCTATTTCCTCCCTTCCTTCATTCCTTAGTTCCTCCCTCCCTCCTTCCCTTCCCTTCTCACTTTCCCTTCCTCTCTCTCCCCTCTCTCACTTCCCCTCCTTCCCCTCCCTCCCTTTTTTCCCCTCCCTCCCATCCCTCCTCACTTCCTTCCCCTCTTCTCTTTCCCCTTCCCCTTCTCTTTTTATGCACCATTATAGTGAGACTATTTCCAATTCTCATTTCTTTCGTCTCTGATCAGCAGTTTTCCTGCCTTTTATAGCTACAATAAAATTTGCCAGATATGACAGTGGAACATATTCTTTCTTCTACCTTTTTTTTTTTTTTTGGTTAAATGCAATTTTTATTTCTCAGAGGTGATCAAGCGAGGTGCGGGCAGGGGGAGGAATTCTCTCCTTGCAGCCAATTCCTTTCTTGTGATGAAACTTTTTTTCTAAAACAAGCCGTCTGTCTTTTTTGCTCTCCTTCCCTCGAACAGCAACAGGAGTCCCACAGCTGTTCGGAATCCATTGTTTTTTAAACTCTCCTTCTCTTTCTGCCATTTTCCCCCCCAGTCTTTTTAATCCAAAGCCCGACGTCTGTACGAAATCATTAACAAATATGTTTACTGCACTACATAATTCAGCCCCCTCCGTTTTGGTGACATTTTAAGCAGGGGGCATGGAGGCACAATTTCTTTCCTGCCTTGAGTTTTCAGACAAGCATTCAGCAATGTACAAAATTGGCCGTTGTACAATTTGTGAAATTGGCCACTGATGGCCTGAAGCCCAGCCTGAAGTATCTCTCTGTACGATGGATAGCGAGTGATGTCAAAATGACAAAAGAAGGAACCTTGCAGTTAAACTGATATGAGAAGGGGAGTGCCATCAAGATTCTTAACATCAGTGAATTAGAGCAGCAGCCTGAAGTTAAGGGCCATGCCAAAACCTAAGACATTTCTGGAAGGTTTCAAAACACGTCCTGGTGTTCCATGAAGCCTTAGAAATTGTTTCTGAAATGGCTTTTGATACTTTCTTCCACCTCCTTGATTGAAACTTGGATTAGATGGTGTGATACTTTACGAGAACCAAGTTGTTCCAGGAGTCATCCAGAAAAAGAGGAAAGAAAGAAAGAAAGAAAGAAAGAAAGAAAGAAAGAAAGAAAGAAAGAAAGAAAGAAATGGATGAAAGAAAGAAGGAAGGAAGACAAGGAGACAGAGAAAAAAGAGACAGAGAGAAAGAAAGAGACAGAGAAAAAAGATAGAGACAGAACAAATGAATGAAAGAAAGAAAGAAGAAAGAGAGAGGGGGGGAGGAAGGAAGGAAGGGAGGGAGGGAGGGAGGGAGGGAGGAAGGAAGGAAGGAAGGAAGGAAGGAAGGAAGGAAGGAAGGAAGGAAGGAAGGAAGGAGACACAAGTCTCACATAAGTCAGCAAGATATTTAGACTGGATTTGGCATTTTTATTCACTTTTATTCATTCATTTTTATTCATTGGAAGACATCTAGTCCAACTCCCTGCTTAAGCAGGAGAGCAAGATAACATCTCTGACAGATGGCAGTCCAGCTTCTTCTTGAAAGTTTCCAGTGATGAAGCACCCACAACTTCTGAAGGCAACTTCTATTCCACTGGTCGATTGTTTTCACTGATAAGAAATTTCTCCATTTCAGATTGGATCTCTCCTTGATCAATTTCCATCCATTGTTTCTTGTCTTGCCTTTTGGTGCATTGGAGAATAATTTGACTCCCTCTTCTTCTCGGTGAGTTTGGCCGATCGCTCTGTCCAAGCTTCACCTATCTCTTAGAATAGAATAGAATAGAATACAATAGAATAGAATAGAATAGCAGAGTTGGAAGGGACCTTGGATGTCATCTAGTCCAAATCCCTGTCTAGGCAGGAAGCCCTATGCTATTTCAGACAAATAGCTATCCAACATCTTCTTAAAGACTTGCAGTGTTGGGCCATTCACAACTTTTGGTGGCAAGTTGTTCCACTGATTAATTGTTCTAACTATCAGGAAATTTCTCCTCAGTTCTAAGTTGCTTCTCTCCTTGATTAGTTTCTACCCATTGCTTCTTGTCCTGCCCTCAGGCGCCTTGGAGAATAGCTTGACTCCCTCTTCTTTGGGGCAACCCCTGAGATATTGGAAGACTGCTATCATATCTCCCCCTAGTCCTTCTTTTCACTAGACTAGACATACTAAATTCCTTCAACTATTCTTCATATGTTTTAGCTTCCAGCCTCCTGACCATCTTTGTTGCTCTTTTCTGCACTCTTTAATAAGCTTCATGATGATATGTTTCATAAATTTCATAATGTAACTTTCATAGGTTCCATTATGTAATTATAGAGAGAGGTTAAATCCAGAAGTTTGGATTTAGCCCCCTGCTAATTAATTGCTTGGATAAAGTGATATATATTCTAACTCTACCTTCTCGTGCATCCCAAATGGCCTTAGGGCCATGAGTTAAAGGCTAATGGACAGCAAAGGGTTAAGTCTACACCATTGCTAAAGTGGTAGGTAAGGACTCATGTGTGAAGGTCTTTGCAATATCCAATGGATGTAAAAAATAATATGAATAATAATTCCTTTTGTGGAGATAAGAGATAAACTTTGGTGACCTGTTATGCTTGTTAAAGTGGATTATAAGATTTCTATCAATTCAGACAAGCTTAGTTTTATTTCTGGAACAAATAAGTGCCACAATTTGTCTCAGAGAAATTATTTCTTCTGGTGCAGATAGTTTCTATATCATTTTAGTATATTGGGGGGAAAGATTAGGCTATTATTTGCTTAATTATTTCTATTTTTACTATTTTATAACTCTTGTAATATATGCTATAATTGTCACTGTGTTTAGTGTCTCACTATGCACATTGTCATACATTTATTTCACATTACATTCTATTGTATTTTAGTACGATTTCTACAGTACACAATGTTATCGCTCTATATAATACCAAGATGATTAGGGAACTGGAGGCTAAAACATATGAAGAACGGTTGCAGGAACTGGGTATGTCTAGTTTGATGAAGAGAAGGACAAGGGGAGACATGATAGCAGTCTTCCGATATCTCAGAGGGTGCCACAAAGAAGAGGGACTCAAGCTATTTTTCAAAGCACCTGGAGGCAGGACAAGAAGCAATGGGTGGAAACTAATCAAGGAGAGAAGCAACTTAGAACTAAGGAGAAATTTCCTGACAGTTAGAACAATTAACCTCTGGAACAGCTTGCCTCCAGAAGTTGTGAATGCCCCAACCCTGGAAGTCTTTAAGAAGATGTTAGATAGCCATTTGTCTGAAATGGTATA
This sequence comes from Rhabdophis nuchalis, assembly GCA_039707465.1. Taxonomy (NCBI): domain Eukaryota; kingdom Metazoa; phylum Chordata; class Lepidosauria; order Squamata; family Natricidae; genus Rhabdophis; species Rhabdophis nuchalis. The sequence goes on from CM077652.1 coordinate 31,885,829, forward strand.
AGGTTCCTGCCCACGCAGGGGGTTGGACTAGAAGACCTACAAGGTCCCTTCCAACTCTGCTATTGTATTATTGTAATAATGAAAGTCTCATAAAATCCAGACAATGCTAGAATAGTCCCTCTTCCTGCGGTCCAACTAGTCACGAAAAGTTTGGTAGGCACCCAAAAAAACTTCTATGTCGAAGGAGTAGCAGAATAAAAACTTCTGCAAAGCAAGTTCAGCAGGAACAAGAAATTTCATCTCAAATCTTGTGCAAACATCGGATGTGGTTTTATTTCCTCCCCTTCCTGAAAAAGAGAAGCGAGCAGCTATTGAAATCCATATTTACACACCTGATCTATATATATATACCTTAGCATGCGATCCGTTGTGGCTGAAGTTTGCTTTGCTCTCCCCTGCCTAGTTGTTTGATTAGTCCTCTCCTTCTTTGTTGAGCCAACACGGCTGTCAGGTGCCCTGACATTCTTGGCAGCGTCCCCTGGAGACCACGAGGAGGTGGGCCGCTAACGAGCAGCTGAGTGGCATAAGCTTTGTAGTATAAGGTCATGCACAACATCACCTTCCCTTCTCCAACTCAGGGAAAAGAAAGAAGAAGAAAAAAGATGTGGTTGAGCATATCCTTTTGAGGTGCGTTTTGACAGAGGGAATCATCACTTCTTCTTTTTTGCATGCACAAGACGCTGTGGGCCCCGATGAGATCAAAAGCCATCCAGGGATGGCGATAATGTGACAGGTCAGCGGAGTTCAGAATTTCTTTCCCTTCCCTTTTTGTGTCGTAGAACATTTCATCCGTTGGCCCGATCTTCTCGGGGACGCAATACGCACAGTTGCACTTGGAGCTTCTTGGCCTGCAGTTCGGGATATCTGTGGCAGCAGCTGTCAAAGGGTCTCCTGGCTCTTTCCAGAGATTAATTAAAAACTCCCCCGTGGAAGGCAGATGATAAATTTGGAAGCTACAGATGGGCCAAATCCATAAAATAAATAAATAAGGAGACCGACCAAGGTCATCCCACATGCCCACATCCAAACACCAAGTTTTTTTTTTTTCTTTCAAAACTGCGTTGCTCCTGATTTTAGATATTCTTTTCCTTTTGAGTACTGAGTTTAATTATTCTATATAAAGTTTCAGCTGGGTCATGTGGTATGGGATCTATTTATGTTGGGAATCGGATGGCAAAAAACCTTCACTTTACAGCTAATTGATGATGACAGAAGAGCTCTAAGAGAAGACTTGAGAGAGAATTGGAGAATCGGGTCATTTTGCTAAGCTGAGGGGCTAATTGTTCAGCGGGAAGTCAAGAGTGATTAATTAATTAATATTCTCCAAAGCACCAGAGGGCAGGACAAGAAGTAATGGGTGGAAGATCATTAAAGAGGGAACCAACCTGGAACTAAGGAGAAATTTCCCGACAGTGACAACAATTAAGCACTGAAACCGCATCACTCTGAAAGTTGAGCATCACTAAAGGTTTTCAGGAAGAGATGAGACATTATTTCGTTTAGAATGGAATGGAATGGAATAGAATAGAATGACAAAGTTGGAAGGAACTTTGGAGGTCTTCTAGTCCAACTCCCTGCTTAGGCAGAAAATCCTACACCACTTCAGACAAATGGTTGTCCAATCTCTTCTTAAAAGCTTCCAGTGTTGGAGCATTTACAATTTCTGGAGGCAAGTTGTTCCACAGATTAATTGTTCTGTCAGTAATTTTCTCCTTAACTCTAGGTTGCTTCTCTCCTTGATGAGTTTCCACCCATTGCTTCTTGTCCTGCCCTCAGGGGCTTTGGAGAATAGCTTGACTCCCTCTTCTTTGTGGCAGCCCCTGAGATATTGGAAGACTGCTATCATGTCTCTCCTAGTCCTTCTTTTTATTAAACTAGACATACCCAGTTCCAGAAAACATTCTTTATATGTTTTAGCCTCCAGTCCCCTAATCATCTTTGTTGCTCTTCTCTGCACTCTTTCTAGAGTCTCCACATCTTCTTTACACTGTGGTGACCAAAACTGGATGCTGCATTCCAAGTGTGGCCTTACCAAGGCCTTATAAAGTGGTATTAACACTTCACATGATTTTAATTCTCTCCCTCTGTTGATGCTGTCTAGAACTGTGTCGTTTCTTTTGGCATAAGTATAAGATCTTTCAAGCCTTGGAAAGTGGTTTGACTAGAAAACCTTCAATGTCCCTTACAGACGTATGATTCTATGATGATTTTTAGAGGAATTTGTCTTATTAAAGCTACTTTGATATATTATATCAAAGAGTAGGAGAACATTTGGAGGACTTGGTTATTATTTAAGATGGGATGATGGGAATGATTTCACTAGAAAAGTTGAACTTAAAAATTGTAAGTTGGTCTCTCTTTTTTTTGCTCAAGATGAGTAAAGGCAGAAGATTAATTTGTAAATTTACCCAATCCTATCTCTTCTTCTGGATTCATGTCCCGAAGGAGAAAAAAGGAGGGAAATTGATGGAAGTATCTAGTTCAATCCAAAGATTTAAGCCTACAGGCTTTGCAGGTGCTCTCCCAGGGATTCTTGCCAATCACTCAGTCACATTTGTGTGTGTGGTAGATTTATGAAGATAGTTGTAAAACAGGTGCTTTTCAACCCCAAGGATGAGACACAGTTGTGAAAACAGCTGACTGGGGGGAAAAAACCAGGAAAACAAATTTGAGAAATAAATGAACCAGAAAGGAAAAAAACGAACAAGCCAGGTGGAATGGGATATGTTTACACCTGTCTTGAAATGGGGAAAATATGAAACTAAGATAATATTTGTTCTTTCTCTAGAGAGTGAAATGACACAACAAAGTCTGTGAGGAAACTTGTTAAATCTGGAGATGTTGCATGGTTTTATACCTGGAAATAAAATAACATCTTGACTGGGGTTGGGGAAAAAAATATCTAGATAGGTTTGTTCCATTTTTCAACTGCTTTTGTTTACATACAGTTTTCAAGGTCTGCCCTTCTTAGAATCCTTCCAGTAGTCTAGTTAAGAAATTATGAAAAGGTGAAATGCAATGAGCCCAACCACCTTTTCCATACATGTCTTATACTTCAGGGACCAAACTATTTTTACATAGTAAATATATCACCATCCTGTCAATGCAGCATTGTAATCTTATTTATTTTTCTCTTTTCTGAACTACTTCACATCCATTGCAATCCTGGATTCGGATAAAAAGAGTTATTTGCTTTTGAAGAAGAGTTATTTGCTTTGCAAAAAAAAGCATGCATCCCCTTCCTTCCTTCCTTCCTTCCTTCCTTCCTTCCTTCCTTCCTTCCTTCCTTCCTCATTTCTCTTCCCTCTCCTCCCTTCCTTCCCTTCTTTCCCTCCTCCCTTCATTTCTTATTTCTCTTCCCTATCCTCTCTTTCTCCCTCCTCTTCCTTCTTCCCTCCTTCTCCCCTTCCTCTGTCCCTCCCTTCTCATTCCCATCCTCCCCCTCCCTCCCCCTTCTTTCCTTCCTTTCTCATTTCTCTTCCCTCTCCTCCCTCCACTTCCTCCCTCCTTCCTTCCCTCCCTCCCTTCTTCTCTTATTTCTCTTCCCTCTCCTCCTTTTCTCCCTCCTCCCCCTTTCCTCTATCCCTCCCTTCTCTTCTTCCCATCCCCTCCCTCCCCCTTCCTTCCTTCCTTCCTTCCTTCCCTCCCTCCCTCCCTCCCTCCCTCCCTCCCTCCCTCCTTCCTTCCTTCCTTCCTTCCTTCCTTCCTTCCTTCCTTCCTTCCTTCCTTCCTTCCTTATTAAATCAATCATTTTTTAAAAATGCCCTAGAATTCTGACAACTTTAATTCAGAGAAACTCCTGCAGGCATTCAGCAGGATGAAACTACACACAGTTTCTTGATAAATGAAGATTTGGTACAGCCCGAGATCCTAATGGGGTGTTTCCATGCCATTTGAATGTGGTTGCCACTGGATGTTACAAACTCCCTTGTTCTTCCTGTCACTATGACATGCAATTATGGAATTTCACAGTGGAAAAGATGACAACTTCTCCGGTTGTTCTTGTCCTTCTTTCTTGACTTAATCCAGCTGCATCCAGCAGTCAGTAATTTGATACAGTGACAGGTGATAGCAGAGGTACAAAAACAAACCCCCCAAGTCTCCTGACCTCCTGAAGTGGCTGCACAACTTCCACTGCTACGAGGAGTTCACAAGATGCATTGAGACTTGTTCTTTTCTTGGGCTAGAATGTCTGCCATTAGGAAAGGAGCTACAACTTTGACAAGAAATTGTTCAGAGTCGACATTGTGTTACTCTGACAGAAATGGCCTTGGTTCTTTCCGGATGCCTAACTTTGCCAGATTCCCAGAATGTGTTCAGTCTGATACTGTACCTCTTGCCTTTCCAACCCAGTTTTATAATCATTAATGCACAGAGACACTTGGAACTGTCTGTGGAGATTCTCCGTCATTCAGGTCAGGGTTATCTCAAATGTGCTTTTTTCAAGAGGCAGCTGGACTTTCTTGGTTTTTCTTTGAAGACTTTTTGCTTCTCTTCCGAGAAGCTTCTTCAGCCCTGACTGGATAGTAGTGGGGAAATGGAAGGGTTTAGATTCCTTGCTGGTCGTTTGCATCCTTTTAGAGGGTCATTGAGGCCACTTGGAGGTTTGTCTGTGTCCTTAAGGTCATGGTTTCACACCTCTTTTCAACAGTTCCACACCCATTTGCACAACTTAGGTGACCCTGAAGACACAGATAAACCTCCAAGTGGCGTCAATGATTCCCTAAAAAGAATGCAACTGACCAGCTGTCTGCAAGGAATCTAAAACCTTCCATTCCCCAACATGCAGTCAGAGATGGAGAAGCTTCTTGGATCAGAAGTGAAATATCTGCAAAGAAAAACAAGGAAATCCAGTTGCCATTTGAAAAAAGCACCTTCAGTACATATACGTTGAACTCTTTTGCATCCATACCAAATGCAGCAGGATGCCCTCAGGTTGCCTGTGCCCTCCTTGTACCCTTTCATGTGGCTCCTCTAAAACATTTTTTAATTTTTAATGTGATTAAAGAGGAAACTTATTAAATGCATAGTGAAGTTACATGGTAGCTATAGTTAAAATAGGTCAGCATCAAACCCACAGCACTTAATAATTGGGCTGTGATAAACAGGAAGCAAAAAGGACACTTTTAGTTGAAAATGATGTTTAACAGATTAACAGAGTTGGAAGGGACCTTATAGGTCATCTAATCCAACCCCCCACTCAGGCAGGAGACTTTACACCATTTCTGACAAATGGCAGTCCAGTCTCTACTTGAAAGTCTCAAGTGATGAATCCCCTTCACAACTTCTGAAGGCAACTTCTGTTCCATTGTTCTCACTGTCAGAAAAAATTCCTCCTTATTTCTAGGTTGAATCTCTCCTTGTTCAGTTTCCATCCATTATTCCTTGTTTGACCTTCAAGTGCTTTGGAAAATAGTTTGAGCCCCTCCTCTCTGTGGCAGCCCCTCAAATATTGGAAGACTGCTATCCTGTCTCCCCTGGTCCTTCTCTTCACTAGACTAGCCATGGCCAGTTCCTACAACCATTCATCATATGTTTTAGCCTCCAGTCCCCTAATCATCTTGGTTGCTCTTCTCCACACTCTTTCTAGAGTCTCCACATCTTTTATATAGTCATGTGACCAAAACTTGGTGTGGTCTTACTTTATAGAGTGGTATTAGTACCACACCTGATCTTGATTTTATTCCCTCTTGGCTGATGTCTGCAATTTGAGTTGAATGCTTAAAAAGTAAACAAAATAAGGAGTTCAGGTAGAACATATTGAACCAAAGTTCATGATCAAAGGAAATAATTTATTATTGTTTGATTCATTTATTACAAAATTTTAACTGTCCAATACCCAGTTCACTCTCTGGTGAATTGCAATAAAACTATGGCTTAGCGTCATATGTCAAGGGAGTTTTATTATTTGTTTCCCATCTTCTTGCTTAAACCTGGTTTGTTTGATGTACCATGTCCGTCTCTTTGTAAAGATAACCAGTAGAAGTACATAATTGTTGCTGTTGTTAGTTGCAAAGTTGTGTCCAACTCATCATGACCCCATGGACAACGTTCCTCCAGGCTTTCCTGTCCTCTACCATACTCTGGATTCCATTCAAGCTCACACTAACTGTTTTGGTGACTCCATCCAGTCATGTCATTCTCTGTCATCTCTTCTTCTTTTGCCCTCAATCATTCCCAGCATGAGGCTCTTCTCCAGGGAGTCCTTCCTTCTCATGAGTTGGCCAAAGTCTTTGAGTTTCCTCTTCAGGATCTGGCCTTCTAAAGAGCAGTCAGGGTTGATCTCCTCTAGGACTAACCGGTTGGATGGCCTTGCAGTCCAATGGACTCAATGCAGGAGTCTTCTCCAGCACCAGAGTTCAAAAGCCTCCGTTCTTTGGTGCTCAGCCTTCCTTATGGTCCAACTTTCGCAGCCATCCATTGCAACTGGGAAAACAGTAGCCTTGACTGCACACACTTTTTTTGGCAGGGTGATGTCTTTTCTTTTTAGTATGTTGTTTAGATTTGCCATAGCTTTCCTCCCCAGGCGCAAGCATGACGTACAGAATGAGAAATACAAATATTAAGTGATGAAGCTTTGATGACTGAATCTGACTTGTGTGTCTGCTTTCTCCAGTAATAAAGCTATGATTAAATTAAACCACACTTTCTGAGGAAGAGTTCAATTTGGCCAATAAGACATTGGTTAGAAAGAGAACCTCATGAATTCCAATCCATGTTCTGCATCTTTTTAAACTGTACACATTTTCTTTTAAACGCTATGCATTTTCACTTAACATATGCAGGTGAATAAGCATTTGGGAGCCAAGAATATATCACATAATTTTTGAGAGGGATAAAATTTGAAGGATAAATGCATTCTAAGCCATATATCAGCCCAAGGAGAGTGCATTAGATTGCTTTGCATTTATAAACCTAGACAAATCCCAATTTCCCAACATTTCTAGCTGGGATATATTTGATAAAGATATAGAATTGAATCAAGCTTTATGACAACATCTTCGGTCTATGTGATATACTCTGCGCCACTCATTTTATCAACACATATTTGCATGGGAGGAAATTTAAAAAAAAAACAAAGCAAAAAACAACCCACACCAGCATCTTCACACTGTCTCTTTTTTAAGAAGAGCCTGACAGAAGAGAAACAGGAAGTCTCCAATCTTTAAATATGCAGTAGGTGCTCTCCGGAAACGATTTATACCATCTTTTTCCTCAGCTCCATTGGAATTTTATGATGGAGGTCAGGAAATATTGTGTGGTGGTGTCACGCATCCCAGCTGCAAGAGAATACTGCAACAACAAGGAAAACAAAAATAGTTTGCAGACCAGATAGTTAGAAGTCATCTAGATCAGCCATCTCCAACTTTTCTGGCTCTGCAGACTGGTAGGTGGGAGGAGGGGACAGGAAGACGAGATGGTTTCACATACACATATGTAGTATTCCATTGTCATACTTCCACAGAAGTGAATTATGAGGTGTCTGCTATAAGCCTGTGAGAATTCAGCCTAATCAAATTTCTTGAATTCATTTGATTCAAAGAAAACTGGACCGATTCGAACAATCAGGTCCATCTGAGCATAGCAACTGGACTGAACTTAGCAACTTGAAAGTCCAATTCAAGCAAAATTAACTTTTTATGCACCCCTTGTGCAAACACTGCTTGCAGAAACACAGCTTCACGTGCACACAGTTTGCGGAAACACCGTGTTGTCGCCCACGGGCAGCCAGCAGAATCAGACAGTGAGGAGGTTGGAGAAGAACATGGGCCAGTCTTGTGTGCTGATGAGAGTTCAGACGAGGGCTGTGCATTATGCTGGGTTAGATGTGAATCGGTATTGTGGCCCGCCGGCGGCCTATGGAGCTGGCGACAGAATTGGAGAGTGGGGAGGTTGGGGAGGAACATGGGCCTGGGGGCTGAGGGAAGCTCAGACGAGGTCTCTGTGTCGGAGGCAGAGTGGGAGATAGACAGCAGTGAGGCAGAGGAACAGCTGGAGCCTGTTCCCAGTGTGTGCATGCACAGAGCTGCCAGAGACAAGAACAATTAATAAAGCAAGGTCAACTTAAGAGTAAAGCTTTGGAGGTAATTGGCTCCTCCCATAGGAAACAAAAGAGGAGCGAACGGGGAGGGGGCTTTTGCAGGAAACCATTCATTCATTCGGTCGTTTGGAGAGTGAAAATTTCTGTTTGTGACTAGAAGAGACTCTGTGCCAAGTGTTGCCTTGCCCTGCGTTTGGAAACTAGTTATCTCGCAGTTCTCCAAATGAGATAAGGTTTGTGTTGATAAATATTCCTCTGAAAGACTGTTTGCTAAGACTTGCTGACGTGAATGAAAGGAATTCACAGTCGTGTCAATAAAAGAGGTTTTGCCGGGACCAAGACTCTGCTTCATGCTTTTTAAGGAAGCCTGGGTCTGAACACACAGCTTTGCACGCACACAGCTTGCACAGCCCAGTTTCCAATGGGCCTTGGCCAGTAACTGCTTGTGGTCCAGGGGTTGGGGACCCCTGACCAAGACAGATAACTCTTTGATAACATATTGATAGAAAAATCTGTGCGTAGATGTGTGCATGCATGTAGTGTAATGAAAATGGTGCCCACATTTACTCTTGCGATCTCTCTCTCTCTCTCTCTCTCTCTCTCTCTCTCTCTCTCTCTCTCTCTCTCTCTCTCTCTCTCTCTGTCTCTCTCTCTCTCTCTCTCTCTCTCTCTCTCTCTCTCTCTCTCCCTCTCTCTCTTTCTTTCTCTCTCTCTCTCACCCCCCTCTCTTTCTGACTATCTCTCTCTCTCTCTCTCTCTTGAATTATCATTAATACACAGTTTTCATCGTGAACATCATCTTCAATGTGGATTGCAAGAATTAAGTCCATTTCTGAAATAATTGGCTGCCAGCCACATAAAAAGTCAGGGGCATAAAAAGTTAATTTTGCTTGAATTGGACTTTCAAGTTGCTAAGTTCAGTCCAGTTGCTATGCTCAGATGGACCTGGTTGTTCGAATTGGTCCAGTTTTCTTTGAATCAAATGAATTCAAGAAATTTGATTAGACTGAATTCTCACAGGCTTATAGCAGGCACCTCATAATTCACTTCTGTGGAAGTATGACAATGGAATACTATATATGTATACTCAAGCCACCAAGAGTCATTTTAGATTCAGGCAGCCTTCTGAATCTAATTTACAAAAAAATACTCTAGTAATATTTTTTTTGGGTATAAATTATTCCAGTATTATCATGCATATAGCTTCACTTGAAGAAATAGCTCTTTCCTATGCAATCTATGCAGACTTAATTATTGCTTACCTGATATAGTATAATATCTCGGTTCATTTATTTTATTTTGTATGTATAGGAATGAGGTAGTTGCCCAACTCAAGCACCATAACTGGGGATGACTTGCAGAAATCAAAAGCAAAAATGAGATAAAGCATTCCAGTTAAAAACAATACATAACCTTTGACCGGGAATCAAGAATTCTTACCCTCTTTTAATTGGAAGTCCAAGTATTGGGTTATCATACCGGATGGGCACTCACTAAAGTTCTGTCAGCTAACATTGGGGCTCCCCTTGAGGTGCACCCAAAGACTTCAGCTTGTCCAGAATGCAGCTGCGCGAGCAATTATGGGAATCTCGAGGTTTACCCATGTAACACTGCTCTTGCGCGAGCTGCATTGGCTGCCTGTCGTCTTTCGGGTGCGCTTCAAGGTGTTAGTTATCATCTTTAAAGCGCTCCATGGCACGGGACCTAGCTATCTGCGGGATCGGATTCTGCCCCATACATCCCTGCGGCCGATCCGCTCCCACAGAGAGGGACTTCTCCAAGTGCCGTCCACTAGGCAATGCCAGCGGGCGACGCCCAGGGGAAGGGCCTTCTCTGTGGCGGGCCCAACCCTCTGGAACGACCTTCCCCCCGAAATTAGAACAACCACGGACCTCCGCTCCTTCCGTCAAAAATTGAAAACACACTTTTTCTGCTTGGCCGGCCTAGGTTAGTCTTCCGTTTTAACTGGGTTTTGTAGGGGTATAGTTTAGTTTTAGTATGGAGGGTTTTTAGCGCAGGGATAATTCGTTTAATTCTTATTATAACTATTTATGTATTTTGTATTTGCTTTTTAATCTCCCTGTGCACCGCTCCGAGTCCCTTTGGGGAGAGGAGGCGGTTTATAAATAAAATTATTATTTTTATTATTATTAAACGTGGCTGGCTTATGTTAGAACATAGAATCATGGCTCTGAAAGGGATCTCAGAGGTCTTCTAGTCCAACCCCCTGCTCAAGGCAGGAGACCTTATATCATCCTAGGCAAATGGCTATCCAGCCAAGCCATTCCACTGATTCATTTCTCAGGATCAGGAAATTTCTCCTTAATTCTAGGTTGGACCTCTCTTCCACCCTTCACCATTACTTCTTGTCCTGTCCTCTGGTGCTTTGAAAAATAGCCCTAGCCCTCTTTTCTGGGGCAGCCTCTCTGAAAGATAGTTATGTTTTCCTAAATCTTTCTCATCAGGAATGTTAGGGGTAAAAAAAGACCTCTGTTGGAAAATAAAGGCGGAACAGTGCAATATACCGGACAGCAAGAGATACGTTGCTTTAAGCTCACAATAACTATCAAAAACTGATAGTAGAAAAAATAAATAGTCTTTACTTTTGTAGTAACTAAAATACTTCTTCCAAACAGTGATACTAACTCTTCCAACAATAAACAGTCCTTCACCAAAACACAGTTATCTTACAGTCAAAACAAACAATGATACTTCTTCTGTCTTCAGCTCCTCTTCAGTGGCAATCAGGAAGCAAAGGAAAGCAAAAGGGATGAACTGTGTTCCCAGCTGCCTTTTTATGATTGCGCTGGGAATCACAGCCAATCAGATTCCACATAGTCCTTAAAGTTACATATACTCTTTAAGAATCCTGGCTTATATATATTGTCAACCCAACATTAGGATGATTATCCTAGCAATTAAATTAAACATATACACCAGGGGTGGGTTTGTATATCGGTCAGTACCGGTTTGCTCATGCAAGTCCCAGCTGCGCGTTGCTGGTGCATGCACAGTTGACTCAATATTGTTCTGAGCATGTGCAGAAACATGCCGACAATGGCATAAGAGATCAGAGAATCTAGGATTGATTTTGAAAAGATGACATATTTTTTAAGATTTCAGAACATTTCTGAGGAACCTGGTGAATGTCTCCCTGAACTCATGAGCACAATTTTAGCAGATTATTTACATAAACCTAAGGATGAGATCAGAGGGGACATTGACCTAGTTTACAGAATAAATTCTGCATATGCCAGGATAAATGAAGTACCCAGAGAGATACATGTTAAATTTGTTAGAAGGTCAACCAGAGAGGAAATTTTGAAGGCGCAAAGAGGGGGACCGTTAATTTACCAACAAAAGGAGGTTGTCATCTTGAAGCAGATCCCAAAAAAGATTAGGGAGATGAGAAGGAGGTACTCCTTCTTATCCAAAAAATTGTTTGATCACGGGATCTGGTTCAAGTGGGCGATGCCTGAAGGGATGCTGGTGTTCTGGGAAGGAGGAAGAGTGAGGATTAAAACAGTTGCTGAGGCGGAAGCCTTTTTTAAAAAACATTCCTCTTTCCTGGGGGAAGATCCAGGGGGGGCAGGGGGGGCCACGGACCAGCCGCTGGGGGCCTGGAAGGAGAGATAGAAGACACAATTGCCAAGAGACTTAGATCCAAAAAATAACTTTGCCTTGATTTTTGAGTAATATTGTATATGTGTATCTGGATTTTTGCAAATGACTGACAGCATTGAACTGAGAATTTAGAAATATGTACTTGTTTTCACCTTGTAGTTTTATGGAAAATGCTTTTTGTTACCAATTTATTATGAAGCCCCGGAAGGGCCAATGACTTCGACGCGAAAGCTCTTAAAATTTCTTTGTATCCCTTACCCTACCCTACTGAAAAAATTGTAAAAACCAATAAAACTTTTTCAATATTAAAAAAAAAAAAGAGATCAGAGAATCGGTTTAGGGGCGTGGCCAGCCTGGGTAGCTGCCAGTTTTACGACCCAGGCTGCAATTCCACTACAGGTTCAGCCAAACCGGGCCAAACTGGGAGCAACCCACCTCTGATATATACCTAGTTTCCTTAGATGTTCTTCATAGTGCAAAAAAAAATGTTGTTATTTTGTCTCTTTATTGTTATCCGAGTAAAACCAGAGTCAGGAATTCTTCAAAGCAATGGAGCACAGCAATATATGACAGGAGAACTATCTTTTAGAACTATCTAAAATACGAGTGTTCCATTAGATACTGGGCATCTCCCATCTTGACCACCTCACAAATGATACCATTTGACAAATATGGTGCCAATTATAGAGAAGATGAGAGAAGGCCAGCTCTGCTGGTATGGAGACATCCAGAGTGCAGCATTTTCCACCGTTACCAAGGCAGCTTCCCAACTAGAAGTCAAGGGCCAGCATCATTGCAGGCGTCCAAAGCAGAGATGGCAAGTTACCATCAACAAAGATATCTTGTTAAATGTATATCTTTGATTAGCGTTTCAACAGCAGCAAAGTTCTGATACTTGGTTCTGATTTTTCGGAATGGTGGCACTTTATTTTACTGGGAAAAGAAGCATGTGATGGTGAATCAAGTCTTTTGAGGGAGGAAAATATATCATGTCAATTTGGGATGCAATGAGGGGTTAGCCAAACTTTGCATTTTCTTAAAAAAAAGAAAGATGTCAAAAATGGAAGGTACTGTTTAATTTTACAGTGAAAAGGTAACCCTCTGAACCCTCTTCCCTTGATAACCGTAGAATTAATCAAACGTTCAGTCATATGCTGCCCATCTCATTATCAAATAACTCGGTGATTCTCATCCTTCACTATTTGAAGATGGATGGACTTCAAGTCCCAGAATTCCCCAGCCAGCTGGCTGTGGAATTATGGGAGTTGAAGTCCACCCATTGTCAACTAGCCAAGTTTGAGAAACACTGAAATCTATCGATCTATATCAGGGGTAGTCAACCTTTTTATACTACCACCCACTTTGGTATCTCTGTTAGTAGTAAAATTTTCTAACCGCCCACCGGTTCCACAGGAATGGGGATTTATAAAGTAGGGGAGTCAATTAAATTTTGAAAAAAGGAAAGTGCTTCAGTATCGGACAAAACCCCTACCGCCGACCATGAAAGCTGGAACGCCCAGGTTGACTACCACTGATCTATATATAAAAATGTCTGTGTCTGTGTGTGTATGTTCCAGAATAAACTCTGCAATGCCTTGAGCAATTTCAACCAAACTTGATACACAGATGACTTACTCTCTGGAGAAAAATACTGTAGGTGGTAAGACACCCCTAACACCCCTCAGGGTGTGTGTTCTGTTAAGATGCAGCTTGTTGTGCTCTACTGCCATACTGGCTTCTACTGTACAACAGAGTGGAGTTCCACTATACTGTTTTCACAGTACTCCACAAGGGGACTCCCTCTGGTAAGGAGGAAAATCCAACATTAGAATTGACGTTTGGTCCAGACATTTTCCTCCTATAAATAAATACTCAGACAACACTGGGTTAGCAGCTAGCAACTAATAAATAAAAGTAAGAGGCTCTGATTGATCCAATTCCTTTTTTAAAAGAATAAAATAAACCTCTTTCCCCTTCTAGAATTATTTTTTGATAATGAGCATGGCTAGAAACCTGATTTCTTTTTTTTTCTTTTTTTTTCTTCTTCTTTTTTTTTTACATTTGGGGAAACTTTTGTCTTTTGTCTAACGTTCAAGGTGCCCTTTGAACAAATACTTTTATTTGAAAATAGACTTTAGTGAGCCAAAACACTTCAGGCTAAATGTTAAGAATGTACCAGCTAAAGAGAGAACTTTTAAAGGGTTAGAGAATAAACATTTCGAACAGCTAGTTTATATACAAACAAGGGTCTCAAAGAGTCATTGACTGTGCTACTTTCCACAGCAAGGAAAATGCTTTCCCTTTTCAATAAAGGATTTTGTAAGAAAGTTCCAGGAGGGTAGTAACTAAAAGAATAACAAGGTTGGAGAAGGAGAGCATAGAACAGAGATGGCAAACCTTTTTTCGCCTCGGGAGCCAAAAGCACACGCACATGTGCTATTGTGCATGCTTGGGTGACCAACCCCATAATTTAATGCTCATGGCATGCTCCCTGCACATGCACGGATGTCAACCCCTCCCCTCTACTACCACTTGCATGCATGCACAGTTCTCCTGGAGCCTGGGGAGGGTGAAAACGGCCTCCCCACTCCCTTGGAAACCCTCCAGAGGCCAGAAACAGCCCGTTTTCCAACTTCCGGTTGGCCCAATAAGTCCGTTTTTCACCCTCCAGAAGCTTCAGAAGGCTTCCCTGAAGCCTCCGGAAGGGGAAAAAACAGCCCAACACACAAACCAAAAGTCTGTTTCCGAACTTAGTTTGTGTGTTGGGCTGTTTTTAGCCTTCCACCCTTCAGAGAAGCCTCCAGAGGGTGAAAAATGGTGATCAACAAGCTCAGCATCTTAGCCGTCACATCCCAGTTTTCCTCTTCTTCTGCAGGCTCGACATACAAAATGTCTCCAACTATTCCTCACATGTTCTTCCACCCTCGCTTATCATTTTACACACAAACACACACACACACACACAATATTTCTCTGTACCAAATTCCAACATACTAAAAAAATCAAAGTCAGCAAACATTTCCCTATGCACCCTGCAAGCTCCCTGCTTTCCTCCCTCTAGTAAATCAACACAATTCATATTTTACAACGTGGCTTTAAACGGGACACACGTATAAAGCCTGTACCACACGCAGTCTAACTGCATTTCCAAAATGATATTCTGTTGCTCCAACAGAGCAAGGATTCGGTGATGGATTTCATCGTTGGGTTCTCATTCTCTCCATGCTTTGCTGGCTTGCTTTCCTTCATCCTCGCTCAGATTTTATAAAGGAAGAGGAAATATATTGCCCCACATTGATTGTGATTTTGGAAGCAGGATTGATAAAGTGTTTTTTTTTCTTCTTCTTCTTGTACTGTAGTGGGCTTTTTAAAAAGACAACCCATTGAGAGAATCGGTTATATCTAGTCTAATGAAGAGAAGAACCAGGGGTTGATATGACTGCAACACAGTTCAGCGGTTCGAATCCCTAGCGCCACATAACGGAGTGAGTTCCCGTTACTTATCCTAGCGTCTGCCAACCTAGCAGTTCGAAAGCACATAACAATGCAAGTAGAAAAATAGGGACTGCTTTGGTGGCAATATAACATCGCTCCGTGCACCTTTGGCATTGAGTCCTGCCGACCACATGACCACAGAGATGTCTTCGGACAGCGCTGGCTCTTCAGCTTTGAAACGGAGGTGAGCACCCGCCCCCCCGAGAGTCAGAAACAACTAGCATGAATCAGCAGAAGTACTTGAAAGCTTATTTTGTAGAGGAGATGTGCCAAGGTTGTTAGGAGTGGTGTGGTGACCTGGAGGTGGAGCTCTTGACTCACAATCAAAAGCTGTGAGTTCGATCCTAAGTAGAGGCAGATATTTCTCTCTCTGGGCACAGTGAGAATTTATCTGCTGAACAAAACTCCGTATTGGTGACAGGAAAGGCATCTGGCCATTAAACTCTCTGCTAGCTCCATTCAGTCACCTGGATTCCACCCCGCAAGGGATGATGGGGTCATTAAATGATGATGATGGATGTGTCAGGGATGTTCATATTTGGGTTTAAATGAGAAGAAGTGAATTAGTATTGGACATCAAGAGAAATGTCCAAAGGGTAAGCTCTTCCACAGTGGAACAAAATCTCTTGGGGAATAGTGGACTTCCCTTCACTGGAGGTTTTTGAACAAAATCAGGTTGTCTATCTGTCAAGGACACTTGAAATACTTGAATGGGGTTTATCTAAATCAGGGGTGTCCAACCTTGGAAACTTTAAGACTTGTGGACTTCAACTCCCAGAATTCATGGCTGGTTGGGGAATTCTGAGACTTGAAGTCCACAAGTCTTAAAGTTCCCAATTATGGACACCCCTGATCTAAGTGATCTTCAAAGTCTTCGTTTCTTTGACTTATGATTCTCGAAGGTCCTCATGGTACATTAAGAAGAAGAATTCAAACCTAGAAGTTTTGGTTCAAGATCTTTACAAAATGGATAATGAAGGAACTTCCTTGGAGGGATGCTAGGGAATCTCTTTCTGCTTCTTTTTAATTGCCTGCCCTGAGCAATTTTTGCTTTCATTGATCCTCCTTACCAGCCAATTCTCACTTCGTATAATCCTTGCATATTCCTCACAAGGTCCAGGCTAAGCCATTACGTGGCTTGTTTGAATTTGGCTTAACATTAGGAATGTATCCGTTCATTATGGTTCATAAATGGTGTGGTTTATGGCACAGTGTGCTGTGTCTACTCAGCCAATGATGGGACATAAGGATGAGCCAATAACCTACTGACATGTTTTTTGTTTATGTCTTAGACCATTGTCTGCAACAGGGATGGCTAACCTTTTTCTCCTCGTGTGCTGTAATTGTGCGCGTGTGAGACAGTGCACACACGCATGCACACCCATAATGCAATGCGCCCTGCCCCCTGCATATGCACACACACTCCTACACTCCCCCACCCCCTGCACATGCACACAACATCGGCCACTCCCCCACATATGTGCACAACCTCCCTGTGCCCCGTTTTGCACCTAGCAAGCCTCTTGGGATCAAAAATGGGCCATGGGGGAGATGCCACATACCCCACACACTGATTTGGGCTTAGCAGGCCTCCCTGAAGCATCCTGGAACTAAAAACAGGGCACGGGAAGGGGGTGCCACACTGCCTCATGCTCCCACCATGCACGCATGCGCAACCACCACCACCCCGTGCATGCACATGCATCTCCCGCATGCATGGCAGAAACCCATAAATCAGCTGGCTGGTGGGAGGCGCATAGTTGAGCTGAGCTGGGCGACAGCTCATGTGCCCGCAGAGAAGGCTCCATGTGCCACCTGTGGCACTTTTGCCATAGGTTTGCCATCACGGGTCTAGAATATGGCCTAGAACAGTGGTAGTCAACCTGGTCCCTACCGCCCCCTAGTGGGCATTCCAACTTTCATGATAGGCGGTAGGGGTTTTGTCCAATACTGAAGCACTTTCCCTTTTTTTAATTTAATTCACTTCCCTACTTTATAAATCACCATTACTGTGGAACCGGTGGGCGGTTAGAAAATTTTACTACTAACAGAGATACAAAAGTGGGCGGTAGATATAAAAAGGTTGACTACCTTTGATCTATCTATCTATCTATCTATCTATCTATCTATCTATCTATCTATCTATCTATCTATCTATCTATCTATCTATCTATCTATCTCAGTGGTAGTCAACCTGGTCCCTTCCGCCCACTAGTGGGCATTCCAGCTTTCATGGTGGGCGGTAGGGGTTTTGTCCGATACTGAAGCACTTTCCTTTTTTTAATTTAATTGACTTCCCTACTTTATAAATCACCATTCCTGTGGAACCGATGGGCGGTTAGAAAATTTTACTACTAACCGAGATACAAAAGTGGGCGGTAGGCATAAAATGGTTGACTACCCCTGGACTAGAAAGTCTACTTTTAAACAGGCCTTCATGACCCCACAGACCATGTCCTAACTTATTTAGAGTTTTGATAAGGGTCCTACCCCAGTTAGATAGCACAACCTAGCTAACCTTGGTTCATCACCAAAATAAGCACAATTAAATGTGATTATTTTTTTCAGTGGGGGGCCACCAACATAGCACCAGATCTGTAGGCTAGAACAGGAAGTGAAAAGAAATAAACAAAATAATATCAGAAGACATAAATAGCAAAGCAGTTCCACAGCCGTCAATGAAACTAGGTCTGTGAAGTCACCCTGAGTTGAGTTTGAGTTGAAGGAGACTCTTCTTTGACGGATCTCTCCTATCTTGCCAACTTGCAGTTATGAAACGCCTCAAACAACCCACGTTTGGTGATCAACCACACCCACTGCCTAAAGGTAGTGGAGGTCCTCACTGGACAATTCAGTTTCTGATTTGTGTTTGGTTGAAGAAATTAAAATTCCAGGCAAACATATTTTCTTAGCTTCGTGTGTGCATTTGATTGCATTTTATCTGTTGTGAATCTGTCCCAATCATTGGCTGCAAGAAAAGACAATATTAGGATATTTATAATGGGATTTTGGGTAGTTCTCTCATACGGAGGTCATTGCAGGCAGACCGAGGTAATAAGATAAAGCAGATAGGATAGGATAGGATAGGGTAGGGTAGGGTAGGGTAGGGTAGGGTAGGATAGGATAGGATAGGATAGGATAGGATAGGATAGGATAGGATGGTAGATAGATATCAGATGGATGGATGGATGGATGGATGGATAGATAGATAGATAGATAGATAGATAGATAGATAGATAGATAGATAGATAGATAGATAGATAGATAGATAGATAGATAGATAGATAGAGATAAGAGGTAAAACAGAGATAGGTAGGTAGGTAGGTAGGTAGGTAGGTAGGTAGGTAGATAGATAGATAGATAGATAGATAGATAGATAGATAGATAGATAGATAGATAGATAGATAGATAGATAGATAGATAGATAGATAGATAGATAGATAGATAGATAGATAGATAGATAGATAGATAGATAGGTACTTTCCTGGCAGGAAATAGAATATGTGCTGTATTACATTGTATGCATGTATGTATGTATATGTATATGTATATGCATGTGCATATGCATACGTGTGTGTGTGTGTGTGTGTGTGTGTGTGTGTGTGTAAACATATATTTCTCTTCATTATTTGAAGGTTGTCATTCTTCACTTGATTTATTCCAAATCAGATACAAATTGCTTTCTTGCATCAATGCCCCAGCACAGGAAAATATTTGTATTTTTGTAGAACTGTGTACTAGAAATTTACATACTATTTTCCCTGGTTCTAATAAATAAATCCCATTTTAAGACAAAGTATATATATATATATATTGCTTCTTTTTTTAAAAAAAATGTGTTTCAAGATCGATAAATGCACACAACTGTATTTCTTCCTTATCTCATTACATAAAGATGGGATTCCTCTATTTTATTTTACTTGATTTTTCTCCTCTCTAGCAGTCAATTTCATTCCATGTCACTTTTGTATATATTCGTGCATAAATCAATTTCACTTCATTTCTCCATCAATCTGCATTTTAACAAATTGCACCAAATTGCACAAAAGGCAGTAATGTATTTTTGATAAAATTTTATTCATCTATTTGCGGCTTTATATTTTGGTGTAGTTGAGAGCTTATTTTCAGACCGGGTCCCCCCCCCCCCTTACAAAATCAATATTGTAACGCAATAAAGCTTTTAAAATGAATAAAAACATCTAACAATAAAATAAAATAATACATTTTCTAACATTTTAGAATTGCATTCATGCCTCTTTCACCCCCTAAAATATTTTAAAACATAAGCCTATTTGTTCTTCTGAATAGATGACTGCCTAAAAATGTTCCGATGTGAAAATGTAAAAGCTTGCTATATTCCTATTCATGCCTTAATATACAAAGTGGAGGTCAGTTTATTTTAAAATATAAAGAATGTGCTTGAATATCTTACCCCGTTTCAGAAATTAGAAAGGAGTGTAAAGACTAAAACATATGAAGAACGGTTGCAGGAGCTGGGTATGTCTAGTTGGATGAAGAGAAGGACCAGGGGAGACATGATAGCAGTGTTCCGATATCTCAGAGGGTGCCACAAAGAAGAGGGAGCCAAACTATTCTCCAAGGCACCTGGGGGCAGGACAAGAAGCAATGGGTGGAAACTAATCAAGGAGAGAAGCAACTTAGAACTAAGGAGAAATTTCCTGACAGTTAGAACAATTAACCTCTGGAACAGCTTGCCTCCAGAAGTTGTGAATGCCCCAACCCTGGAAGTCTTTAAGAAGATGTTAGATAGTCATTTGTCTGAAATGGTATAAGGTTCCTGCCCACGCAGGGGGTTGGACTAGAATAATAATAATAATAATTTAATTTCTAGACCGCTCCCTCTCCCCAAGGGGACTTGGAGCGGTGCACAGGGAAGTTAAAACAATAAATACACAGACAATTAAATAAAAACAAATTAAACATTAAACCCTGCGCTAAAATTCCCCAATACACTAAAATCCTATAACCCTATAAAACTATAGTAGAGAGGCTACCCTAGGCCGGCCAAGCAGAAAAAGTGCGTTTTCAATTTCAGACGGAAGGAACGGAGGTCCGTGGTTTTTCTAATGTCGGGGGGAAGGTCGTTCCAGAGGCCCTTCCCCTGGGCGTCGCCCGCTGACAGAGTCTAGTGGACGGCACCCGGAGAAGACCCTCTCTGTGGGAGCGAATCGGCCGTGAGGAAGTATGGGGCAGGATCCGATCCCGCAGATAGCTAGATCCCGCAGATAGCTAGATCCCGCAGATAGCTAGATCCCGCAGATAGCTAGGGTTCTACACTTTCCCGGCAGGAATAAATTGCAATACAATACAATAGCAGAGTTGGAAGGGACCTTGGAGGTCTTCTCCAAGGTCCCTTCCAACTCTGCTATTGTATTGTATTGCAATTTATTCCTGCCGGGAAAGTGTAGAACTTGGAATGTCTACATTTTCCTGCCTTTCCACAAACCTACAAAAAGATCAAGAAAGGGGATGCCACTTAGAGGTCTCAGAAAATGTGGACAAATGATATTCAACTATTTTTGGGTCTGCAGAAATATCACCCCAAGGAAAATAAAAAAAATAAAAAAATAAAGAGCTGGAAGAGACAACCTGCAACAATAGAAAAAAGAAAGGAAGAGAGGAGGAGACGAGAGGAGAGGAAAAGGAGGGAAGGAAGAAAGAGGGGAGGAGAGGAAGATGGAAAGGAGAAGCAGAGAGGGCAGGAAGGGGAAGGGAGGAGTAAAGGAGAGGAAAGGAAAGAAGGAAGGGAAAGGAGAGGAGGAAGTAAGGAAGTAGAGAAGGGAGGGAGGGAGAAAAGGAAGGGAAAAGAAAGTGGTGTCAAAACGGGTGAGGGATGGTAAAGAAAGCAACCCAAATGGTATATTATTTTTGATTTTGATTTTATTTTATTTCGATTTATATAACCGCTCCTTCTCCATCGAAATGGACCCAGGGCGGTGCACAGGGAGTTAAAATCAATAAATAACAATAAATACAGAATAATGTCTAAAGTAAATTAAATTAAGGACCTGTGCTAAAACATCCTATTAAAATTCTAAAATACATTTACTCGTTGGCTAAAATTGAATTATATCAGAGCTCTAAGCTCTAAGCTAGACCGGTTTGATGGAAAAGATAGGTCTTAAGTGAGCGGCGAAAGAGGGGAAGGTCCGTGATAGTCCGAAGTTCAGGGGGTAGGTCGTTCCAGAGGGATGGCCCTGCCACCGAGAAGGCCCTTCCCCTGGGCACCGCTAGCTGGCATTGACCGGTGGATGGTACCCTGAGGAGGCCATTATAACCCTGTAAATGGAATGATAAATGTATAAGAATGATGAATGTAAAAAAGAATAATAACTGTGAATGTATACCTATGATAAACTTTTCCAAAGAAAAAAGAAAACATGGGCAAAGAGGCTGCCGAGAAATAAAAGTGATACAACAGAAAGTAAACTGTTAGTCACCATCCCAGACACAAAGCACTAACTACATCACAAATTGAAATTAAAACAAACAAAGCAAACAAACAAACAAACAAATAGGTGGACATAAAATCTGGAAATTGGAGGATAGATTTCTGCATTGAGTCATAGGGCTGGAAGGGACCTTGGAGGTCTTCTTGTCCAACACTCTACTCAAGGCAGGAGACCTTATATCATCTTGGACAAATGGTTATGCAATCATTCCTTGAAAACCTCCAGTGATGGAGCTTCCACAACTCCAGGAAGATAGTTGTTCACTGCTTACTGGTTCTCATGATCAGAAAACGGTTGGATCTCTCTTTAACCAGCTTTCACTCATGGCTTCTTATCCTATCCTCGGGTGTTTCGGCGAATAGGTTGATCCTCCCCCCCCCCCTGTGTCAGCGGCTCAAGAATTGGGAGAGAGATATCATGTGCCCACCAATCCTTCCCTTTGATAGGCTAGACATATCTGATTCCTTTAGCTCAGGATTGTCAAACTGGATTTCTTCAAGGGCCAGATCAACATTGCAGTTCTTGTGGGCCAATGGGGGTGGGGGTGGGAGATGGGACGGATGTCTCCTGTAGCACCCTGCTGGCTAAAATGAGGTGCTGGGGGACCATGTGACTTTTCCCCCCGTGCCTCATTTTCAACCACAATGCAAAGCTCCCCTAACGATGCTTAATTCATAATAAGCGACCCAATATTGTAATACAAAAAGCATTGATTTATTAACAGCTTCATTAGGCATTCTTCATTAGGAATTTTTTATTCGCAGCCATCTTTTTTGCTTTCTTTATCTGCTTGTGAACTTTGCCCAGGTTCCTATCCTCCCTTCAGTCTGTGTCATAAATCACATTACCCAATAGCTTCATCCATCTCAACCCAGCTACTGTAATCTGAGATATGGCTCCACCGACGCTCTGCATGGAATGTCAACACAGAGAGTTGTCACACAATGGCCTTCTGCAGCACTCTCCTGGCCAAGAATGGGCCGTGTGGAGGTCTCACAAGTTTTTTGTCTCCAACAGCACTCTGCCGGCCAAAAATGGGCCATACAAGGCCCTTGGGTGCCCTGTTTTCACTCTCTATGGCCTCCTGCAGGACTCTTCCAACAAAAAAAATGGGCTGTGCAGAGGCCCCACAGGATGGTCCTTTGATAGTTCCAGGCCAGGTCCGTGGGCCAGATTTATGTACCATGCAGGCTGGCCCACAGGCCTTGAGTTTGACATCCCTCCTGTAGCCATTCATCATGCAGTTTTAGCCTCTAGTCCGTTTATTCTCTTTATTGCTTTTCGTTGCACACTTCCTACGGCAGTGTCGTTGTGTGACGAAAGCATGCACATGTAAGACAGCGTGCACACACACCCATAATACAATGTGTGCATGATTCCTGTGTCCCCCACCCCTCTATACATGCACCGTCACTCCCCCTCTCTCCCATACATGTGCACACAACCACCACCACCATGCCCCGTTCCTGGGACCAAAGTTGAGTAAACAAAGAAAGCTACAGTATATAGAATTATTTGCTTTTTGTTACGTTTGCCGTGGCTTGGCCTCATCCAATGCATAATTTAAATTTCCTTGTAAAATGTTAACTGCTTTTGCAGATAGGCATTCCAATTTTCTCCATGCAGTTTGAACCAGAGAGATTCCCATTTCTGACGGTTTCTGCATTAACAAATACATTGTTTTGAGCATTGGTGTCTCATCCTAGGGATTGTTGAATCATTTGGATTTCGGTTTTGGGAAGAAAAGGATTGGCCTTAATTTTATATAAGTTGTGCTGTATGAACCATATCCATGAATGTCGTCTGCGGATAGTGTCTTGTGCAAATTTAAAATAGCATTGCAACCGTAGTGTGAAGGCAACATCAAGTAACGTGCATGTTTCAATCCGTGTCTTTCTGTGTGGAATATGGATTTTGCAGCAATGCAGTTTCTTATATTTCATACTATAGATGCTCTTTTCCCCCCCAAAGTTATTCCAAAAATCAATTTCCCCACTGAAGCCTATTTTATATTATTATCTGAAAATCTATATTTATTTTATGCTACTTTGCAACACACATGTTGAAAGGAGTTAACACGACTCTTAAAATTTGTGAGAGCTTTAACTGATTAGTTAATATCATTCTTTATCCTTTTTTTTCTTGTTGTTGATCATGATCCAGAAGATGGCAGTGCAGGACAACTGAAAACTTCTTAGCAACTTGACTTAAGAATTAATTAAGGAAAGTAATAAGGAATCTTGAATTTAAAGCCCAGAAGTTTCAGTACTGTTGCAGTTATTAGAATAAGTTTAGTGAAACTATGCAACAATCTGTTGTCCCCTTGTTCTTTGTTGCAAACACATTTTTTAAAATGGAAAAGAAAGGAAGAGAAACAGCTGACACTTTATAATTTTCTTATCCTGCTTCTAAGACGGCCCTGGTATTTTACACTAAAAATAAATAAATAAATACTAGGATTTTTAAAAAAAAAGTATTACCACTTTCTCAATGGCAACCATTTGAGCCCAGGATGAAAAACAAAACATAAAATGGATATAAAAAGTGGTTATCAGAGCTTTAGGCTTACAGAAATGGTCCCCATTTTCCTGCTTTATCTGTCACCTGTTTTGAAAAATCTTATTAACATACTTTTTTCAGACTTTGTATTTTTAATTTTTCAAACCACAATGATGTAAAAGAATGGAAGATCATTCCACCTCCAGACTGAAATCTGGACAAATCACAGCCAGGAAAAAAAGCCTGCAGAGATAAAAATCTATTCAATGGCATTTTAAAATAAATAAATAAAAATAAAACCAGTTTTAAATTAAAACTACAGCCAAATAAAAATTAAATTAAAACAGCTGCCAAAAAAGCCAATGCAATACTAAATTGCATTAACAAAGAGATACAATCAAGATCAAGTGAGGAACTAATACCCTTCTATAAAGCCTTAGTAAGACCACACCTAGAGTACCGCATCCAGTTTTGGTCACCACACTATCCAAAAAGATGTGGAGACTCTAGAAAGAGTGCAGAGAAGATAAATAAAGATGATTACCAGACTGGAGGCTAAAACATACAATCAATGGTTGCAGGAACTGCCCATGGCTAGTTTAGTAGAGAAAAGGTCCAGGGGAGACATGATAGCAGTCTTCCAATATTTGAGGGGCTGCCACAGAGAGGAGGGGGGTCCAGCTATTTTCCAAAGCACCTGAACAAGGAATAATGGATGGAAACTGATCAAGGAGAGATTCAACCTGGAAATAAGGAGGAATTTTCTGACAGGGAAAGCAATCCACCCATGGAACAGAAGTTGCCTTCGGAAGTTGTGGGAGCTTCATCCCTGGAGGCTTTCAAGAAGAGTCTGGACTGCCATCTGTCAGATATGGTGTAGGGTCTCCTGCTTGAGCAGAGGGGTTAGACTAGATGACCTACAAGGTCCCTTCCAACTCTGTGAATCTGATGGTTTTTACAACAGTTATGAAGCCTCTTTCTCTCCTTGGTATCTTCCACTACTTATTCTCTTTGGACTAAGAAAAAAAGAAAAAAGAAAACAAATATTTCCATCCCTTCCTCATTCCTCAGGTCCCCAAACATTCTGTAATGTAAATTATGTGAATGCAATTAATGTTTATGTTCTTTATTATGTAAATAGCAGCCATGGGGGACCACCAACTATATTAACAGCCTTGGTATTCCTCTTCAGGGCCCCTCTTCATTCCTCAACTCCTATAAATGCACAGGGGAACCAAAGTTTGGTGTTAATTATGTTAATATAAATACCGCGTAGGTTCTTTGTTATGTAAATAGCAACCATGAGGATGTTCTGTAGGCTATAATGAGCCTTCTATTTACACTATGGTGCCAAAATCTACTTTATCTTAGATGTAATCCTCCAATATACAAATACTTTGATTTGGGAGCTCTTCTTATTATTCGTAGGAAAATATTAAAACAGGTATGTACTCTGAAATCTTCAGGGTTTTTTTTTTTTTAAGTTTTGAGTTTCATATAAAATTCACAAAGAGCTGCACAAATTTTATTTTATTTTTATTTATTTTATTTATTATAATTTGTCTAATAAAAACAAAAAAACAGGAATGATGCAAAAGTATAGTGACAGGGACGATAGGCATGTTACTACACTAATGCTTGCCCCCTCTAGGCAATGACAACATTCAAAATAAATTACTACTGGTTTTGTGGGCATGGCTTGGTGAGTGTAGCATGGCTTGGTAGGCATGGCAGAGGAAGGATACTGCAAAATCCCCATTTCCTCCCAATCAGCTGGGACTTGGGAGGCAGAGAATAGATGGGTGGAAACTAATCAAGGAGAGAAGCAACTTAGAACTGAAGAGAAATTTCCTGACAGTGAGAACAATTAATCAGTGGAACAGAAGTTGCCTCCAGAAGTTGTGAATGCTCCAACCCTGGAAATCTTTAAGAAGACGTTGGATAGCCATTTGTCTGAAATGGTATAGGGTTTCCTGCCTAGGCAGGGGGTTGGACTAGAAGACCTCCAAGGTCCCTTCCAACTCTGCTATTGTATTGTATTGTATAGATGGGGGCGGGGCCTGTCAGAGGTGGTATTTACTGATTATCCAAACTACTCAAAATTTCCACTACCGATTCTCCAGAACTGGTCAGAACCTGCTGAATACCAACCTCTGCTCTCTACGGATCTCTTAAGTATGAAGTGAGGTACACAAAAATCAATTTGTGACTGTGAAAATTTGTAGCTGAGACAACTGAATCAGGTAGAGCATTGCAGCCTTTGACAACTCTATTACAAAAATTGTGTTTAGAACAATTTGCATTAAGTTTAAAGCAGTTGTTTGCGCGGATATTATTGCGATTAAAGCAAAAAAAAATTCATTTACAGGTAAAAACATTACTACGTACAATTTTGTATGCAATACCGAAGTCTCACCGTAAGCGACACAGTTCCAAGTTATCCAAACCAAACATTTTGAGCCTATTAGGGAGAAAGTATAAAAAGCAGCTTGAATTTGAAACTGGGTTTGCATACTTTATTTTTTTAACATTGTTTGCAAGATGAGTGCAGACTAGCAGAAGTGGGTAAGCATGAGTCTCTTAAGAGACATGCATATTAAAATCCATGGCGCTATAATAGCAGACTTCCTCCATTGATGAATAACCAGGTCAAAACGATTTTTGCATTTTAGTAACTGAAACATTAATCAAAAAAAGGCGATTGTGAGAATTCTCTTTGGCTGTGGTCCCAAGGAGATCACGCTAAGGCTGCCTCAAAAAGACTTCAAGATGCAGTTACATTAGTAGCTTAACCTCTCTATTTCAGCACATATGTATTATTTTTATTTAATAAAATAAATGTTTCAATATGGTTCTGCTACATAGAATGCTTCAGAGAGATCCCAATAGGAAAAAAAAATCAGAAGATTAAAAAGAGCATAACAATTATGGAAGAGGGACGCGGTGGCTCAGTGCCTAAGACACTGAGCTTGTTGATCGTAAAGGTTGGCAGTTCGGCAGTTCAAATCCCCAGCACCACGTAACAGAATGAGCTCCCGTGACTTGTCCCAGCTTCTGCCAACCTAGCAGTTCGAAAGCACGTAAAAAATGCAAGTAGAAAAATAGGAACCATCTTTGGTCGGAAGGTAACAGCGTTCTGTGCACCTTCAGTGTTTAGTCATGCCAGCCATATGAACTTGGAGACGTCTTCGGACAGCGTTGGCTCTTCGGCTTTGAAACAGAGATGAGTATCTCCCCCTAGAGTCAGGAACGACTAGCACATATGTGCGAGGGAAACCTTTACCTTTAACTAACAATTATGAACAATATGATTCATAATAGCATTGACTAATTGTGATAGTAGCCAGTATCCAATATTCCCTAAATGTCTCTCAAATGTTTTTAAACATTTTGCATTTCCTTTGGACCAAAGTAGATTTTTTTTTGGAAAATACTATGGGAATTGTTATCCATATTTTAATCAGGCTCAATCCTACGTAGCTTTTTGAGTTATCTAAGGTCATTCAGTGCTTCTACCTACATAGACTGATACTTAGGCACAATTAAATCAAAAAGCTCTCTAGAATATTATCTGCTCTCATTTCTCTATATGTCAGTGTTTTTCTTCTTTTTGAATCAATTTCTTAGAAAACTAACTTTCATATCATTCTTTTTTTTTTTTTAAGTTCACTTTGGGCTCCACTAAGAATTTAGTTTGTGAACCGGAAAACCAATAACCATAGATTTTTGGAACATAACCAAGTATTTGCCAGGTATTGTCATTGACCTGGCCACTCTCCAAGCCTGATCATGGTCAGTAATAGTGAACTATCTTGCAAGAGTTTGGGCTGGGACTTTGCTGCAGAGGAGTTCACTGTAAATTAAATAAAAGAGGTTTATCAGGATGAGACCTTGGCTTTGTGCTGCTGGGGAAGCCTAGGTCGGAACACTGCTATCATGTCTCCCCTGGTCCTTTGATGAAGAGAAGGACCAGGGGAGACATGATAGCAGTGTTCCGATATCTCAGAGGGTGCCCCAAAGAAGAGGGAGTCAAGCTATTCTCCAAGGCACCTGGGGGCAGGACAAGAAGCAATGGGTGGAAACTAATCAAGGAGAGAAGCAACTTAGAACTAAGAAGAAATTTCCTGACAGTTAGAACAATTAACCTCTGGAACAGCTTGCCTCCAGAAGTTGTGAATGCCCCAACCCTGGAAGTCTTTAAGAAGATGTTAGATAGCCATTTGTCTGAAATGGTATAAAGTTCCTGCCCAGGCAGGGGGTTGGACTAGAAGACCTACAAGGTCCTTCCAACTCTGCTATTGTATTGTATTGTATTGTATTGTATTGTATTGTATTGTATTGTATTGTATTGTATTGTATTGTATTGTATTGTATTGTATTGTATTGTCAGAACAGTGTCCTTTTCTGCAAAATAATTGTACTTCATATCAACATGTCTGTGTCTTAAACCCTCTTCTGAACACTTAATAGAGGTGTGCAAATCTGCCTTCAGTGCCAACATAACTCTGTTTTTCTTTTTGTTAGTTTCTGAATGTGAGTCCTGCTCACATTCAAGTCTGAACTTTCAGGGTGTAAGTGACTTATGGAGGGGAAAAGCAGACAGTTTAAATCTTGGTGTTGTGAGCTAGCTTACTTAATGAAGATCTGTATTTGTGTTTGGAGCAGTATTAATTTAGGCTTGGTTCATGTAAAATATTGACAGGCTTATAAGACTGACGGATTAGACATGCCACACATGTAGGTTGTTTTTCCTGTTTTTATGATCCTGTTTTATTATAGTAAGTTCTGATATTTTGATTTTATTTTATTCTATTCTCCTGGCAGACATCATCTAGTAGTTATAGATGTCTGATCATCACTGGTGCCTACAGGGAGAAATAAAACTCTGTTTTGAAATTCCAGTATTATTTCCATGTGGGTTTATTTTTCAGCAAATAATATTTATTATTCTTATTTTTAATTAAAACTTTATTTAGTAATATTACACAGTACACAGATAAGCAAATGTAGATAGATGTACATTTGTACACCTTTAAGAAATAAATGATAAATACTCTGGGCTTGTTTTTTGGTCGTATAATATTTTCATTTAAAACAAATGTGCATTTTCAAAAATAGATATTCACTATGAATACATAGATAATTACTGAGATTATACAGTTATTGCTTAATATAACATTAGTAAAAGATAACTGGAGTGTATTAAGCTTTTTTCATGATGTAAAAAAAGATGTGTAAATTTTTGAACTTAATGCTAAAATGCCCACTAGAGTACTGTTTTAAATCCCACTTTTTATTATTTTTATAAATTTCTCAAGTTGGCAAACACACCTGATACTTCTTCCTTTTCATATTTTCCCCATAACAACAACTGTTTGAGGTGAGTTGGGCTGCGAGAGAGTGACTGCTCCGAGGTCATCCAGTTGGCTTTCATGTCTAAGGTGGAATTAGAACTCACCATCTCCTGGTGATTGGCTCAAAGTCACCTGGTCTGCTTTCTCACCTAACACAAGACTCAACTCACCATCTCCTGGTGATTGGCTCAAAGTCACCTGGTCTGCTTTCACGCCTAACACAAGACTCAACTCACCATCTCCTGGTGATTGGCTCAAAGTCACCTAGTCTGCATTCACGCCTAACACGAGACTGGAACTCACCATCTCCTGGTGATTGGCTCAAAGTCACCTGGTCTGCTTTCACGCCTAACACAAGACTCAACTCACCATCTCCTGGTGATTGGCTCAAAGTCACCTAGTCTGCGTTCACGCCTAACACGAGACTGGAACTCACCATCTCCTGGTGATTGGCTCAAAGTCACCTGGTCTGCTTTCACGCCTAACACAAGACTCAACTCACCATCTCCTGGTGATTGGCTCAAAGTCACCTAGTCTGCGTTCACGCCTAACACGAGACTGGAACTCACCATCTCCTGGTGATTGGCTCAAAGTCACCTAGTCTGCTTTCATGCCTAAATCAGGATTAGAACTCAGGGCCTCTCACTTTCTAACCTGGTGTCTTAATCACTATACCAAAGTGGGGGAAAACAGATATTTCATGTTATATAGGCAAATACTTCATTTGTTTTTGTACTCCAGATGATTTGCAGTACCTATTGGCATAGACTTTTGAAATCATACACTAAATGTTTTCACTTACCTTGCTGCATAATATGCAATACCCGTGCTTTGTGACAAAACTACGTGATCAGGCAATGCAGGAGAAATCCGGTTCATTCCGGTTCAATCCGTTGGCTCAGTGGTCGTCGATGATTGAAACACATAAGGGAATATTGCTCTCATCGCTTTGAGGTGGGAAGCAGTTCCATAGGTGGAAGGCATAGAGATTTTGGTGAGGTACCAATGTTAAGGAGCCCCAGGCCCCTCCGGAGTGAAGGAGTGGAACATCTGCCAGTTTGAACTGAGGTAACAGAATGTGAGGCAGCAGGCAGTTGAAACAGAGTTCTTTTCAGGTGGGGAGGGGGAGTAGAATGTCTAACTCCTTAGCATCCAAGCGGGTTAATATAAGGCAACTGGCAGTTGGAACAGAATTCTTTTCAAGTGGGGAGGGGGAGTAGAACCCATGTTAATTAATGTATAAGAAATACTAATGAGCTGATGGTCATTTTGAAAAAAAAATCCTTTCTTAGTGAGCAGCTAGGAGCCAAGGGGAACATACGTGTCAAATTTCAAGTTTTTAGGTTCTAGAGATTTTGTGATGAGTGATTTGGCTTTTATATAGATAGATATATGGAAGCCATTCTTGCTTAGATTTAGTTTGGGGTGTGTCTGTCTGTCTGTCTGTCTGTCTGTCTCTCTCTCTCTCTCTCTCTCTCTCTCCCCTCTCTCCTCTCCCTCCCTCTTTCCTCCCTCCATCCCTCCCTCTCCTTCCTCCTCCCTCTCTCTCTATGTCTATTACTGTCAATATAGTCTGCATTCTTCAATTTTAAGATCCAAGTTTACTGTTAACCTCAGTATTTTTTTCCTAGGATTGTTAAAAACATATCCCAAATTTGTCTTCACTCTAGGTGTTTTTATCTTATCATGGAATAAACCATAGTTCCTTTGTAAAAATGTAAGGAAATTATGTTCCTTCTACATATCAAAACAAGATGGACTAGTTGTTTTGGTGTAACAATTACATTTGGAGTGTTTGATGTGGCCCCTGGCATAATTCTTTTCCATAATGAATGTGATCTATCCCACAACTTGCATATATCAAAAAATTAAACCTTTAAGGTTGCTACCATCCACCACTTTTTTTTTAAGGAAAATGGCTAATAATAATAATAATAATAATAATAATAATAATAATAATAATAATAATAATAATAATAACAACAACAACAACAACAACAACAACAATAATAATAATAATAATCTTTATTGTCGTAAAAATTACAATGAAATTGGTTTTAACTTCACTGGTGCAAAATTATAACAGAAACAAAAAAGAGAGAAAAGAAAAAAGAAAAAACTAGCATGTGCATGGAGTGATTGCGGTTGAATTTAAAAGTCTCACAGCCCATGGATAGAAGCTACCTTTAAACCTGTTCGTTCGGCTGGCTATACTTTGATATCTTCTGCCTGATGGTAGAAGGGCAAAGAGATACCAACCAGGGTGTAAATATGGGCCATTAGACACTGTTTGAAATGCTGGTAATGTTTAAGTGTACTTTGCAAAAATGCTTCCCATTCTTTAAAAAGCCAAAAAAACAATAATAAGACTTTAATAAGATTAGGTCACAGAACTTGGAAGGTGCTAAGGATTAGTATAAAAGGGATATTCACACCCCTAGGCATCACATTAAAAATCCAAGTGTCAAGGGATCCAGAAAGGAAATAGGCAGAGAAAATGTATGACCCTGAGATTAAAGCAATCTTGTAACAAGAAAGCATAAATTTCCAGTCCTTCTCCACGAGACCCAAAGTTTTATTCATCTTTTCTTCTCGATAGGCACAAGTAAAAATGTGTTTATGGATTAGGCCGCCCAGAGATTTGATTTAGAAATTCAACCGTTATTCAGTTAAATCTCCAAATTGAATTGATTAATCTGATCCACTGTTCTGAACGATTCAAAGCCGTCATATCAAAAGGATGTTTTTTTGTTTTTGTTTTGGTGTGTATGTAGAAAAGCCCCTTTTCTGAAGCTAACAAATTGCAACAAACTGTTATTGATCCAAATCAACAAATAATAATTTAGGAAATAATCCTTTGGTTGACATGGGAGAACAAATTTAGCTACTTTTGGTCTTTATCTGCTAAATGTTTATTTAGTCAAAAGACAATTCTTTCTTGCTATTTTTTTTCTGCAATCAATTCTACTTTGTAGAATTGTAGAATGTTATATTTATGTGTATATAAATATGGGTCACTGTGGCTCAGTGGCTAAGATGCTTAGCTTGTTATTGAGAAAGGTCAGCAGTTCGGCGGCTCGAATCCCTAACCCCGCATAATGGAGTGAGTTCCTATTACTTGTCCCAGCTTCTGCCAACCTAGCAGTTCAGAAGCATGTAAAAATGCAAGTAGAAAAATAGGAGCCACTTTTGGTGGGAAGGTAAACAGCATTCCATGTGCCTTCGGCATTTAGTCATGCTAGGCCCATTAAGGTTGGATCTCTCCTTCATTAGATAACTTCCCCAATCTCTTCTTGGAATAATAAAACAGATCTAAAATATTGGAGTTCTATCCCTCTCTTCTAGTCCAGAAATGATGGTAATTATGTGTGATTCTCTTGTGACCAAACATCTTGTCCTGTGATTGAATTGTTTCAGGGTTGTGACACCCAAATGAAGGGTATTGCATTGATTACCAGCTGGAAGATGCCCATAAGACCCAGTTCTGTTGCTAAGATTTAGGAGAGCTCTTCAGTAAACATATTTGAGTTTTTTTATTTTATCAAGGACTGGGAACCCTTTACGGACTCTGCTGGATAAAAATGAACTGGAGATTTACTGATTAAGCAGGTTGTTTATGAGAAGAAGGAAAGCAGTAGGTAATTCACGAGAGTGGAAATGATAATTACTGTTTTTCGAACTGCTGCGAAGAAGTTTGAAGGTTTCTTCTTTAGATACTTTATTGTTACTTTTCACTTTTACTTTTTTATAGTTTCGTTCTACTACTACTTTTCTTTTATGTTTTGTAGTTTTTTAAGCCTATGTAGAATAGAATAGAATAGAATAGAATAGAATAGATTTTTTTTATTGGCCAAGTGTGATTGGACATACAAGGAATTTTTCTTCAGTGCACAACTTCTCAGTGTACAGCATATACAAGCAACAAGTGATAAATCATGATCAAAAACACTTTTTAAAAAACACTTTCAAAAGACCTACTTGTGCAGTTAGCTTTGGGAGACGTTAGTTTATTCTAGGGTTTCCTTTTGGTTGCACAACATAGTGTGACTTTGTTTTATGTAAAGCGTTGAGCTTTGTTTAAAGTAATGGGATATAAATATTATAAATGCTATAAAATAAATACATTTAAGAGGTTGCTATTTCATGGTGACTATCAGATGCTCTCTTGCTCTTTTATTTATATTTTCAACCTACAATTGTTAAATTGTAATTGTTTATTAAAGATAGAACCATAATCAAAGTAAGGATAAATTTCCTGACAATGAAAACATTAAAACATTTTAAAGGAACAGCTTACCTCCCAATGTTCCACTGTTCCATCACTGGAGGTTTTCAAAAATAGACAGCCATTTGACTGAGATAGTTGGTTTTAAGATCTCCTACTTTGAGAGGGTTGGATAGAAGATCACCAAAGTCCCTTCCAGCCCAGTGATTCTATTTTCTAATTTTATAAATAAAAATTAAATGTTTCTTAGTATTATCCTGCGCGAGCTGCACTGGCTTCCTGTGGTCTTTCGGGTGCGCTTCCAGGTTCTGACGACCATCTTTAAATCGCTCCATGGCTCGGGGCCTAGTTACATGCGTGACCGTCTCCTGCCCCATACATCCCTACGGCCGATCCACTCCCACAGAGAGGGCCTTCTCAGGGTGCCATCGGCCGGGCAATGCCGTCTGGCGACACCCAGGGGAAGAGCCTTCTCTGTGGCAGGCCCTGCCCTTTGGAACGACCCCCCCCCTGAACTTCGTACCATCTCGGACCTCCGCCTCTTCCGCCAGTGTCTAAAGACACATCTCTTTCACCAAGCAGGC
Organism: Rhabdophis nuchalis; assembly: GCA_039707465.1. Lineage (NCBI taxonomy): Eukaryota > Metazoa > Chordata > Lepidosauria > Squamata > Natricidae > Rhabdophis > Rhabdophis nuchalis. The sequence continues at coordinate 31,920,124 of CM077652.1, forward strand.
CTAGCCTAACCTCCCGCTGGGGCTATTTTAGATAGTTTTAAATTGGGGTTTTAATTTGGTTTTAGCATAGGATTGTCTAATTTAATATGCTTTTAAATTTTGTATATTTTGTTTTATATGTTTTTAAATTCCTGTGCGCCGCCCTGGGTCCCTCGTGGAGAAGGGCGGGATATAAATCGAATTAAAATAAATAAAATAAATAAATAAATATCAGTTACGTTTGGTGTTGTCCTGTTGCATACTGTATATGGAACAGGATAAAAATCCTGGAAAAAAAATCTTAACAGTTATAACTGGAGTTCAGCCTAAATCGTGAATCAATAAACCTTTTCAGATGGTCTTCCTAGAGAAGTGGGTGGGGTGACGAAATAAATTTCCTCTTATCATCATGATCAATTTCTCCTGGAAGTACAAGAGTCATGTCAGCCGACATAGATTAATTACAGAGTTTGTATCAATTGTCATCTTCATGATTCTGGAAGAGTCACAGTCGGTTTATTCTCTCCTTCAGTCATGTGTAGGATTAGTATTGATCTCCGTGTCCATATTTCAAATGTCAGAGCGTAGCATAAACCTTCACAATGCAGAAGACTAAACTGTTAGGCTTACTTGACTAAAAGGTCTGGCCTGGTGCATATACGTCTTTCTTTTAATATACCAGGGATTATGGACACTTTCGGCCCATCAAACTTAATCATTTTGTATTAACATAACACCAAAAGCATTTGACACAATTGACTGTAGCCTCCATCTTGATAAAGGGGAACAGCGGGGAGATGGATAGTCCCTCTACAACATGGATATGCAGGCTGAACAACCAAATCCAAAGTATGGATTATTGGATCAATGTTTACACGGAACGAGGCATGCAGTGGGCTTTATCCTGGGCCCAGTGCTCTTCAACACTTTTATCAATGACTTGGACAAGGGAATAAAGCAAATGTTCATTGAATTTTCAGCTAACATAAAGCTGGGAGGGGACGTGGAGTAGGTTTGCTAAGACAGGCTGAAGGTTCAAAGGGTTCTTGAGAAACGTGAAGATTGGGCCCTGTGCAACGATCCGCAGTTGTGTGGGGAGAAATCTAAGGTAGCACACGGTAATCATATGTAGGGAAGACCTTGGGAAGAGATACTACCTAGAGAATTGTCAGATAAGAAAGAACATAGCCCTTAGCTTTTATTTACTACACGAAGGGGATGAAGCTTCTCCCTCTGGTTTTGAATTCCATCAGATTTAGCAATGTTTCAGTTCTGAAATACAGCTGCATTCCCTTTCCCTCTCCTCCCCCCTCCCCTGTCTTTAGCCAAACTTTCTGGCATGATAGAACTTTCACATCTTCATTTTCAGGTCAGAAATCACTATTGGTCCAATGCAAATATAAAAAATAAATCAGCAAATGTCTTCAGGTTTTTATTTTTTTTTAAGATGGAAGAAAGAAATGATGGATTGATTCATTCTGCTCAACCTAAAGCATGTGTCCTTGTGAATTTTGATGCCAATTGATTTAAGACATTTTACAGATTGGGCATAACCATTTTTTAAAAATTATTATTTCCAAATTTGATTACGGATCTGGGAAGCCTGGTTTGCAACCCTGTTGGAAGAAATGTGCATCGCCCTGAGTCCTAACAAGGAGAAGGGTGGGGTATAAATTCGAAAAATAATAATAAAATAATAAATAAATGTCCACCTGGGTTCAGGTCCAAGTGGGGAAAAAGACACCGGAAACATGGAGGCTGCTTGGAAAGATGGTTTTAATGGGTGACAGGATCACATGGTTTGAAATCGTGGGCAAAAAGGCACATGAGTGAGATATAGGTAGATAGATAGATAGATAGATAGATAGATAGATAGATAGATAGATAGATAGATAGATAGATAGATAGATAGATAGATAGATGGGTTTGAATTTGAACTTGTATTCTTATTGGTTGTCAGACTCCCATGGGGCCATGCAGGGGCAACTCCTGAGTCCCAAGCTTGGTTGACTCTTGCTGAGTAATAATGTAATGAAAGGGCTTTGAGATTTCTATTATGGCTCTGCCTGAAGGAGGTAGATCTTTGTTATGTAGAATAGATTGGCGAAGGTCTTAATGGCCCATTGACAAAGGTGTGTGTGTGTATGTGTGTGTGTGTATGTGTGTGGTGTTTCTGCCTCCCTTTTAGGATAAATATTCTGCCTTTTTAATATTTCCTAAAAATATCTCATTTTTCTAGGAGAGGGGTGGGTGCTAACTTCCTCCAACCCCAAAGTCTCAGAGAAAAGGTTTAAAACCTCTAGTTTTTGGAAGGAAGAGTTTCAAGAAAATACTGAAGACTTGAGTTTTCTGCCAGCCCTTGGGGTAGATGGATGATGGAGACCATATGCGTGTGTGTTTGTGTGTGTGTTTGTTTGTGTGTGTATGTTTGTGTGTGTGTGTTTGTGTGTGTGTTACCTTGGGACACTTTATTATTCTCCAACATTATTTATCTAAGTCACTAAAGGTATTCGTTATTTTTGACTTACAGTGGCAATGTAGATTTTCTCAGCGACAAATTTAAGAATTGGGTGGACTCTAAATTGCACGAACAAGTAAATAATAATAATTGCTAACTTGTCTTTATTCTTCTGTGATTTTTCCAAGCCTATCAAATTTATTATATATGGAAAAGAACATTAGAATTAAATGAGCTGTTTTTGCCCCAATAGGGTAGTTATGGCTTTAAAAAAAAAAAGATTTTAGACCCCTAACTTGCTAGATTAATTACACTTTCTGGTATGACACTTGTAAATTGTATTAGCATGTAAGTTAATATTTGGAATGGGGATATTTCCTATACAGGCAATTGAGAGAGAAAACAACACTCATGGATAGTATTTTCCAAAGTAAGGCACAAGTATTTACCCTTACCAAATAGAAGAACAATTGCTTACTTACTCAATTACCTAACAGTTCTTCTTTAAATGAAAAATAAAATAATTCCCAAAAAGAAGATGAAGAAGAAAGGGGGATGAAGTCAACTCTATTTCTTTTTAAATAATCGACTGGGAAATAAAAGCTCCTTTATTCTTCCTGTTTTCGTCTATTGCCCACTTTTGGCTAATGAGAATTTTGCGTACAAATGTCAAAATAATAATAACAATCAGAAAGACTACCAGGAAACCTCAGGAGTTGGCTAATGAAACCTTTCTGCCTGGCAGGCCTGTTGCCTCTGCGGTGAGCAACAGCCACTGCTTTGAGCTGTAATATCTCAAGGATTGTGTAGTGTGTTCCATCAGCAGCTCCTAATTTACTTAAGGTCTCCTAGGCACCTGGCAGAGAAGGAAACAAAAGGCAATGAAGTAATTTCTTCCTCAACCACTTCCTCCCCACCTCGGGCTTCTGGGCAATCCGCAACTTCATAAAAGTCCACGCTCCATTTGCTGCCTCTCTAGACAATGGAGGTGGCCCCCAACTCCGGTAGTTAAGGGGAAGTCTCAAACCGGCCATTCAGATGAAGAGTGGCTGTGAAATGACAAATTGCCTAGAAGGATACGGTTCGGATTGTCCACCTCAGGCGTCAAATGTTTGGGGATATAGATGCCTGAATGTTTAGTTTTGGCCCAGCCTTGGGTAATCAGTAGGTGTAGTATTCCATGGGGCGCCATCTTGGATGAGGCATTTTTCCCAGTCAAACGTCCCACACACACACTATTTTCTCATTACAGTTGAATGGTTTAGGCATTTAGCAATGGGTACAGAGTGTCCCATAAGACAAAGCACTTTTCACAGCCGGTATTTCAGGAACAGAATGAAATATGGAGGAGGAGAATCAACCTGGGGATGAGGATTGACTATTTGTGCCAACGTTTACCTCAGAATGCTGACAGAAAACGTAATGTTGTTGTTATGTGATGGAGGTTGGGGAGGGTTATGTTTTAGCTATGATCATAGGGGAATGCCCACCAGTATTTATTGTCCTGGTGGCCACGTGGAAAACTTCTCTGTGGACCCGTTCTTGCTATAGGATGGGTAAAACTGGCTAATATATGTTGGGGTTTGGTTTATATGTCTCTCATATGTATACACACGCACACTGAACAGCACAACCAAGTATCTGGCATTGTGTACAGTTCTAGCACTATAGTACTGCAGAATGTGAGCTAAATCTTCTTAAGTGTAATTGAGAAATCTCACAAAAGTTGTGGACTTAATAACAGGACTAAGATCCTAAGGGATTTTCAGATTGGAATTTATATGCAGGTTGTAAGGGTTCCGATGGATGCCCTAATTAAATCATGAGTCTCGAGCCAAGCTTCAAAAGAAATCCAGATATTTATTATGACCTTCATGTTGGCACGTACCCAAGTGAAGCCAACTTTGACCTCATGCAATTTATGGCCCAATTAGGAACCTGTTTGCCCCCTCCCCCCAGAGTGTGTCATAAATCACATTCACCAACAGAGCAATTCCGAGGTTTGTAGAGATCACTCCCCTCTGGCTGCTGTGGGTAACCCTGGGATACAGCCTTGAGAAAGATATCTCTGGAATGTACTTCTCTTTGTGGCTGCCATGCTGCTTCGTCAGTTTCCCATCCCTCTTGCCTATGGCAACTCGAGAGCAGACCAGGAATGCTTTGCGAGTTGAAACACATACTGACAAATCAACCAGACATCACTGGTAGTAGACAAGGACCACATAGATATAGTGGTGCCAAGTGACTGCAACATCAGAAAGGAGTAGGAGAAGCTGGAAAAGTACCAGGAGGAAGTAGAGAGGATGTAAAAAATAAAGGTTAACATAAAAGTTAAAATGGCCCTAAGGATGGTAGGAGCATTCAAGAGTTGTGATTCCTAAGCTGGGAAGCGTAAGCTGGCTCTAACAGGTCCCAGGAACAACCTCTGTCTAGAAGAGTGAATTGCTAGGAATAGCTAAGATATCGTGCAGAACCCTTAAACTCCCAGGGCTCTATATATGCCTTAAAATTCTTTGTAATGAGTAGTCTATTTGCAGGGGAACAGGAAAAGAAAAAGGAGGAATACATTTTTTTTTTAAAAGGAGGGGGGAGATCATTATGTATTTTTGTCACTGACCAATAAAATTTACATACCGTACTAAAATAAACTTTTGTACAATCCCATTGCACCAAGATTCTTATGAATAAAATTGGGATTATAAAATCAGCTATGAATGCAGGGCCATATAAATATAGGTGATTAATATGCTAATATACGATGCTGTACAGCTAACAATAACAATGATAGGTACGAATGGTAATGCAGGATATAAAATCACTAAAATCTGCATATATATTTAGAACTGAATATTAACAGTGTTAAGTTATGGTGTAAAAAGTTAGGTCAAGCAAAGAAAGGGGTAGGGGAGGAAGTTATAAACTAAAACCTGAAATAACCCAAAACAACAACAGCAAATTTATGGGTGTTGCTTTAATCATTCTATTGGCTGCAGTGCCTAAGAATCTAAGAGAGAAAATGTGCTTTTTCATACTTATTATGGTAGCTTTCCATCCCTGTTACTTAACCTTATGATAGGACACCAGTTAATTCCTCCAAGGTGTAAGAACAGTCATTCCAAGGATCTACACATGGACCAAGTAAGGACCATTAGTTTAGGATTCCCAGAGTAACCCTAACCTTTGCTATTCTATTCTATTCTATTCTATTCTATTCTATTCCTGATATTCTATTCTATTCTATTCTATTCTATTCTATTCTATTCTATTCATACCTACAATGTAACCTACAATTGTGACTAAAGTTTTTTAATCTGAAAGTGAAGAAAGAAAACCTGCATGAAACACATCTCCTTATCAAAATACTGAGTAAATATTTACTCTTTATTTCTGTTTGCTTGCTAGTGCAGTTGACAGAACACTTCCAACTTTATCTGTGTTCAACCCCCCACCCCCCACCCCCTCCCCGGGAGGCTATGCATCCTTAATATTCTGCTTATCACATACGAGATTAATTTCTCATTGAGTAGCATTCATTATGCTATTTCTTCCCACACCTTTCCAAATTAAAGTAGAAAGTTAGTGCTGGGCTCATCCTTATGAGGATGAGCTAGAACATAGATTAATAGAGTTGGAAGGGTCCTTGGAGGTTTTCTAGTCCAACCCCCTGCTGGAACAGGAGATCTTATATCATTTCAGACAAATGGCTGTTCCATCTCTTTTTGAAAGCCTCCAAGTGATGGAGCAATCAGAACTTCTGGACACAAGCTATTTTGTTGTCTGATTGCTCTCATTGTTAGGAAATTGCTCCCTAACTCTAGGTTGCTTCTCTTCTCACTTAATTTCCATCCATTGTTTCTGGTGCTTTGGAAAATAGTTTCACCTCCTCACCTTTGTAGGAGGCCTTCAAATATTGGAAGACAGCTATTCACCCCTAGTCCAGTGGTGGGTTTCTGCAGGCTCGCACCTACTCGCGAGAGCTGGTTGGTGAAATTTAGAGAACCGGTGAGAGGGGGTTCCACCGGCGTACCTGGAAGTAAATCTGGCCCGCCGCTGCCAGTGACATAACGGGAAGGAAAGGAAAGGAAAGGAAAGGAAAGGAAAGGAAGGAAGGAAGGAAGGAAGGAAGGAAGGAAGGAAGGAAGGAAGGAAGGAAGAATTAATTTATCATCACAATTAAGTCCAAAATTTTGGTTGCTAAGCAAGAGCGTTGTTAAATGAGTTTCACCACATTTTAAAAGGTGGCCACTCCCACCCTGTCACATGACTGCCAAGCCACGCCCACAAAATAGGCCACACCTAAAAAAATTTGAAACCCACCACTGCCCTAGTCCTTCTTTTCATTAGACTAGACATACCCAGTTCTTTATATGTTTTATATATATTCTCTTTCTTTCTTTTTTTTACCAATTCAAGTAGCTAAGAAAACTCTGTAGTGGGTGTTTTTTTTAATGCTATTCATTGATCAGGAGAGGAGGCTGATGTGGTTGAACACAGCAGAAATTTCCCTCAACAGAAGGTCACATCTTCCCTATGACATCTTGCTGAGCTTTCAAACTGTTCCATCCTCCTCTTAATTTGGTATCTGCCAGGGGGGCCTCCTCCTCCTCCTCCTCAATTTGTGCATATGAAATTGCCAAAGCTGATAGTTTTAATTTTAGGAGCAATTGAACATTCACAGAATGCATGGGGAAAATCTCGAAAACGCATCCCTTGGAGGTAGCCTTGTGTTTTGTTCTCCAAGAACGAGAGAAGGAACATGATGACAGAAGATGTTCACCAAAATGGTTCTTAGTGCGCAGGAATGGCAGTTTCAACAAACAAAGGGAAATGGCTGACCGAAACAGAATCAGAACCCTTCTCCAAAATATTTTTTGGAGAATGCTCAAAAATGCATGCTTAATATTTAAGCCTATATAGGATTGAACTGGGGGACACAGTGGCTAAGTGGTTAAAGACTCTGAGCTTGTCAGCTGGAAAGGTTTGAAACCTGGGCTCTGTACAACCTGGACTCTGTGTGTGTGTGTGTGTGTGTGTGCGCGCACACACACACTTATTTATTGATCAGCTCAAAAACGTAAAATACATACATACATACATACATATATACATACGTTAGTTTTATGAGCTGATCAATAAATTTAAATTTGAGAGACCAAGATAGATCTATTTCGAGCTTATTAGCTCTCATCAGTTGGCCACACCCCACTGGGATTCGAACTGGGGCTGCAATGCATCCGAGGCAGAAGCCTAGCAATACAGCCTATCTGGCTCTACCCATTGCATCAGCTAAGACAGGAGTATTTAGTATAGATAATTGTTTTCACAACTTCCTGTTAGGGCCCCATTATTCATGGTTCTCTGTCTAGATGGTCTCTGGTGATGAGCCGAAAGGCAGAGAGGGAAACAGTATGTCTCCTCCCTTAATGGGGCCCTAACAGGAAGTTGTGAAAACAAATATATATATAGATAGATAGATAGATAGATAGATAGATAGATAGATAGATAGATAGATAGATAGATAGATAGATAGATAGATAGATAATTGTTTCCACAACTTCCTGTAAGGGCCCCATTTAAGGGAGGAGACATGCTGTTTCCCTCTCTGCCTGTCGGCTCATCACCAGAGACCATCTAGACAGAGAACCATTTTTTAGTTACGTTGTGTAATATTTTTAGATATGTGTTAGTTCATGATATGATCAGCTTATAAAAACTAACACACACACACACACACACACACATATATATATGTGTGTGTGTGTGTGTGTGTGTGTGTGTGTTAGTTTTATGAACTGATCAATAAATTAAATTAGAAGAGACCAGGATAGATCTATTTCGAGCTTATTAGCTCTCATCAGCTGGCCATACCCCTTACTGGGATTCGAACCGGGGCTATGTTGCATGCAAGGCGAGAAGCCTCACACTTAAGCCAAACCAGTTCCCCTATTACATCAGCTTAGACAGGGTATTAGACTTGTCTTAGACTTAGTAAGGGAAACAGTATGTCTCCTCCTTTAATTGGGGCCTAATAATAACAGGTTGTTGTGAAACAATTACATATATATATATATATGGTTTATTCGGGTCTTTTCCCGTGTAAAATTAAAGGTGTTTTTGCAACGTTTCGATGGGATCACCCCCATCATCATCAGGCTTTGGCTTCTGCCTTTTGCAAATGAACTGCATTTGAAATGGCAGTTTTTCTGTAAGTGGAGGTGGGAGGGGTTGGAATGTTGGCTCTGCTACTTTTAAACCGATTGGTTGGCTGATTTGCCACATCCTGATTGGTAGCTGGAGTTTGTTGAGAGTGATTGATGATGGTGTCAGTGTTTGTGGCCGGGACTTGTTTAGTGGCTGGGACTCGTTTAGTGGCCAGAGCTGGTTTCCAGATGTCTGGCAGGCGGGAGGCATCATCGCGTCTGTTCATATTTTGGGGATGTTTTTCTATTTCAATAGCTTCCATAATCATATATATAATATAATATATATATATAATAATATATAATAATATATATATGTAAAGAGTGTATAGATGAAATACAAGATACAGGATAATCAAACAAGATCCTGGGTTTTATTCCGTGTAAGTTATATTTACAGTAAATTTAATATTACATTAAAGGTGGCCATCCATATATTTGCTTCTCTTGCTTTCAGTGATATTTTTTTTTTCTTTTCTTTTCTGCTGACACAATTTTGTGTCAGCAAGGAGAAAGAATCTGGATGGCCATCCAAGGTTTCAGAGCTGTGTGGTTTAAACATCTGCCCTAATCAAAAAGCTTTTAGCACCAAAAGCACATTGGACAGCAACATTTTCTACCGCATGGCTAGAAACCTCTATTCTGTGACACCCTTAAATGGTAACTCCGCCAATTCTGAACAACACTGAAAAAATGATTTTTAAAAATGTTTTGCTAGAACTATACTAATGTATAATATAATACTAAGACATCACCCTGCCAACAAAAGTGTGTATGGTCAAGGCTATGGCTTTCCCAGTTGCAATGGATGGCTGTGAAAGTTGGATCATAAGAAAGGCTGAGCGCCAAAGAATGGAGGCCTTTGAACTCTGGTGCTGGAGAAGACTCCTGCATTGAGTCCCTTGGACTGCAAGGCCATCCAACCGGTCAGTCCTAGAGGAGATCCACCCTGACTGCTCTTTAGAAGGCCAGATCCTGAAGAGGAAACTCAAAGACTTTGGCCACCTGATGAGAAGGAAGGACTCCCTGGAGAAGAGCCTCATGCTGGGAACGATGGAGGGCAAAAGAAGAAAGGGACAACAGAGAATGAGATGGCTGGATGGAATCACTGAAGCAGTCAGTGTGAGCTTAAATGGACTCCAGAAGATGGTAGAGGACAGGAAGGCCTGGAGGAACGTTGTCCATGGGGTTGTGATTGGGTTGGACATGACTTCGCAACTAACAACAATACTAATGGCTAGAGAACATCCATGCAGGAAAACGTTTTGTGAACATTCGTCATCCTCATTCTGGAATAAGAACATATTCAGAAGACACATCTTGATGGTGTTGCCACTGTGAATAAAAACTTGTTTCTTCATGGGACTTAAACCTAGTTTGTGGACAAATGTTGTGCAGGACACATTTCTGAGTATTTTAGCGGTCTCTCGGAAGTCAGTGAGAAAATGTTAAGTTGTTTATCGTTTGGAACTTCCTGTCTCCTGGGAAAAGCCCATATTTTACATCTGGATGGAATTTGATAGTAGTTGTTGCTTTGCTCCACAGAGCAGCTGAATCTATTTGCCGGGCCTTTAGCCGTTCATCAAATTGTTCCAGCCTGAAACCAAATGACAGGAAACTTGAACTATAGTTATTATCTCTTGTCCCTAGTAGGGAGAGGGAAATAGGTTTGCTGGCAGTCAATTTCCCATTTATTTAAAAAAAGAAATATCGCCATCCTGTTTCAACCCCCTTTAGTAGAAGATCACACTATTTCTCATCATGTATTTAGCATGTTTTGGGAACTTAAAAAAAAAAAGGAATATTGTAAAATTTGATAGGTGATAGCATTTTCATTGCAAAATGCAAATTAATCCCAAAATCCCACTTTGCCTTTCTTTAAATGGTTGCAACTCTTTTGGTCTTAGGGACCGTTCCCCATATAACTAAAATTCCTGTAGCTGGGAAAATCTGTGTTGTCTCAATCTGTGATATATGTTAAATAATTTCTTAGTCTAAATATTTTACAACTTGCTGTTCTGTGGAAACTACTTGAAAAAAAGAATGCTGTGTGAAGGGTCTTTAAAATTCAATGCAACAGATCCTTCCTTCCTTCCTTCCTTCCTTCCTTCCTTCCTTCCTTCCTTTCTTCCTTCCTTTCTTCTTCCCTCCTTCATCTTCTCTAAATTTCCTCCCTTCCTTCTTCCCTCCCTCCCTCATCATCTCTAAATTTCCCCCCTTCCTTTCTTCCTTCCTTCCTTCCTTCCTTCCTTCCTTCCTTCCTTCCTTCCTTCTTCCCTCCCTCCCTCATCTCCTCTAAATTTCCTTCCTTCTTCCCTCCCTGCCTCATCATCTCTAAATTTCCTTCCTTCTTTCCTTCCTTCCTTCCTTCCTTCCTTCCTTCCTTCCTTCCTTCTTCCTTCCCTCCCTCCCTCCCTCCCTCCCTCATCTCTAAATTTCCTTCCTTCCTTCCTTCCTTCCTTCCTTCCTTCCTTCCTTCCTTCCTTCCTTCATCATCTCTAAATTTCCTCCCTCCCTCCCTCCCTCCCTCCCTCCCTCCCTCCCTCATCATCTCTAAATTAGACAACTCATAATGCCTTTTTGGCAATGCTGTTACAGTGAGGTCTGGGCTTAGTTAGTTTGAGATGAGTACTCCTAAATGTCCTTGTATTTTGCACCAATTGAAGAAAGGAAGGAAGGAAGGAAGGAAGGAAGGAAGGAAGGAAGGAAGGAAGGAAGGAAGGAAGGAAGGAAAATATTTGTATGCTGAACCACTCTAGATGATCGCCCAAAAGAACCACCACTTGATATTCTTAGCCAATGGATTCCACTTCCCATTTTGAAGTGGCCAAACCGATCAAGAGTCCCTAAGGTCTCCAGCACTGACTGTGTTTTACCTGAATTGATTAAAAACAACTGCGATGACAGCGAGCCCTTCCTGCATCCTTCTTCTTTAGTCAATGAACAGACAGGACCTATCTGGAAGGATGGAGGACTGGTAATGGACCCTGCTCTCAGGGCGAGGTATGGCCCGTGGGTGGGTGGGCACTCTCTAGAATTATACTTACACAGAAAGAAGATTGCAATTGGGGCAAACATTCATGCATACAAACTCGCGCATGACACTTACGCACCGCCGCCACAGTTCACTAAAGTTTTATGGCACCGCGTTAGAGTCGGAAGGTGATACGATTTTAAGCAGAAGTTTTATCCTTCTGGTCTGACTTCCTCACAGGAGTATCAGCTGCCCCATGGTGCTTGACTGATCATTCATTCTCATGATTTAAGATGCCCTTAATTGCTTTACTGAAGGGACCAGGAGCACACCTTTTAACCAAACAGTTGAGCGATTTGCTATGACAATCCTGCCACTGTGCATTCACTTAATTCCCAATTAATCAAATATTCAATAAATCATTAGTATAATTACACCTCCTTCGATTACATCCCCTTCCCCCTCTCCCCACTCGGTGCATTAGCTATGCCGAGGCGGATTCCCGCTTGGACAACCTGATTGGATTCATTTATCTGACCCAGTTGGTTGTATGTCCTCCTGAGCCTTGAAAAATGATGACAATTTTTTTAAATTATTTATAGTGCTATAAGTTTGCCTTCCTTCCACCTTCCATCTCTCTCTCTCTCTCCCTCTCTCTCCCTCTCTCTCTCTCCCTCTCTCTCTCTCTTTCTTTCTCTCTCTCTCTCTCTCTTTCTTTCTCTCTCTCTCCCTCTCTCTCTCTCTCTCTCTCTCCCTCTCTCCCTCTCTCTCTCTCTCTCTCTCTCTCTCTCTCTTTTCTCTCTCCCTCTCTCTCCCTCTCTCTCTCTCCCTCTCTCTCTCTCTTTCTTTCTCTCTCTCTCTCTCTCTTTCTTTCTCTCTCTCTCCCTCTCTCTCTCTCTCTCTCTCTCCCTCTCTCCCTCTCTCTCTCTCTCTCTCTCTCTCTCTCTCTTTTCTCTCTCCCTCTCTCTCCCTCTCTCTCTCTCCCTCTCTCTCTCTCTTTCTTTCTCTCTCTCTCTCTCTCTCTCTCTCTCTCTCCCTCCCTCCCTCCCTCCCTCCCTCCCTCCCTCTCTCTCTCTCTCTCTCTCTCTCTCTCTCTCTCTCTCTCTCTCCTTTCTCTCTCTCTCCGTCTCACCCGGATGCTCCTGCAATAGCTTAAAACAAACATCATTGCAACAGTGACTGGTTAATTTCTCACACTTTTTTTTAATCATTTTTATTCCCCTACCGTGCCACTTTTCTAATTACACTATCTCCCCAGGTGTGCAGTAATTCCCTCATCACCATATATCTCAAATACAGATTATTAAAATAATATAGTTCGTGTCATATAAATGTTACAGAAAGTATCTGAAAGAGGGCTTTATTGAAAGATAGTAAATTCTTGTCTCCTATGTGTGTGAGAGAGAGGGGGCGGAGAGGAGGGGGAGGGAAAGACTGTGGTATGTATATATGTACTGTATATCTATACAGGTAGTTCTCACCTTTACAACTTACTTTATTTATTTTATTTTATTAAATTTATATCCCGCCCTTCTCCAAACGGACCCAGGGCGGCGACATTATTACAACATTACAACATTATTTATTATTTATTTTTATTTTTTCAAATTTATACCCCACCCTTCTCCTTGCAATGACCCATTACATTTACTGACAGTTCAAAGTTACAACAAAAAAGTAATTTATCACCCTTTTTCACAGTTACGACATTCGCCGCATCCTCAAAATCCTGTGATCAAAATTCAGGTGCTTGGCAACTGGTCCATATTTATGACTTTCGCTGTGTCCCGGGATTTTTGTGACTTTCTGACATGCAAACTCAATGGGGAAGCCAGATTGATTTAACAAACTGGTTTACTAACTTATCAGCTGCAGTGATTTCACTGAACAACTATGGCAAGGAAGGTCGTAAAATCAGGCCAAGCTCACTTAACCAATGCTTCACTTAACAACAGAAATCGTCCTAAGCTGTGGTCATACATCAATGGCTACCTGCATTCTGATATATCAGCATGTGGCATTACTGTCTGGGTATGAGAAACTACATATGGAAACACACATTCAAAAATGACCATTGCCTAAAAGAGAGTTGAATTGGACATATATTTAAACTGTCCTGTCATCAGAGAATGCAAAGCATAAAGCAACAATTTGGATAGTCGGTGACTTGCAACCATTAACTTAGCTACTCTTCAAAGCTGATCTTCACACTTATAGTGTTGGAGTTTGTTGCAGCAATCAAATCCAGAAATCACACACAGGTAACTGATTCAGCAGGATTCATTAACTTCTCTTTATATACATAACAACACATGAAGTAATATGTTGTTGTACTTCCTGAGAAGGCTCAGAAAGATAAATCTATCCCAGCTTCTACTTCTGTCCTACTATCGCAGCATCATTGAGAGTGTCCGGACATACGGCATTCTTGCATGGTGTGGGAGCAGCTCTGCAGCAGACAAAAAAGCTCTACAGAGAATCATTAAAACTGCCCAGAATATCACTGGGCTCCAGCCACCGGCCCTGGTTGACATCTTCACATCTCACTGTTTGAGGAAGTTGTACAACATTCTCAGAGACTCTTCCCATCCTGCTCACAATCTTTTTAGACTGTTGCCTTCTGGCAGAAGATACAGAACAATTAAAACTTGGACCACATGATAATGGAAGACCACTTACAAAATTTCTTTAAGGATAATGAATTTATTAAAAAAAACCTAGTTGGATACCCATGCTTCAGGATGAAACTATGTGATTGGACAATGCAGGAGAAATCCAGTTCACTCCAGTTCAATCTGTTGGCTCAGTGGCGGTCGGTGATTGGAACACATAAGAGAATATTGCTCCCACCACCTTGAGTCCGGCAGCAGTTCCATAGGTGGAAGGCGTAGACATTTTGGTGAGGTACCAATGTTTAATACTGTAAGAAGCCCCAGACCGCTCCTGAATGAAGGAGTGGAATGTCTGCCAATTTGAACTGAGGTAACGGAATGTGAGGCAACTGGCAGTTGGAACAGCGTTCTTTTCAGGTGGGGAGGGGGAGTAGAACTCCTTAGCATCAGAGCGTGTTAATTACTGTATAAGAAATACTAATGATCTGATGGTCATTTTGAAAAATCCTTCCTTAGTTAGTACCTAGAAGCCAAGAGGAACATACGTGCCAAATTTCAAGTTTGTAGTCTATACGGTTTTGGAGATTTAGTGAAGATTCTCCTATGCAGATGTGTGAAGTACCAGGCAGAATGCTTGCCTATCATTGTTGGTTTATTTCTCAAGTAAGCTCCTGTCTTGCAAAAGGTCTTTGCATTTCTAGCTTTAGACACCCTCAAAAATGCCACCCCAGGGCAAGAAAAGTATCCAGGCCAGTCCCAACACCCCCACTGCAACCCATACATCTATTTCCCCCCACCCTAGTTTGTCAAAAAGTGTGTGTGCTCTTTTCCTTTGTGCCTACACGAACGTGTGTCCATTTTGCTAACCTTGTCATTTCCCCCCAAGAGAAACGGAATGAGGAAATGGTTTAGAAGACGAGCCATTCAGAAGACACGGCAGCAAAAAAAAAAAAAAAGTTACTTGGTCCTTTTCCATTAGCTCCAATTTAATGCTGTGCTGTTGTTTCCTTTGCACTTTCTCCATATTTTTTTTAACACAATCTTGCTGCCTAAGAAGTATGGAAGTTGTAGCTCAGCAGAGTTGAAACCACCAACTTAAAGAAGATTGGACTTTGTAATATCACCCCAGATAGATGCAGTAAACAACTTAAGGCATTCCAGGACTGGTCAACAGCATTCCCACAATCTCTATGCAGCCTGGCTTGCGGTGAGCTATGCAAAAAAGAAGAGAGAGAGAGAAAAGTGTGATTCCGAACTACTATTTGTGTACGAGGGGCCCAAAATTTCTGTTGCTAAGTGAGAGAGACATCAAGAGAATTTTGCTCCACTTTACGACTTTTCTTGCCACAGGTGCTAAGTGGATCACTGCAGTTGTTAAGTTAGTAACACACTTGCCAAATGAATTGGCCTGCCCTGTTGGTTTTGCTTGTCAGGAGGCTGCAAATGGGGATCATATGACCCCCCCTGGGACACTGGAACCGTCTTAAATGTGAATCAGTAAAGGAGAATATGTGTTGCTTAGGGTTGAAATGAGGGGTCCTTTGTTCTGTCAGAGCTTGCTTGTTTTCTTGCAGATGTTTCATTACTCAGTAAATTAGATAATTTCATCGGTGCACTGACGATGTTACCTAGTTAGGGGAGTAGAGTAGAGTAGAGTAGAGTAGAATAGAATAGAATAGAATAGAATAGGAGAATCAGCAATGGAATGGAATGAAACAAAATTAGGAAAGAATGGAATGGAATGGAATGGAATGGAATAGAATACGAGAATCAGCAATGGAATGGAATGAAACAAAATTAGGAAAGAATAGAATGGAATGGAATGGAATGGAATAGAATACGAGAATCAGCAATGGAATGGAATGAAACAAAATTAGGAAAGAATAGAATGGAATGGAATGGAATGGAATAGAATATTTCTTGCCCTGGAGTGGCATTTTTGAGGGTGTCTAAAGCTAGAAATGCAAAGACCTTTTGCAAGACAGGAGCAGCCATGCGGGGGATTCTGGGAGTCTCTCGTTACTCCCATGTAACACCTCTCCTGCGCGAGCTGCACTGGCTGCCTGTGGTCTTCCGGGTGCGCTTCAAGGTCGTAGTTACCATCTTCAAAGCGCTCCATGGCACGGGTCCTGGTTACTTGAGAGACCGCCTCCTACCACATTCCTCCCTTCGACCTGTCCGCTCTCACAGAGTTGGCCTTCTCAGGGTGCCGTCAGACGGTCTTTGCCGACTGGCGACCCCCAGGGGGAGAGCCTTCTCTGTGGCGGGTCCGACACTCTGGAACGACCTCCCCCCCGATATCCGTACCATCACGGACCTATGACTCTTCCGTCGGATGGTAAAAGCTCATTTCTTTCGTCTTGCCGGCCTGACATAGATTAGGGACTATTTTAATTCGTTATTTATGGTTTTAACTATTTATTCAATTTTAGCACAACTGTATTGGTTTAATTGTTTTTTAAATTTTGTATATTGTGGGTTTTTATCTTTCTGTGCGCCGCCCTGAGTCCTTTTTGGTGAAAAGGGTGGTATATAAATTGAAAATAAATAAATAAATAAATAAAAAAGAATAGAACAGAATAGGAGAATCAGCAATGGAATGGAATGAAACAAAATTAGGAAAGAATGGAATGGAATGGAATGGAATGGAATGGAATGGAATGGAATGGAATGGAATGGAATAGGAGAATCAGCAATGGAATGGAATGAAACAAAATTAGGAAAGAATAGAATGGAATGGAATGGAATAGAATAGAACAGAACAGAACATAATAGAATAGAATAGAATAAGGAATAGAATAGAATAGAATAGGAGAATCAGCAATGGAATGGAATGAAACAAAATTAGGAAAGAATAGAATGGAATGGAATAGAATAGAACAGAACAGAACATAATAGAATAGAATAGAATAAGGAATAGAATAGAATAGAATAGAATAGGAGAATCAGCAATGGAATGGAATGAAACAAAATTAGGAAAGAATAGAATGGAATGGAATAAAGAATGGAATGGGAATTAGAATAGAATAGAATAGAATAGAATAGAATAGAATAGAATAGAATAGAATAGAATAGAATTCTTTGTTGGCCAAGTGTGATTGTACACAGAAGGAATTTGTCTTTGGTGCTGATGCTCAGTGTACGTAAGGAGAATAAAATACATTCATCAAGAATAAAAAAAAAAGATACAACACTTAGTGATAGTCAAGGTTACTAACAAGCTATCAAATCATACTAGGAAACTAATAATAATAATAATAATCTTTATTGTCATTGTACTAAAGTTACAATGAAATTGAAATAAAAGCAATATAAGTTGAAAGATACAAGCAATATGGTTATAGCCATAAGTGGGAAGAGATAGATACTAGCAAAGAAGAGAAGAAGAATAGTAATACAGTCTTAATAAATAGTTTGATAGTGTTGTGGGAATTAGTTGCTAAGCAGAGTGATGGCATTCGGGGGGGAAAAACTGTCCTTCTGTCTAGTTGTTCTGGTGTGCACTGCCCTATAGTAGTGATGGGTAACCTTTTTGGCTCGCATGACAAAAGCGGGGGGAGCGCAGGGGGATGTCGTGGGTGGGTGTGCCGCACCCATAATGCTATGTGCACGACCCCCTGCTTTTGGGGTGCTTTTCTCGCCCTCCCCAGGCTCCAGAGGCTTTCTAGGAGCCTGGGGGGGTGAAAACAGCTTCGCCCCACCTCCAGAGGCTTCAAGAGCTTCCCTGAAGCCTCCAGAGGGCGAAAAACGGCCTCAGAAGAAGGCCTAAATCAGCTGGTCAGCGCACGCATGCACGCTGGAGCTCACAGGGCAATGCCTCGCGTGCCCTAAGAAATGGTTCTGTGTGCCACCTGTGGCACCCACGCCATAGATTTGCCATCACGGCCCTATAGCATAGTTTTGAGGGCAGAAGTTGGAATATGGCCAGGATGTGAGGGGTCTGTAGATATTTTCACAACCCTCTCTTTGAAACATCTGCAAGAAAACATCCAAGTTCAGAGAGCACGAAGGACCTCTAAAATTTGAATCGATTGCCAATTGTCTGAATTTTGATCACGGGACGAAGTGTCATAAGTGTGAAAAACAGCTCACTGTTATTATTGATAGCAAAATCTTCTTCTTCTTCTTCTTCTTCTTCTTCTTCTTCTTCTTCTTCTTCTTCTTCTTCTTCTTCTTCTTCTTCTTCTTCTTCTTCTTCTTCTTCTTCTTCTTCTTCTTCTTCTGCAGTTCGAATCCCTAGTGCCACATAACGGAGTGAGCTCTTGCTACTTGTCTCAGCTTCTGCCAACCTAGCAGTTCGAAAGCACGTAAAAAATGCAAGTAGGAAAAATAGAAACCACCTTTGGTGGGAAGGGAACAGACTTCCGTGCGCCTTTGGCGTTGAGTCTTGCCGGCCATATGACCATGAAGACGTCTTCGGGCAGCGCTGACCCTTTGAAAGGAAAGGGCACTTGCTCCTCAGCTCTCTGAGAATTGATGGAAGATTCCAAAGATTCTTTTTTCCCCCTCTTCCCCTCTTCATCTTTTGCTCTCATTTTAATTTCTTTCTCTTTGCTAACCCCCCTCCCTCCCTCCTCCTCCAGCTCCTGCCGTTCCTAACAGATGGATATGTTAGATGCGGCAGCAAGTCAGCAAAATATTCATAATGTATTGCGACTGCTGTGCAGTGGAAGGGTTGAATACAGTTTCAATCAGGACGGGAGCTGGAAGGGACCGTGGAGGTCTTCTAGTCCAACCCTCTGCTCAAGCAGGAAACCCTACACCATTTCAGACAGGTGGCTGTCCAGTATCTTCTTAAAAACCTCCAGTGATGAAGGATCTACAACTTCTGAAGGCAAGCTGTTGTTCCACTGATTAATTGTCCTCACTGTTAGGAAGTTTCTCCTTAACCACTGAGCTGCGGTGGTGCAGTGGTTAGAGTGCAGTACTGCAGGCTGCCAGCAATTTGGCAGATTGAATCTCACCATGCTCAAACTTGACTCAGCCTTCCGTCCTTCCAAGGTGGGTAAAATGAGGACGCAGATTGTTGGGGGCAAGAGGCTGACTCTGTAAATTGCTTAGAGATGGCTGCAAAGCACCATGAAGTGGTATATAAGTCTAAGCGCAGAGGTGAAATCCAGCAGGTTCTAGAGAACCCATAGAAGACTTTTTGAGTAGTTCAGAGAACTGGTAGCAGAAATGTTAAGTAGTTCACAGAACCGGCAAATGCCATCTCTGGCTGGCCCCAGAGTGGGGTGGGAATGGAGATTTTGTATGCCATGCTCACTAAGCCACGCTCACAGAATCAGTAGTAAAACAATTTGAATTTCACCACTATCTGCTATTGTTAGTCCTTCCTTCCTTCCTTCCTTCCTTCCTTCCTTCCTTCCTTCCTTCCTTCCTTCCTTCCTTCCTTCCTTCCGTCCGTCCATCCGTCCATCCATCCATCCATCCTTCAACTGCCAGGAGTTCAATCCTGACCAACTCAAGGTTGACTCAGCCTTCCCCCTTTTCGAGATGGGTAAAATGAGAACCCAGATTGTTGGGGGCAAGAGGCTGACTCTGTAAACCGCTTAAAGAGGGCTGTAAACCACTGTGAAGCGGTATATAACTCTAAGGGCTATGGCTATTGCTAGTAATGCCAGGTTGCTTCTCTCTCCTTGATTAGTTTCCCTCCATTGTTTCTCGCCTTGCCTTCTGGTGCTTTGGAAAATAGGTTGACCCCCTCTCTTTTGGGGCAGCCCCTCAAACACGGAAACATTGCTATCATGTCACCCCTAGTTCTTCTCTTCTCTAGGGTAACCATACCCAATCCCTGCACTTAAGAACAGCCTTATGGGTGGTTGTGTAAAAGGAAGGGACTTGGATTCAGGCTTTGACCTAAACCTTCTGTTCCTACGAGCGCTAGACCTCTGTTTGTTTAAACATGGTTCACTGCAGTTGGCAGGACTCATGCAGCCCATTGAAAGAAAACATGGTTTGTGTAAGAAGGACTGGCTTTTGGATTGCAGTGGTGGGTTTCAAATTTTTTAGAACCTACTCTGTAGGTGTGGCCTATTTTGTGGGCGTGGCTTGGCAGTCATGTGACAGGGTGGGAGTGGCCACCTTTTAAAATGTGGTGAAACCCATTTAACAACGCTCTTGCTTAGCAACCAAAATTTTGGACTCAATTGTGATGATAAATTCTTTCTTTCTTTCTTTCTTTCTTTCTTTCTTTCTTTCTTTCTTTCTTTCTTTCTTTCTTTCTTTCTTTCTTTCCTTCCTTCCTTCCTTCCTTCCTTCCTTTCCTTTCCTTTCCATTGGCTCACTGGCAGCGGCGTGGCAAATTTACTTCCAGGTACGCCGGTGGAACCCCCTCTCACCGGTTCTCTAAATTTCACCAACCAGCTCTCGCGAGTAGGTGCAAGCCTGCAGAAACCCACCACTGTACCATTGGCTATCAAACCCATTCCTTCCCTCCACATTTTTGAGCTGTTAAAATATGGGTTCTGCCATGTTATGTCTACATCAGATGCAGCATGCTTTTCATTCGAGGATGCACTCACTACTGGTTTAAAGAAAGCTGCTATGTTAGAATAAATCGACGGGACTGAAAATCATCGGAACAGAACAAAAGCCAGGAGTTAAAACCAGGAAAGGAAGCCCCATTCTAAATGCAAGGGAAACAGATCCCTCTTTGCTTGCCTCGGTATTGGGAAGAATATTAAACGTTGCATTTGGTTAAACAAAATACCAGGAGGTTATTGCAACACATTCGGAGGCAATATTTTTCAGTGTTGCATTATGCTCAGTCTCCTGTTCACAGGGGCGTGTAAATATATATTTGCCTGGAAAATATATATTTAAAAAAAAACAGCAACAACAAAGGAACATCTTTCTCTTGCTCTCTCTCTCCCTCCCTCTCTCACTCTGTGTGTGTGTGTGTGTTTGTGTGTCAAATAGAGCAGTTCAGATAATCTAATATTCTATCACTAGAAATTCCAGAAATGTAGTAAATGAAAGATCAAGTGAAGCTAGATATCTCTTCCAAAAGTGTGGTGATTCAGTTTGAAATGCCCCAGATGCACACCAGACGTGGAACTTGTCAAAGTGTGTGTGTGTGCGCGCACACACACCACACACACACACACACCCTACAGAGTAGGTGGCATTTTAACACTTACGTGAAGTGTACAGTGTGGCTCCTTTGTTCATTCTCTCTCTCATTACCACTGATCAAAGTTTTCAGAGTAACTTTTACTGTATCATTTTCATTCATCCAAAAACATGCTGAGCCAGGGGTGGGTTCCTGCCAGTTCTAAGCTCTTCTATAGAAGAGGTTCCACAAATCTACAATGCCGTTTAGAACCGGTTCCAGGTCCCTCTGTCCGCCCGTCCACCCATCATCAAGAGGAAGAGCGAGAGGAGGAATTCTGGGAGTCGAAGTCCACAAGGCTTAAAGCTGTCAAGTTTGAGCACCCCTGGGGTTTTTTTCTAAAGGGTGAGGGGTGCAAGGGTCTTGTAACTTGACCGCTTTAAGACTTGCGTGCTTCAAATGCCAGAGTTTCTGAGCCAACATTTTTGTTGCTAAGCAAGAGCGTTGTTAAGTGAGTCTCACCACATTTTACAAGTTGGCCACACCCACCCAGTCATATGACTGCCAAGCCACTCCCACCCAGTCACATGACTGCCAAGCCACTCTCACCTGGTCACATAGCCAGCAAGCCACTCCCACCCTGGTCACATGACCAGTAAGCCACTCCCACAAAGCAGGCCACACCTACAGAAGAGGTCCTAAAAAAATTTGGAACCCACCACTGTGCTGAACCCTTAAAAATGTTAAGATTTGGGTGGGGTGGGGTGTCAGATTAAATCAGAACAATCATTGGATTGTTAAATGAGAACTGGTCTTTGAATTAAGGATATTAAAAAATGGTTTTTTTAATAGGTTCTCTCTCGATGTTTTGAAATGGTTCTTTTTAAAATAATAATGATGATGATGATGATGATAATGATGATGATGATGATGATGTATTGATCACTACAAAATGAGTCTTTGGCCTTTAGAACCAATTCCCATTTAATGACAAACCCCCCCCAAGACCTTAAAATGTGAAGTCTTTTTCTTCCTTCCATTTAGAAAGTCAGGAGGTTTTTAATTGCACAGAATCTTAGCTAGAGGTTCTCCCGAACCCCCAGCAGCCCACCCCAGCTAGCATGGGTAATGAAGCATCTGCAAGAAAGCCACTAAAACTAGAAAGCACCAAAGACCCCCTTATTTCAATCCTGAGCTACAAATATTATATTTATTCTTGCAGTGTTTTATTGACTTTTAATGTTTGTAATCTGCTGCAAGTTGCTTCCGATGGGCTGCAAATGAGACCCACAAACAAAATAAATAAAGCAAGATCTACTTGATTCTTACAGCCCCAGTCTCTTCTTTCTGCACTGAAGCAAGTAGTTTTGTAGCTGTAGGTTGTGTAATTCTCAGGAAACAGTTAACATTTCAAGCTTGCTTTAAAAAACAACAGCAAAAAAACTTATAATGTTGTATGGTTCTTTTGATTTTTGCATTAGCTGAGCTACAGCTGGGAAAAACCCCACACTGGGGTAGTTTGGTAAGACTGAATGTAATGCCTTCCCTTGGAATCTGCTTGTTTGCTGTGAAAATGATGCTTTTGGCCCTTTGATATAGTTCTTGAGTCCTGGCCAACTTTTACCTCTGCAAGAAAGTTTCTGAGAATGTTCTGGGAAGCAAGGAGCTATCCTGCATAAACAGCAAGCCGAAATATATATGGCTTGCAGCCTGTGGAGCAACATTCCCAAAATGTTTCCCGAGACAATCTTTTTCGCTTTTTTGTTTTTAAACAAAAAGGCTTGTAATACCTCCATTCCAAAGGTGTTCAGTTGCTGGTTAGTGATCGATGGTGCATCATGCAGAATAATGGCATGGCTTGGAACAGCTTGCCTCCAGAAGTTGTGAATGCTCCAAACACTGGAAGTTTTTAAGAAGAGATTGGATCATCGTTTGTCTGAAATGGTATAATAGGGTTTGCTGCCTGAGCAGGGGGTTGGATTAGAAGACCTCCAAGGTCCCTTCCAACTCTTCTCTTCTCCTCTCTCCTCCTGTCCCCTCCCATCCCCTCCTCTCCTCTCCTATTCTATTCCATTTCCAGATTCTCTTCTCTTCCTCTTTAGCATAAGTTGCTTTTGCAAAATGTGTCATTTTGCAGCTGTCTGTTATTTATTGTTTCTATCCTTGCTCTTGTTGTTACTGCTATCAATAGATTATGGGGAATAGGAAAATAATCTATCAGGGCATGGGTAGCAGAGTTGAACCTTTGCACAATTTGAGATTGAATGTGGGTCAATCACCAAGATTTGCTCTTCCCAGCTTTCAGGTTCATGCTGGAGCCCATCTTGAGGCAACTTCTCTCTACTGGAATATATGCTTTGGACTGTTTTGAAAGTTGTGTTTATGTGGTGTGTCTTCCTATTGAGTGATTGATAGTTGGTGATTGGCTATCGTTTCCTTGTGGTGCCAAGCCCTCGGCTCCTAACTACTTGAGAGGCTGATGGTAAATCAGCACTGCTGTTGACTGAGGAGGGGCCTGTCTCCCATGCTTCAATCATGTGCCTGGCTGTTTTTGGGCCTGCTCGTCCAACAATCTTAGTAGCTGCAATGTGAGTTTACCAATGAGTTCAGGTCTCCTCGTCTGACCGCTTGCTTGTCTTCTTGCAATCTGGTGGCAAACCAGATTGTCCTACATACAATAGCCACAGGGGCAATCCACGTAGGGGATCCAGAACATTATCTTGGAAGTATCTCCCACCTACAAAAGATTTTTACAATGCATAATTTGCCCTCGTATAATAGCCTTTGGGCCATGTGTGGTGCCCACTTGCAGATCTCGGACGCAGTGGTCTACTGCTTCCAGAATGTTTTTGGTGTATAGCAAGGTATGCCATATAGCTAGTTGGTCTTTTGCCTTCTTTTTTCTTTTCTCTCCTTTACTTTTTTTGCACAGGCATCTTGTAATAAATGCTTGAGGGTCCCCATTTCGATTGAATGGTTCATGTAGGTACCATTGTGGACATTGCAGAATTCGCTCGCATCCCATGAACAGAGTTTGGAAACAGGACCGCAAAGATCCGATAGACGATAGAGCTTCTCTTTAGCTTTATGCTTCTATCCCCTCGTTGGTTTAGGGTGGTGGGGTTGCTTTTTTGTAAAACAGAAAAAAGTTTTCTTGTCAAATTCCTGACTCACCAAGGAAGATGGCATTTGGAATGTGCTTCAGAGATGGGAGGAAGATCAAATTCATGTAGATAATTATTATTTGCTTCATGGAATGCTCTAAATTTACATGTAACTGGTTGGTGTATCCTTAGCTTACCTTAGCAGCAGGTTGGATCTGAGGTCATTTTAGAGCCATAGGGCATAAGTCTAAAGGGAAGAAGGAAAGAAACAGTGTCAAAAGATAAATGTAAGTCCTACATTGGAGAGGAACTAATTCTTCTTCTTCTTCTTCTTCTTCTTCTTCTTCTTCTTCTTCTTCTTCTTCTTCTTCTTCTTCTTCTTCTTCTTCTTCTTCTTCTTCTTCTTCTTCTTCTTCTCCTCCTCCTCCTCCTCCTCCTCCTCCTCCTCCTCCTCCTCCATCATCTCATTTCTATATCACTTGTGCGAAAACTATTTGTGGCGGTTCACAAAAGACTATTTTAGCTCTAGCTCTACACTATAAAATCATGGAACATAAAATATAGAATCATAGAGTTGGAAGAGACCTTGGAGGTCTTCTAGTCCAACTCACTCTTCCTCTTCCTCCCCCTCTTCCTCCTTCTCCCCTCCTCCTCCTCCTCCTCCTCCTCCTCCTCCTCCTCCTCCTCCTTCCAAATAACACTAATTCATGCTGCTTACAGGATTTCTTCCTGAGGCATGCTACCAACACCATAACTCATTATGTTTAAAACTATATGCAATTACTCAATTTGAAGGGGGAGGGGAAAATTGTTTATTTTTAGACTCCTCTTTCTTTTTAAAGCTTCTCAACCCCAGCTAATGCCTAGTATTGATTCTGAATAATTTAAAGAACCATACATTTCAGTTTTCATGACGGTCAGTCAAATGCCTTTTATATTTAATATTCATGTAAATGAACAGTGCTTTCCTTTCCTTTTGAATTTCAAAGTCTTTACAATAATGTTAGGTTACTAAGTGAAATTAATTCAAATATAAACATTAGAATTTATGTATCATTCAAACCGTGGAATTTTTTTTTTTAAATGCTCGTAGAAGCGCTTAGAAACACAGTAACCACATAATTTATTTTTTAAATTCCTTTTGGCTTGAATGTTAACATTTATTTGCACCAGTGTTTCTCAACCTCGGCAACTTGAAGATATGTGCACTTCACCTGCTGGCTGGGAAATTCTGGGAGTTGAAGTCCATAAGTCTTAAAGTTGCCCAGTTGAAAAACAAGGAACTAGGGCACTGTTGGCGAAACTTTTCAGTACCAAGTGCCGAAATGAGAGCATGCGCACCTGGATGAGTTTCCAGTTTCTAGTGTGCACATGCATGCCGGTCACCTGGTCCTCTAGTTTCTGACATGCATGCATGCACAAACACCAGCTGGTGTGGATGCACCTGCTGGAAACCAGAAGCTTAGCATCTTGGCACGTGCATGCGTGCCAGGGAGCTGCTCTTCTGATTTCTGGCACTCCCGCATGCGTGAAGACCAGCTGGCCAGCATGCACATGTGCACCAGAACCTAGAAGAGTAACGGGTGATGGCTGGCCTGCCTGGAGAAATGGCTCTATCATTCCTGACTGTCTTGGAGTTGAACTCTATCATTTATGGGAATTCTGAGAGTTGAAGTCCACATATCTTTAAGCTGGCAAGGTTGAGAGACGTCAATTGACACCATTGATTGTAGATGGATTCAGAGGACACTTCTTAGAGATGCATTGCAGTTTAAGTTGATTCTTAATTCTTCTCTACTAACTACGTTGGAATAGAACATTCAACTAATTTTATAACAAGATCTGTCTCCAGCTGCCCAAATATATTTCCCTAAGAAAAAAAAGCTTCAATTTTTCTATCCCTATTTTCTATCCCATTTTTCTATTCCAAAAGAAGTAGGATTTTCTGTAGACTTACAGTAGCTGACACAATGTACGAACGATGTGAATGAGAGATCAGACATTCCTTTCTTGTATCACACAATCATTAATGGTAATAATGAATGTAAATAATGGATTTGTTTAGTGTGTGTGTGTGTGTGTGTGCATACTCCAGCTAGTGCAGAATGCGGCCGCGTGGGGGATTCTGGGAGTCTCACGGTACTCCCATGTAACACCTCTCCTGCGCGAGCTGCACTGGCTACCTGTGGCCTTCCGGGTGCGCTTCAAGGTGTTAGTAATCATCTTCAAAGCGCTCCATGGCGTGGGACCTGGCAACCTGCAAGACTGCCTCCTACCACATACCTCCCTTCGACCTGTCCGCTACCACAGGGAGGGCCTCCTCAGGGTGCCGTCTACCGGTCAATGCTGGCTGGCGACCCCCAGGGGGAGAGCCTTCTCTGTGGCGGGTCCGGCCCTCTGGAACGACCTCCCCCCTGACATCCGAACCATCACAGACCTACACCTCTTCCGCCAGGCGCTTAAAACACACTTTTTCCATCTGGTTGGCCTGGCATAGATTAATGATTAATTTTAAATATAACATTTTAATAGTTTTTAATTACTTTTTAGCACAGACTTACTAATTTAATTCTATTTTATATTGTGATTATGTGTATGGGTGTTTTTATTCTTTCTGTGCACCGCCCTGAGTCCCACTTGGGAGATAGGGCAGTATAGAAATCTGAATAATAATAATAATAATAATAATAATAATAATAATAATAATATTATTATTATTATTATTATTATTATTATTATTATTATTATTATTATTATTATTATTATTATTATTATTATTATTATTATTATTATTATTATTATTATTATTATTATTATTATTATTATTATTTTATTAAATTTATACCCCGCCCTTCTCCTTGTTAGGACCCAGGGTGGCGCACAGGCATTATATAAAACCATAAATACAATATACATCAATTTAAAAATATATTAAATTAATTCACCCGTGCTAAAACCCGTTATTAAAACTGTAACCAAATTATAATTTATATTTAAAAGTCAGACGCGGGGGGCTATCCTAGGCCGGCTTGTTGGAATAAGTACGTCTTAAGACGTTGGCGGAAGAGGTGGAGGTCCGAGGTAGTGCGAAGGTCGGGGGGTAGGTCGTTCCAGAGGGCCGGGCCCGCCACAGAGAAGGCTCTTCCCCTGGGTGTCGCCAGCCGGCATTGCCCGGCCGACGGCACCCGGAGTAGGCCCGCTCTGTGGGAGCGGACCGGACGAAGGGATGTATTAATAATAATAATAATAATAATAATAATAATAATAATAATAATAACAACAACAACAACAACAACAACAACAACAACAATATAAAAAACTCCACCATATTGTGAAAATAATATTTTTCATACTTTCGTGTAGTAAGGAAAATCAATTGTTTAAAGATTCTTAAAAACAAGGAACAAAGTAGTTGGGAAAAATTGTCTTTGCATCTCTTCCAGTTCAATTCACCTTCCTTCTCCACTTAAGGCTCTCAATATCAATTTCTTCATGCAAAAGAATCTCAGATTGCTTGGGGTTTTTTTAAAGCAATATTTACTCTTCTTCTATTGGCAATCGTGATTGCTTGAAATTTTCTTCTGAAGAATTATTATCCTGAAAAGCAAAAAGGTATAACTGCATACACAAATGGTTACGTTTTCATATTTGTCTTCTTTTTCTAATCCTTCTGATTTTGAATTTTTGTTCATTTCCTCTGAATATAATGTATTTCTTTAAACATAAAACATTTTTTTCCCTCTGAGAATAGAAATCGGGCACATTCTTTGAAAATATTGATGGCCAAATATGGCCTTTTCAGGCTTGTGCCTCGGTGTGCATATTTTCCAATGAGACAAACTGAGACAGGAAGATCATTTTATTACAATTGATCAGAATATTCAGACCAAAGGGATTCCTCATTCAAAGAGGGAACCCCGATCTTTAGCTAACATCCCCTTTTATAGTTAACATAACAAAGAAACCTGAAAGAAGAAAGTTGATTGGACAGGATAATAGCATACATGTTTATTAAAATGAGGTCTGGAGGGGAATAAATTGTAAGGAGAATGGTGGTTTAAAGTTCACAAGAGATAAGCCAGATCCCAATTTGTACTAACAATTTTTTTTTTATATGGAGCTAGTTTCCAGCTTGTTTATCAGTTTAGGAATGTTAAAAGCTAATAAATCTTGAACATCACTTTAAAATAAAAAATATAAATCAGATTAAAATGCAAACTAACTAAATTAGTTAAGAAACAACAAAACTCATTATTTGCCCCTCATAACACACACGTGCATGTGTGTGTGTGTGTGTGTGTGTGTATGTATGTATGTATACGTTTTCATAAATTTTCACGGGTATAGGTATGTAGGTCTTTATTTATTCGGGTCTTTTCCTGTGTCCAATTAAAAGTATCTTGGCAACGTTTTGACAAGGTAACACTCGTCATCTTCAGGCTGGTGCCTTTGGCTTCTTGCTTGTGCGAGCAAACTGTGATCAGAGCTGCCGTCTTTCTATAAATCTTGTGTGTGTGTGGAGTGCTGGTTTTGTTGCTGATTGGTAGATTGGTGCTGATTGGTGCTATCTGTGAGTTCATTGTTCATTTGTACTGTATGTATTTGTACATACATACCTTTTCATCTGTATCCTTCATATATATGAACAATTTTCAGTCAGTTACTTCACCTATATGAATCATCTAACGTGACTGAGAATTGCTCATTCTTAAAGCAGTAAGTGGGAAATATATTTTTAAAAATCCTGTGAATTTGTTTTTGTTTGTTTGTTTTTATGAATTGGGTTGTGGAAATGAGATGAACAACTCATGGAAGCCCTGTAGAATGAAACAGAGTTTTGTCTTCTCATCAGCAAAGGGTATGGTTGCATCAGAGTTGATAACTCTAGGAACACAAGTTGAAATAGGGAAAAAAATGGTAAGTGAGCATCTGTCTGCCCTGGACGAGTTCAAATCACCAGGACCGGATGGATTACACCCCAGGGTTCTGAAGGAACTGGCAGACGAGATCTCAGAACCACTGAACTATATCTTTCAGAGATCCTGGAGCACCGGGGAACTGCCAGAAGACTGGAAAAGAGCAGATGTGGTTCCCATCTTCAAAAAAGGAAAAAAAACAGATCCAGGAAACTATAGACCCATCAGCCTGACCTCAAAACCAGGAAAGATTCTGGAAAAGATAATTAAACAACAAATAAGTGAACACCTAGAAGCAAACAAAGTAATAGCCAAAAGCCAACATGGGTTTGTCAAAAACAGATCATGCCAGACCAATCTAATTGCATTCTTTGACAAAGTAACAAAATCAGTGGACCAGAGGAATGCTGTTGATATAATTTACCTGGACCTCAGTAAGGCATTTGATAAAGTAGACCATAACCTACTATTAGATAAAGTAGAAAATTGTGAGTTAGACAGCAGCACCACCAAATGGATTCGCAACTGGCTGACCAACCGCACTCAACGTGTAGTCCTCAATGGAACTGCATCTACATGGAAGGAAGTATGCAGTGGAGTCCCCCAAGGCTCTGTTTTAGGCCCAGTACTCTTTAACATCTTCATCAACGATTTGGATGAGGGGATAAATGGGGAACTCATCAAATTCGCAGACGACACCAAGCTGGCAGGAATAGCCAACACTCCAGAAGATAGGCTTAAGATACAGAAGGATCTAGACAAACTTGAACATTGGGCACTGTCTAATAAAATGAAATTCAATTGTGAAAAAAGTAAGGTCCTACATATAGGCAAGAAAAACCAAATGCACAAGTACAGTATAGGTGGTACCTTGCTCAATAGTAGCAACTGTGAGAGGGATCTCGGAATCCTAGTGGACAACCATTTAAATATGAGCCAGCAGTGTGCAGCAGCTGCCAAAAAAGCCAACACAGTTCTAGGCTGCATCAACAGAGGGATAGAATCTAGATCGCGTGAAGTGTTAATGCCACTGTATAGTGCCTTGGTAAGGCCACACTTGGAATACTGCATACAGTTTTGGTCACCACGATGTAGAAAAGACGTGGAGACTCTGGAAAGAGTGCAAAGAAGAGCAACCAAGATGATTAGAGGACTGGAGAATAAGACATATGAAGAACGGCTGCAGGAGCTGGGTATGTCTAGTTTGATGAAGAGAAGGACCAGGGGAGACATGATAGCAGTGTTCCGATATCTCAGAGGGTACCACAAAGAAGAGGGAGTCAAACTTTTCTCCAAGGCACCTGGGGGCAGGACAAGGAGCAATGGGTGGAAACTAACCAAGGAGAGAAGCAACTTAGAACTAAGGAGAAATTTCCTAACAGTAAGAAATAAATTTAATAAAATAAAAAAAATAAAAAATAAATAAATAAATAAAAATTAACCTCTGGAACAGCTTGCCTCCAGCAGTTGTGAATGCCCCAACCCTGGAAGTCTTTAAAAAGATGTTAGACAGCCATTTGTCTGAAATGGTATAAGGTTCCTGCCCATGCAGGGGGTTGGACTAGAAGACCTACAAGGTCCCTTCCAACTCTGCTATTGTATTATTGTATTATTGTAACTCCATTGTTCCCTGAGTGAGTCCATATCATGGGCATTACCTTGATTTGGTATTCCCCAGCAATCCAATTTAAGGTGGTTCCTTGTCAACGGGGAAGAGTTGGGTTGTGGATCAATATTTATTGATCAGCTCAAAAACATAACATAACAATATATGTATATTGCATCTCGGCTGATGCAATAAGGGGAACCGGCTTGGCTAAAGTGCTAGGCTCCTTGCCTAGCATGCAACACAGCCCCGGTTCGAATCCCAGTAAGGGGTATGGCCAGCTGATGAGAGCTAATAAGCTTGAAATAGATCTATCCTAGTCTCCCTGACTTATTTATTGATCAGCTCAAAAACGTCACACACACACACACACACACACACACACACACACACACACACACACACATATATGTTACTCTGCCTTCACAGGATGCATCAAAGTGGACAGCTGACATGATCCAGCTGCCCAGAAAA
The DNA here is from genome assembly GCA_039707465.1 of Rhabdophis nuchalis. Taxonomy (NCBI): domain Eukaryota; kingdom Metazoa; phylum Chordata; class Lepidosauria; order Squamata; family Natricidae; genus Rhabdophis; species Rhabdophis nuchalis. The sequence continues at coordinate 31,951,501 of CM077652.1, forward strand.
GGGCCTCCACGCATCTGAAGTGCTACAGAGTTGCCTTTTTTTTTGTTAGCATCCCTATGAAAGAAATACAGCAGCTCCAATGTGAAGCTACAACTGGAGTGCTTCTTTGAAACGGGGGCTTCCATCAAAGCTACCCCGAATGAAAGCTTTCTCTTTTGAACGTCTGCATGCTTCTCGTGGAAACCACCATCTTCTCCCACCGGAATCAAAAAAAGAAAGAAAGAAAGAAACACAGACTTTTTTCCAGACTCACGGCTAGATCAAGAAAGTGTGGGAATCCACAGATCTTCCTCTTTCCCCCACCACCACGTCTTTCTTTCTATTGACTTCTCTCTGAACTACCTCCTTCATCTCCCCATCCCACCCTCCACCCCTCCCTGGGATGGCTCTTTTTCCCTACATGGACCCCGAAGACATAATTTAAAGTTTGAATTGTGGGTACCCACCGCAGTAAATTTGAAAGGTGAGGCTGGCGATTATGTGACAAGGCGGCTCAGTTTAATTATTCCGTTTATTTATTTATTTATTTATTTATTTATCTATCTATCCGGGGCACGTCTGACATTTCCATTCCCATGCACAGTGTGCTGGCGACGGCTGAAATATAGGGTAATTAATTTAAAAAGAGATAATTTATCTTCGTTTTGACAGCAACACAGAACATTTCTCTCCTGCCCGTTTCATTAGGAAATAAAAGGGATGGGGTTTTTAATTTATTTATTTATTGTTCCATTCTTTATAGAATGTTGCTAGCTGGGCAGCATCAAACTTCTTTTTCTACAGATGAGTCCCCGTTATAAGTAGTCCTCGAGCTACTTATACAATGTAACCCCATATTTCTGTTGCTAAATGAGACATTGGTCAAGTGAATTTTGCCCCATTTTATGACTGTGCTGGCCTCAGTCGTTAAGTGAATCACCACAGTTGTTAAATTAGTAACACGGTTGTTAAGTGAAGCTGGCTTCCCGGTTGACTTTATTAAACAGATTTAACAGATTAACAGAGTTGCAAGGTACCTTGCAAGTCATCTACTCCAATCTAGACCCTACACCATTTCTGGCAAACGGCAGTCTAGTCTCTTCTTGAAAGTCTCAAGCCATGAAACTCCCACAACTTCTGAAGGCAACTTCTGTTCCATGGGTTGGTTGTTCTCACTGTCAGAAAATTCCTCCTTATTTCCAGGTTGAATCTCTCCTTGATCGGTTTCCATCCATTATTCCTTGTCTGGCCTTCGGGTGCTTTGGAAAATAGCTGGACCCCCTTCCTCCTCTCTGGGGCAGCCCCTCAAATATTGGAAGACTGCTATCATGTCTCCCCTGGACCTTTTCTCTACTAAACTAGCCACGGCCAGTTCCTGCAACCATTGATTGTATGTTTTAGCCTCCAGTCCCGTAATCATCTTTATTTATCTTCTCTGGGCTCTTTCTAGAGTCTCCACATCTTTTTGGATAGTGTGGTGACCAAAACTGGATGCGGTACTCTAGGTGTGGTCTTACTAAGGCTTTATAGAACGGTATTAGTACCTCACTTGATCTTGATTGTACCTCTCTGTTAATGCAATTTAGAATTGCATTGGCATTTTTGGCAGCCGTTTTAATTTAATTTTTATTTGGCTGTAGTTTTAATTTAAAACTGGTTTTATTTTTATTTATTTTTTTAAAATGCCATTTAATAGATTTTTATCTCTGCAGGCTTTTTTCCTGGCTGTGATTTGTCCAGATTTCAGTCTGGAGGTGGAATGATCTTACATTCTTTTATATCATTGTGGTTTGAAAAATTAAAACTACAAAGTCTGAAAAAAGTATGTTAGTAAGATTTTTCAAACCAGGTGACAGATAAAGCACCATCGCTCAAGCAGGAGACCCAATCTCTTCTTGCCAGTCTAAAGTGATGAAGCTGCCACAACTTCCAAGGGAAAGCTGTTCTATTGTTGATTGTTATCACTGTCAGAAAGTTCCTCCTTATTTCTAGGTTGAATCGCTCCTTGGTCAGTTTCCATCCATTATTCCTTGTCTGGCCTTCAGGTGCTTTGGAAAATAGCTTGATCCCACTCCTCTCTATGGCAGCCCTTCAAATATTGGAAGACTGCTCTCCTGTCTCCCCTGGTCCTTCTCTTCACTAGATTAGCCATGCCCAGTTCCTGCAACCGTTCACCGCATGTTTTAGCCTCCAGTCCCCTAATCATTCTGGTTGCTCTTCTCTGCACTTTTTCTAGTGCCTCAACATCTTTTTTATAGAATGGTGATGAAAACTGGATGCAGTATCCTAGGTGTGGTCTTGCTAGGAAAATCTGGGGACACAGCAAAAGTCATAAATATGGATTGGAACTCTACCATGAATAGGAATCGATTGCCAAGTGTCTGAATGCTGATCCTATGCCCACTGGGCTGCTGACACATTGGTAAGTGTGTAAAATAGTGATGCCACTTTTTTCAGCGGTGTTGTAACTTTGAATAGTCACTAAGAGAAAGGCTGTAAGTCAACCTGTAAACAAACAAAAAAAGCAGTTAGGTCCCTATATGGTTTGGTTCTACTTTTAAGGTTATGTTTAACATTCCATCATATATTAATTCTCAAATTAATTTAATTAATGATGAATTAATCATTCTTTACCATACGCTTATGATGTCCACAATTGATGTCTGTTGAGAACTGACACAGGAAAAAAACTTTCGGTGCAAATTTTTTTTAAAAAAAATGTTTGGTTAGGACAACCTAAGAGATAAATAATGTATTTTCCATTTTCCTGCCCATGAGGTAATCTAGTTAGAACATAGACTAATAGGGTTGGGAGGGACCTTGGAGATCTTCTAGTCCAACCCCCTGCTCAAGCAGGAGACCCTTTATCATTCCAGACAAATGACAGTCCAGTCTCTTCTTAAAAGCCTCCAGTGATTTTTATTTATTTACTTATTTATTTCGGATTTATACCCCGCCCTTCTCCTTGTTAGGACTCAGGGCGGCGCACAGGCATTTAAAAAACCATAACAAAGACAATACATATCATTAAAAACATATTAAATTAATAAATTATTAAACCCGTGCTAAAAACCCATTTAAAACCCTGCTAATTAGAATTTCTATATAAAAGTCAGAGACGGGGGTTATGGCAGGCCGGCTTGTTGGAATAGATATGTCTTAAGACGTTGACGGAAGAGGCGGAGGTCCGAGATAGTACGTAGGTCGGGGGTAGGTCGTTCCAGAGGGTGGAGTACCCACAGCTTCTGGAGGCAAATGTTTCCACTGATCGTTCTCACTGTCAGTACATTTCTCCTTAGGTCTAGGTTGGAGATCTCTTCTGATCTATCCAGAACAGTGTTGGGTTCCAGCAAGTACAGCCCGGTACGGTTGTACCGATAGTAGTTGGGAGCAGCGATGGTAGCTCACTTGGCCCACCCGCCTGCCAGTGTTCCATACCTGTTTTTGAAGCAACCGAGCCAATTGGCGCATGCACACACAGCGTGCGACACCTGCATGACCTCGGATGAGCATCTGGGTGTGGCAGGGGTGGTGGCATGCACATTCATACACAGCACAAGTCAGGTGCATGCACAGCGCACGGTAGGCAAATGCACGAATGGACCATGAGCAGCATATTGGTAGCGATGGTAAGAGCAACCCACCACTGATCCAGAAGTTTTGGGTGCTCCATCACTGGAAAGCTTCAAGAAGAGACTGGACAGCCATTTGTCTGGACCATGTTATAGGACCATGATGGCGAACCTATGGCATGCGTTCCCAAAGTGGCACACAAAGCCATGTCACCTGGCATGTGCAGCCTTGCCTGTTTGTCTTCCCGGTTTCTGGCGCACATGCATGTGCAACTATCAGCTCTCCTTTGCACGTGTGGCAGTGCTGAAAACTGGTTTCTGCATGAGTGACGGCCAGCTGATTGTCAGATGCGCATGCACACCAGATCCTGGAGGTTTGGTTTTTCCAGATCATGGTCTCTTTGCACGCATGGTAGTGCCAGAAGCCGGGCTGTGCATGAGCACTGGCCAGCCGAGGCAGACATGCATGCATGCTAGAACCCAGAAGTTTGGCTTTTTCTGGAATGTGGTCCCGACGAGGGTGCACATGCGATGTTTCCACATGACCTTTTCAGCACTCGGTGCCGAAAAGGTTCACCATCCCTGTTATAGGATCTCTTTCTCTAGCAGGTGTTTGGATTAAAATGCTTCCAAGTCCCTTCCAGCTCTATTATTCTATAAGTTGCAAAGTGTTTCATCAACATAATTACAAAAAAGGCAAGTGCAGCTCTTCTGGCAGCCAGGTTAAGTAGGGTATATGGCTACAGAGCCTAAATATAGGCTCTATGATTCAGTGATGAGGTATTAATTTATTGATGCTAATGCTTTAGGCCACATCCCAACCAAAATAGCTTTTAGAAGGCTGTGTGGATCAGCAGTTTAAAAGGGATGGGGGAAAAGCATAATACAAGCATGCAATTACCAACTATTAAAGACTGCAGCCCTTGCTCCCCTCTGAAAGTAAAAAAAAATAATGTATAAACAGAACTCCATAAATATGTCCCCTCCAGTTACAATAGGCTTACATCTCTAGGAATTCTGAAATTATTTACATACCAACACATTTGTTGGGAACATTAACTCCATACCTGGAATACTGCAACCAGTTTTGGTCACCATACTACAAAAATTAAAAAAAAATGTTGAGATTTTGGAAAAAAAGTTCAGAGATGAGCAACTAAAACAATCAAAGGCCTGGAGACTAAAACATATGAAGAACGGCTGCAGGATTTGGGTTTGGCTAATCTACAGAAAAGAAGAATTAGGGGCGACATGGTTACAGTATTCTAGTATTTGAAGGGCTGCCACAAAGAAGAGAGGGTCAAATCATTCTCCAAAGCACCAGAGGGCAAGACAAGAAACAATGGTTGGAAATTGATTAAAGAGATAAGCAAGCTGGAATTAAGGAGAAACTTCCTAACAGTGAGGACAATTAACCAGTGGAACAGCTTGCCTCCAAAAATCATGGGTGCTCCATCACTGGAGGCTTTTAAGAAGAGATTGGACAGTCACTTGTCTTAAATATTATAGGTTCTCCTACTTGAGTTGGTGGTTGAACTAACAGACCTCCAAGTTCCCTTCCAGCCTAGCCTAGCCTTATTCTATTCTATTCTATTCTATTCTATTCTATTCTATCTATATAAATAAAAATGTAAAATAGTTTGTACGAATCCACTAATCTCAAAAACTACTGGGCCGATTTAAACGAAACTTTCAGACAACGTAGCCAAGGACTTCCGATAATAGAATAGCTAATCATTTTGTGCCTAGCACACGTGTGTTGTGTACAAATTACACACAAAAAAATGTACTCACTGAACATGGTTTAAGCTCCGTGTAACTCCTCCCATCCGGCTGTACGTCATGGACACGTAACGGCAGAAAACCGCCTTGAAGGAACGTTGCCAAGCAACGCATGCGCCTCCCTGTCTGCCTGCAGCTGCTCTCTTACACACACACACACACACGCGCACGCGCACACGCACACGCACGCAGGGCCACAGGATCAGAAGCGTCCGAGCCCCGTGTGGTAGTCGCCTGGCGGGCGTGTCGGGCGGGGCAGCCGGCCGCGTCTCCACTAGCTCTCTCCGATGGCCACCGAGGTGCACTTTCGGAAGCCGTTGGAGAGAGCCGGTAGGGGCATGGCCGGCTGTCCTGCCCGCGGTGCGCCTGCCGGGCGGCGGGGGCTGCGTGTCGCGGGGCTCGGGGTCAGCGGTGGCGCGGGGCTGGTGGGGGTGGGCATGCAGTGCCCGGACGGCCACGCTCACTGTGGGAGGAGGCAGCCCTCGACTCCTCAGCCCGATATGCCGGCCTTTTCGCTGCTTGTGGAGGGGAGGGGGGGGAGACTGATACACAGAGAGACAGAGAGAGAGGGAGAGACGAACAGAGAGATAATGAATGAGAGAGATCGACAGGCACACACACAGTGACAGAGAGAAAGGGAGGGGAGAGAGACAGACACACAGAGAGAATGAGTGAGGGAAAGATAGACAGGCAATCATACGCAAACAGAGTGACAGAGATGGGGGAGGAAGGAGAGAGAGAGACAGAGAGACAGAGAGAATGACAGAGAAAGACAGAGAAGGAAGGAGGAACAGAGGGACAAAGAGACTAATGACTTTGCCCAGCACTGTGTTAGGCACAAGGGAGGGAGGAAGGGAGGGGGGGGCTGGAGGGGGTTGTCTGAGGGGGGGTGGTCTGGGGAGGGGAGGGCTATTTATTTAGGTAGAGGAATATAGAGAGAGGAAGAAATACAGTAGGTAGTTAGGTAAATAGAGGGATAAACGAGAGGGATGAATACAGCAGGTACAGGTAGATAGGTACAGGTATATAGAGATACATACAATAGGTAGGTAGGTAGGTAGAGGGAGAGAGGGAAGAATACAGTAGGTAGGTAGGTAGGTAGGTAGGTAGGTAGGTAGAGGGATAGTGGGAGAAATACAGTAGGTAGGTAGGTAAGTACAGGGATAGATAGAGAGGGAGAAATACAGTAGGTAGGTAGGTAGGTAGAGGGATAGATAGAGGGAGAAATACAGTAGGTAGGTAGGTAAGTTCAGGGATAGATAGAGAGGGAGAAATACAGTAGGTAGGTAGGTAGGTAGAGGGATAGATAGAGGGAGAAATGCAGTAGGTAGGTAGATAAATAGAGGGATAGATAGAGAGTAAGAAATACAGTAGGTAGATAGGTAGGCAGGTACAGGGATAGATAGGGAGAAATACAATAGGTAGGTAGGGGGATGGATAGATAGATAGGGAGAAACACAGTAGGTAGGTAGGTAGGTCGGTAGAGGGATAGATAGGGAGAAATACAGTAGATAGGTAGGTTGGGGGTTATACGGTGGTTGTGTGTATGTGTGCAGATTGGTTGGCCATTTAACCAGACTGGGCCACAGCAACGCGTGGCCGGGTATAGCTAGTTCATGAATAAAATACATTGAAGATCAAACAAGGAAAAGTAGCAGTACTCATGCCCATTTCCTAATAAATAAAGATCATTACAATGTTTGTAACTAGAGGGGATGCATTTGTAACTGTAACCTGCTTTGCTAAACTTACCTTAAAAAAAAAAACCTTTTATATATTTTGTGTAAAAGATACAACTTTGTTTTACAAAAAAGAGGGGAGGGGAAAAAAGCTTTGCTGCTCTGTTTTACCATAGAATACCTTAGAATAGGACAGTATAAAATATATTGATTAATCCTTCGCAGTGACCCATTGAAATGAGATCTGGATGTCATCCAGAACCCTTAACAATGCTGACATTATTGGTTGATGGTAGCTGATTTAATGAGTGTGAGTGTTAAGTGAGAACTCTGGCAAGAACACATCAGAGTAGGTAAGCAGTTCAGGAATAAGGCAGTCAGTACAGTGACCTGCTAAGTGCTCAAGTATTCAAAACGATGAGGAGGCAAGGCTTCCCTCTTTCTTGGGAATTCAGAATTGCGTCTTTTATCTCTCTTCTGCACAATGCTGGATTGTTTGAAATTAGTGCTGGTCTGAACATTTTTCCCCCCTCACCCAATTATTCTCATTATTATTCCCATTACAATTGAGGGGTAAAGAATGCTTTGGACATGTGTTTCTAAACTAATATAAAAAGTTGGCAAAGCCTCTTGGATTTTATGAAGTTATGTAAAAGGGCATCGGTCAAGGAAACAAAAATCAGTATCTCCCATTAATTTCCAGTTAAGAAGGCTTGTTGCTCAAGCCAATACCCAAGACTCTAGTCAACTGACAGTCAGCAGTAATTTGGTGCAAGATAACAGAGAACGTTGGTTGGTGTAGCATCTAACAACCTTGGTTGATCTTAAAAAGCTTAGAAAAAGGCAATGGCAAACTTTATCAAGTTTCCAAGAAAGATGCATGGAATCCCCAACAACAGATGTTGACTTCAAAAAAAAAGAACATAACCCTTGACTATATTTGTTACAGAAAAATGTAAGTCTGTACTCTATCGTTTGGATAAAATGTTAGATTTTCAGGATTTCTACTTCTAAGGGTACAGTACAGTAATCCCTCGTTTTCCGCGGTTAATGGGGACCGGAACCTTCCGCGAAAACTGAAAAACCGCGAAGTAGGATTCGCTAGGAAACTTGAGTTGGTGGACATGTTTAAAGCAAGCACTAGGGGGCGCTTGCCTCCTACCGATGCATTTTTTTCTGTATTTTTGAAAAACCCGCGAAGCACTGAAGCCGCGGAAAACGAGGGATTACTGTAATTGATTTGGCTTATGTCTTCAGGATCTCAAGAACCACTTGGGATATCTGTGCATTGAAAGATATTCCTGGGTTATTGTGGACAGAATTCAGTGCACTAAGAAATGCAATGTACTATCTTCTTCTGATTGCAGAAATCTGTTTCACTCATTATCATTGCAGTCCAAAAGCCTGGGAGATTATGGATGCACACATGGGTGTCCAGAAGAACCTATGATTTTGTGCCCCCCCCCCGCCAAAAAAAGACTAAAGGTTCACGGTGATCTCATGATGCAGATCCTGTTGTTTATCTTGTCATGCATGTGTCATCACATACATAGACAAATAATGTAATTTGCATCATGCATGGGTTGTATGTCCTTGTTTGCATCAATGAAAATCCTGTTTTCCAGAGTACCCCATTCAATTAATCTGAGGTACATTCAAATTTCGATCTCCTTAGGACCTGTCCAATCCCAATTTTTTAAATATTAATTAATGCACTTCATTGTAAACAGCAGGCATCTATGTTTTAATTAACATCAATTTAGTCCTTCCATTTTGGCATGTGTTGTTGTTGTTAGTTGCAAAGTCATGTCCAACCCATCACAACCCCACGGACAAAACATTTTGTTCACAACAAACTGACAGTAATGCCAGGAGCAACCCACCCCTGGTTTCCACCCATTGCTTCTTGTTCTGCCCTCAGGTGCTTTGGACAATAGCTAGACTCCCTCTTCTTTGTGGCAGCCCCTGAGATATTGGAAGAATGCTATCATGTCTCCCCTAGTCCTTCTTTTCATTAAACTAGATATCCCCAATTTCCAGCAACTGTTTGTAAAGTTCCCCCAATGATGCCTAATTCATAACAAGTGACCTGATATTGTAATAAAAAAGCAGTGAGTTATTAACAGCTTCATTAGGCATTCTTCATTAGGCATTTCTTATTTGCAACCATCTTTTTTGCTTTCTTTATCTGCTTCTGAACTTTGTTCCTATCCTCCCTTCAGTCTGTGTCATTAATCACCTTACACAATAGCTTCATCCATCTCAACTCAGCAGCTACTTTAATCTGAGATCTGGCTCCGCCAATGCTCTGCATGGAATGTCAGCACAAAGCGTTGACACCGTTCTTCATATGTTTTAGCCTCCAGTCCCCTAATCCTCTTGGTTGCTCTTCTCTGCACTCTTCCTAGAGTCTCCACATCTTTTTTACATCGTGGTGACCAAAACTGTATTCTACATGTGGCCTTACCACTCCAAACCTGCTTCTCCAAATTCCTCTTCCCCTCCTCCCCATCTCATCCACACTTATATCCTCTTTAACACTACTTAGGGTTGTTTTGGATAGGTTGATTGCACCTTCATTAAATTAGCATGTTTATGGCGTTTATGTACCGCCTGTCTTCAGGAGGGAGCTGCCCCTCCTGCATCGTAAAGCTGTGTTTGTAAGCGGGTGGAAGCTAAAGAAGGATAACGGCCTCTTCCAAGAGCCAGGGGTGGGGGGAAAGAGAACGAAATGGTACAGAAAAATTTCCATCTGTGTTGCAAGAAGCCAGAATGGGATTTTATCTTTTCTTCTTCACAGAAGTCAGTTTCACATGAAACTGGTTGTTAGTTGTAAAATAATTCCAACCAAGCTGTTTACTGGTTGGAAAGCTTAATTACCGCAATGGTGGGGAATGGCACACATATTTCGCTCTCCAGAAAACTCACGTAGAAATGTTTAAAAAGGGTTGCTAATTATCTCCTGCATATCCCCCCCACCCTTTGAGTGGATTGTGAGAAAAATACCCCAGATATTTTGTCTGCATATCTAAAAATGATCACGGAGACTTACGGCAAAAGGAAACAACTGTTTAATAACATTAGCTAATGGATTCCCATGCACATGAGAATGAGAATCCAGGTGCAGGGTTGCACCTTAAATACACGAGCTGACATATCACATGCATCATAACTTGAATACACAAAAACAACATTGTGTGCTCAAAACATAATGTGTTTCACAATGTGAAAAGCAGATGGAAAATCCCCAAATGTTCTAGGGGACCCCTAAGGGACCCTGCTTCCCAGAATTAAACAATAAGGTGATTGTCGGCTTCCTGAACAACATATCCTGTTATTCCCAGTTACAAAGGAAGTCTCCAAGTTATTTCTGATCAGGTCAGCATAACTAGCTCACTGTGATTTTCCATAAAAGCTTTTAAAATATGGTAGGCCCAAAATGGAGCCTATCTAAAACCAAAGAATCCAAAATCCTTATTTTCTCATGGATATTATTTAAGCCCCAAGTTTGAATCTTAGTTTGTCTTGCTCGGAATTCTTGATCAGGCTGGGAGATGCCAAGAGAAAGGAAACAGCTTCTGCCGAAATCATGAAATGGGTAAAAGTAAAAGTTCCTCTGTATGCCACATGTGGCACATGTGGCATAGGTTCGCCATCAGGGCCCTCTACCATTTCAGACAAATGGCTGTCCAGACTCTTCTTAAAACCTCCAGTGACAGCAGACTATTTACATAAACCCAAGGATGAGATCAGGGGGGACATTGACCTAGCCTACAGAATAAACTCTGCATATGCCAGGATAAATGAAGTACCTAGAGAGATACATGTTAAATTTGTTAGAAGGTCAACCAGAGAGGAAATCCTGAAAGTGCAAAGGGGGGGTCCGTTAATTTACCAACAAAAGGAGGTTGCCATCTTGAAGCAGATCCCAAGAAAGATTAGAGAAACGAGAAGGAAATTTTCCTTCTTGTCCAAAACATTGTTTGACCACGGGATCTGGTTCAAGTGGGTGACGCCCGAAGGGATGCTGGTGTTCTGGGAAGGAGGAAGAGTGAGGATTAAAACAGTTGCCGAGGCGGAAGCCTTTCTTAAAAAACATTCCTCTGTCCTGGGGGAAGATCCAGGGGGGGCAGAGGGGGCCACGGCCCCGCCCACTGGGGGCCTGGAAGGAGAGATAGAAGACACAATAGCCAAGAGACTTAGATCTAAAAAATAACTTTGCTTTGACTTTTTGAGTAATATAGTATAACATGTGTATTTGGATTTTTGCAAATGACTGACAGCATAGAACTGAGAACTTAGAAACATGTACTTGCTTTCACTTTGTAGTGTACGGAAAATGTTTTTTGTTAATGATCTATTTTGATGTCCCGGTAGGGCCGACGACTTCGACGTGAATGCTCTCAAAATTTCTTTGTATCCCTTACCCTACCCTATTGAAAAATTGTAAAACCAATACAACTTTTTCAATATAAAAAAAACCTCCAGTGATGAAGCACCCATAACTTTTGAAGGCAAACTCTTCCACTGGATAATTGTTCTTTTTGTCAGGAAATTTCTCCTTAATTCTAGTGTTGCAAAAAAAGAGAGCACGAGACTTGGACTTCTCAAAATCAGGAAAAGTTTATTATGGCTGCCATAGTTCAGAAAGCTAGTCCAGGCTAGCATGCAAGAATTCTGAACCCCTTCCCAAAAGGGAATACAGAGTTTTATACTTCACTACAAGCAACTTTCATCATGGCTAGTTTCTGATTGGTTAAATGATCGTCATCAAAAAGAAAACCACAATCATATACTGTTTTTGCTAACCAGCCTTTGTGGTTAAGCCCGTTGTCTCACTTGCCATCTAACTCGGCCTATTTACAAGCAAGTGTTTGCGGTTCGACATTTGAATTTCCTTTCAAGCTTCTTGTTGAAGCTCCTGCAAACTTAAGAAATTCAAAGCTAAAAAGAGACCCCTCCGGGTCATCTACTCCAACCCCACATCATTTCACACTTAACAACTAAGTCTCACTTTATGCCCTGCCTCACTAGGATGGATCTCACTTTAACCCCCTTCCACTTACTGCTGCTTTTTCTGCCCTCTGGTGCTTTGACGAATAAACCCTTGTGGCCTGCCAGTGGCTTGTGGAACTGGCAGCAGATTCGGACAGTGAGGAGGTTGAGGGGAACATGGGCCAGTCCTGGAGTCTGGGGAAGGCTCTGACGATGCTTCTGTATTGGAGACAGAGAGGGGGCCAGAGCTGTATGCCAGTTATCAGAGTCAGGCATCAGTGAGGCAGACCAACAGCTGGAGCCTGTTCCCAGTGTGCGCATGCACAGAGTTGCCAGACGAAGGGAACAGCTAAAGAACAGGGATCGACTTGGGAGTCAGGCCACAGGTGGACGATGAATGGTCCCTCCCAGAGGGAATAAAAGAGGAGCGGAAGGGGAGTGGAGTTTGCAGGAGGCAATTAGTTCGTTTAATTGGTTCGTGACTCTCCGAGACTCCTTGCCAGGTTTTGCAGATCTCAGCCTGTCAACTCTCCAAGCCAGATAAGGTCTGTGACTGTAAATCCTCCTTTGAAAGACTTTTCTGGAGGTGAATGAGTAGAATTCGTAGAAAATTAATAAAAGAGGTTTTTTGTTGGGGGAAGGAGTTTGCTTCAGGCTCTCGGGGAGCCTCGGTCAGAACACCCCTCTTCTTGACCCATCCTTCTCTCTAACGGCCTCTCAAGTCCTGGAAGACTGCTATCATATCACAGCTACCCATCCTTCCCCCCCCCCCACCCCCTTCGTCTGCAATATGCAATATTGTGGCCATGCCGGCAAGGGATGTTTTATTTGATTCCCTTCTCTCCTTATAAAATCAGTTTGTCACTTTTAGGAGGGAATAAATATGTATGTGTGTATACAATATGCATGTATTTATATCTTCTCCCGAAGCGAGAAAGTCAAGAAATGAATGCTAGGATTTCCAAGGTGGCTTTGTAAGACAACGTTAACTATTTGCACCCATTTTGATGCTTCAGCAGTAGTCCCTACCTCCAATTTTCATTGTGCTGTATTGCAATTTTTAAGTTAACCTTAAACAAAGGAAACTATTCCTTTTGGGGGCTAAGAAACAACTGCACTATTATGTGCTTTTCCCCTTCTTCCTCTTCCTCCTAGTAGTTTCCTTCTGTATTATTAAAAACCAGACCTTACAAAGAAAAAATAGAGGAGAGAGGGGGGTGGGGAAACTATCGTCTTTATTGTGAGCCATTACACTTAAAGTCATGTAGATTCCTTTAGGGCTGCCAAAAGGTGAAATTGACTTTTTAAAGAATGTATTGCTGAAAAGTGCAAGGGTTGGCAGTTTCTTTGCCCCTCCAAGTAGGGAGAAAAAGAAAAGAAAAAAAAAACCCTGAAAGGGACAATTTATAGCCAGTTTATAGATTCTTAGCTGAGGTCAGGAATCGAAAGTCCAGTAAGTGTCCAGTCTTTGCAATCACATCAAACTTTAGTTGCCAGCGTATAATGAAATGATTTGGTATTTGGACGACCACATGGCTCGGGAGGGGGGAAATCTTTTTCTTTTATTTCTTTTTATTTACTTGATTTGATTTCACATTTTCATAAAAAAACAATCAATAGAACAGTGATGGCGAACCTATGGCACGGGGGCCACAGGTGGCACGCGGAACCATTTCTTAGGGCACGCAAGGCATTGCCCTGCCAGCACTAGCACACGTGTGCGCTAGTCAGCTGATTTAGGTCTTCTTTTGAGGCCATTTTTCGCCTTCTGGAGGCTTTAGGGAAGCTCCTGAAGCGTCTGGAAGTGGGGAGGGGAGGCTGTTTTCGCCCTCCCCAGGCTCCTAGAAAGCCTCTGGAGCCTGGGGAGGGCGATAAAAGCCACCAAAAGCAGAGGGTCACGCACATAGCATTATAGGTATGGCACGCACGACCCCCCTGCGCTCCCCCCGCTTTTGGCACGCGAGCCAAAAAAGGTTAGCCATCACTGCAATAGAGGAACCAGAACAGAAAGATGCAATAAATGGGACCCACCCATATTGCTTGGGGCAACATACGGACTCTGTAAAATGCTTACAGCAGGGGTCCTCAAACTTTTTTAAAAAGGGGGCCACAACATGGTCCCTCAGATTGTTGAGGCAGGGGGGTGGACCAGCTGGGTGGGCGTGGCTAGTTGGTCATGAGACTGGGTGGGTGTGGCCAATTTAGTAGTCCAAACAATACTCACAAATTAAAATTTAATTTGTTTTGCTCCTTGAGGTGGAAAGAAGGTTACGGAAGGGATGTGACTGCCTCGGGGTGTGTATGAAGGATGTGTGTGTGTGTGTGTGTGTTTGTGTGTCCCTCTTGTTGGGGATATCCCTTTAGGAGACAGAAAGTTGTGCAGTGGAATGTGCAGCTAGAGAAACGTTGCTAGTAGACACACCAATAGAGTCTCAGACACTGCTAGTAAAACCAAGTAGCTTCACTTGTGATGGAAAACTAAACTACTGCTTCACAAACAATGATAGTAGGTATTGAATCAAAGACAGTCCTTAACTCACAAAGAATTGCTTACAGTTGCAATCCACGATTCTTCCTTGTTCAGTCAGTCAATCAGTCAGTCAGTCATAGCGAGCAAGCAGAGAGAGAGAGAGAGAGAGAGAGAGCTCTCCTGACTTCCTCTTATTGTTGAGTTAATTACAGCTGCTAATTACATTCAAACATTTAAAGTAACAAAGACCATTTGTCATCATGGTTTATATATATTGCCTACCCAACATTAGGATTATACTCCTAACACCTCTCCCTCCCTCTACCTCTCTCTCTCTGAGGCTGAGGAGGTCAAAAATGGGTCCATTTTTGACCTACTGAGGTCTCCAGAAGGCAGGTGGAGACTGGTAGGTAAGTGGGGCAATGTGGGCAGGGCAGCCTTGTGGTCCCACGTGACCCGGATTAATGGCTTCGGGGGGCCATATCCGGCCCATGGGCCATACTTTGAGGACCTCCTGCTTAGAGAGAGCATCAGAGTTTGTTTCAGAAATCACACTCAGGTAACTGATTCAGCAGGATTCATTAACTTCTCTTTATATACATAATAACCCAGGAAGTAATGTATACAATACCAAGAGCTGGTTCACAGGCAGAGGAGAGAAAATAGTATTCAGTTTCAGTTCAGCAGCAGACCAGAGTGGTTTTTTCCCCCCGGAACTTAGAGCTTAATACAGCTAAGCCACGCCCAGACTTCTTACTTAAGTTTCTGTTTCCAAATAAGCCTCACCTGCTATCATGCCTACTCATTTGCTGACCTTGTTACCATGTCTCTGCCAGTTCATGAATATTCTGACAGAGGGCTGTACCGCTATACCACTATACCACTATGAAGTGGTATATACTGTAAATCTAAGTGCTATTGTTATTTAAAAACAAACACACACACCCCTAATTGGCCAGCTGATGCTGTAATAAAGAAAATCAGTGTGTTCTCTTAATTAGATGCTGAAATAGAAATAGCGAGAACTGAGTATCCCTTCGCCTTCGCAAATTCACTCTGGGCCAGTTTATTGTCCAAATCCTGTGAAGTTCCCATGCTGATTTTGGGGAGGGAAAGTAAGAGAAGGGGGCATTCTGTATATATCTGTTAAAACTCCTGAAAAAAAATGGTAGGATACAAATCTAATCAATAAATAATACCGTGACAAATCTAATAAATATATAAAACAGTGACAAAATATTGCAGTAGGTAAACAAGAATAATGGGGGGGGGGAAATGAGATGGAAGGGACCATTGAAGTCTTCTAGTCCAATACCTTGCTCAAGGAGGAAACCCTGTACCTTTTCAGACAAATGGTTGTCTAATCTCTTCTTAAAAACCTCCAGTGTTGGGGCATTCACAACTTCTGGATGCAGGCTGCGTCACTGATTAATTGTTCCCACTGTCAGGAAATTTGTCCTTAGTTTTAAGTTGCTTCTTTCCTTAGTTAGTTTCCATCTGTTGTTTCTTGTCCTGCCTTTTAGTGCTTTGGATATTAGTTTGACCCCTCCTCACCTTTGTAGGAGCCCATTAGATATTGGAACATGTCACCTGTAATCCTTCTTTTTATTAAACTAAACATACCAGGTCTAGCTTTCTCGTGGTAAACATTACCACACACGTTTGAGAATGAATAGAATAGAATAGAATAGAATAGAATAGAATAGAATAGAATAGAGGAATGAGAATGAGAATGAGAATAGAATAGAATAGAATAGTGGAATGAGAATGAGAATGAGAATAGAATAGAATAGAATAGAATAGAATAGAATAGAATAGAATAGAATAGAGGAATGAGAATGAGAATGAGAATGAGAATAGAATAGAATAGTGGAATGAGGATAGAATAGAATAGAGGAATGAGAATGAGAATGAGAATAGAATAGAATAGAATAGAATAGAATAATGGAATGAGGATAGAATAGAATAGACTAGACTAGAATAGAATAGAATAGAATAGAATAGAATAGAATTCTTTATAGGCCTAGTGTATTTGGACATACAAATAATTTATCTTCAGAGCATAAGATCCCATTGTACATAAGTGATAAATCATGATTATAGTCTTCATAAAAATATATTTAGCATAAATCATGAAATACAATACTGTATCTTATAAGGGATGTGGTGGCTCAGTGGCTAAGATGCTGAGCTTCTCGATCAGAAAGGTTGGCAGTTCGGTGGTTTGAATCCCAAGCGCCACATAATGGAGTGAGCTCCCGTGACTTTTCCCAGCTTCTGCTAACCTAGCAGTTCGAAAGCACATAAAAATGCAAGTAGAAAAATAGGAACCATCTTTGGTGGGAAGGGAACAGCGTTCCATGCGCCTTTGGCATTTAGTCATGCCGGCCACATGATCACAGAGACGTCTTCGGACAGCGCTGGGTCTTTGGCTTTGAAACAGAGATGAACACCGCCCCCTAGAGCCGGAAATGACTAACACACATGTGTGAGGGGAATCTTTATCTTTACCTTATTTTATAATAATGACACTCCTAGCTACTGAAGTCTTCTGTTCACAGTTAATAGTCAGTATGACTACTCACATAGCATGTGGAAATGTGAAATATCACACTGGCAGTAAAAAGACTTAGTTCAGAAACTAAAAAGATCAGGGAATCACCATTGGCTGGCAATAATTTCTGGGAGCACCATCAAGGTTTTGTTTTTTGCAGAAATGATGTTTTATTAATGTAGAGTTAGTCAGTATGACAGGATGTCAAACATATGCAGAACTTTAAAAAAAAAGCAATCCTGGAAAAGTTAAAAAGAAAAAAGAAACGGGAAAGAAATTCAAAACAACCCCACCTTGATCAGGTTAGGCATAAAAGAAAGCAAAGAGGGGCTTTGAAAGGCTTTCAACATTGATACAAGCTCTTCAAGACAGACAAGGTCAGAAGACAGGAGTTGCTAAGAGTCTTTGAAAGCACTTTAATGCGGTGTGGATATTGTAACAGAATCTTGAGCTCTCTCTTTCAACGTATACGTAACCCAATCAAGGCAAAGTTATGTAGAATGGAACAGAATAGAATAGAATTGGAAGGGACCTTGGAGGTCTTCTAGTCAAGGGACCTTGGAGGTCTTCTAGTCACCTGCTCAAGCAGGAGAACCTACATCATCTCAGACAAGTGACTGTTCAGTCTTTTCCTAAAACCCCCCAGAGGTGGAATGTCCACAATTTCTGGAGGCAAGCCATTCCACTGGTTAATTGTCCTCACTGTTAGAAAGTTTCTCCTTAATTCCAGGTTGCTTCTCTCTTGGATTAGTTTTCAGCCATTGTTTCATGTCCTGCCCTCTGGTGCTTTGGAGAATAATATGACCACATTTTCTATGTGGCAGCCCCTCAAATGCTGGAATACTGCTATCATATCCCTCCTAATTATTTTCTTCTTTAGATTAGCCAAACCCAAATCCTGCAGCCGTTCTTCATATGGTTTAGACTCCAGGCCTTTGATCATCTTAACTGTTCTTCTCTTAACTTTTTCCAAAAGGTTTTGAGTCCTTTTTCTCATGTTTTCTACTTTCCTTGGTGTTTTTTTTTTCCTAGTAACTGTTCCACATTCTCCTAGCCTTTGTCACAGTTGGGCAGTTCTCTGCTTTCCTGATAGTCATACATCAAGGGAGGTAGTAATACCACTCTATAAAGCCCTAATAAGACCACACCTGGAGTACTGCATCCAGTTTTGGTCACCTCACTATAAAAAAAGGATGTTGAGACTCTAGAAAAAATGCAGAGAAGAGCAACCAGAATGATTAGGGGACTGGAGATTAAAACATATGAAGAACTGTTACAGGAACTGGGCATGGCTAGTCTAGAGAAGAGAAGAGCCAGGGGAGACATGATAGCGGTGTTCCAATATATGAGAGGCTGCCACAGAGAGGAGGAGGGAGTCAAGCTATTTTCCAAAGCACCTGAAGGCCAGACAAGGAATAATGGATGGAAACTGACCAAGGAGAGATTCAACCTAGAAATAAGGAGGAACTTTCTGCCATTGATAACAATCAACAATAGAACAGCTTTCCCTTGGAAGTTGTGGGAGCTTCATCACTTGAGACTGGCAAGAAGAGATTGGACTCTCATTTGTCAGAGATGTTGTAGGGTCTCCTGCTTGAGCGATGGGGAGAGGGGGGGTTGGACTAGATGCCCTATAAGGTCCCTTCCAACTCTGTTAATCTGTTAAAACCACTGAGTCCATGTTCAGTGCAAGATTCCAAATATCCCAACTTCCAATATATCCAGTCCGTTTAAGTTATACAATGAAGGATCCTCTTCTTCTTAGCCCTTCATTTCCACTATCAAATCTTAACATTACAAAACTTTTTTTGAACATCGAACTGCAATCTGCATTCCTTTAAGTTTACATCCTTCTGGTGTGCCCTGCGTTGTGAGATGACAATTTATTTACAGCCGAAAGATCAAACTAGTACAACACAATCCCATAAAAATCACAATAAAAAGGTTAATTTAGTAAGAGCCAAACAGTTACAAAAAAATGATTTATGTCATCTGTCCAAGCGGGAATAAATCAACCAATAAAAATGTCCAGTATTAAACCTGGAGCCTTCTTACGGCAATTCAATTCAGAAAATTTGGCAACCTTCCTCGATACTTCTTAAGAAAGAAAGAAAAATCAAAGAGCAAGAAGTATTCACCTTTAATGTATGATTTGTTAAAAAACAAAAGATGCGATTAACACAGAATTCAGATTTTAAGCAGGAACACAGAAACATGAGAGTCTTAGTTGTTCCAACCCAATCAGGCCACCTAAGATCTGGAGATGAAACATTGGTAAACCTGGAATATGGGTGGTCTAATACTGGTTTTCCCAGTTGCAATGGACTCTGTGAAAGTTGGAGGATGAGCGCCAAAGAATGGAGGCCTTTGAACTCTGGTGCTGGAGAAGACTCCTGCGAGTCCCTTGGACTGCAAGGCGATCAAACCAGTACATCCTTGAGGAGATTAACCCTGACTGCTCTTTATAAGGCCTGAAGAGGAAACTCAAATGCTTTGGCCACCTAATGCGAAGGAAGGACTCCCTGGAGAAGAGCCTCATGCTGGGAACAATGGAGGGCAAAAGAAGAAGAAGGGGATTGCAGAGGAAGAGGTGGCTGGATGGAGTCACCAAAGCAGTCGGCGTGAGCTTCAATGGACTCCGGGGATGGTAGATGACAGGAAGACCTGGAGGAACATTATCCATGGGTCACACTTGACTTTGCAACTAACAACAACAAAACCTAGGTCTTGCTGATGGGAACCATTTGCTAATCTGAGATAGAATAGATCAGTGTTTCTCAGCTTGAAGATATGTAGATTTCATCCTGCAGCTGCCTAGGGAATTCTGGGAGTTGAAGTCCATACAACTTAAAGTTGCCAAGATTGAGAAACACTGGGATAGAAGCTATTAAAGCAGATAGGTGACATATGAAGTGTGCCAGAGAGGTTTTTGTTACAATACTGAGGCTCTAGGACATGTTTCTGCCTTTTTGAAATGGTTCTGTGAGGCCCAAAATGGAAGTAAAAGATCTTTCTAGTCCAGATGTAACAATATTCTCATTTAATATGTCCATGAAAAAAATGGATGGAAACTAATGAAGGAGAGAAACAGCTGTGGAATAAAGGAGACATTTCTTAACAGTGAGGACAATTAACCAGTTGAATAGCTTGCCTTCAGAAGCTGTAGCTCAGGGGTTCCCAAACTTAGCAACTTGAAGACTTGTGGACTTTAACTCCCAGTATCTTTAACTCCAGCTCTGCTGGCTGGAGAATTCTGGGAGTTGAAGTCCACAAGTTTTCAAGTTGCCAAGTTTGGGAACCCCTGCTGTAGCTGCTTCATCACTTGAGATTACTGGACAGCCATTTCTGTGTTTTTGTATAGGGTCTCCTGATAGAGCAGGGGGCTTGATTGAGGAGAAGACCTCCAATGTCACTTCCAGCTCTATTCTGATTAATGAATGAATGAATGTTCATAAAGTGTTTGTACCCATGCCTTGTGTAGGGAAAATCATCCATGATTGAATGACAAGACCATATGAAATCTAGACTTGGTCCAGAATTCAAGGGCATGAGTAGTTATAGCTATTCTTCATTTTTCTTGAATAGCATACTTGATCTGCAAGCTGATTTGGTTATCACCGTGTTCCAGTTATAATTCAGGGTCTTTGCTGTTACCTACAAAGCTCATTGTAGCTAGATGACTGTACCCTAATTTTAGTGCTATGACAGAGATTGAATTTTGTTTATTTTATTCCTGTAATATGTGGGTGTGCCTGTAATTTTAATTCAGCAGTAAAAATCAGTTGCCTCATTGGTTATGGTTTGTTTATTTGTCCTCTGTGAGCTGCTTCTAAGTAATTTTCTCTCATGTCCCATAATGTAACACTGTTAGACAACAGTAAGAGCCAATTTGATTGAGAACCGTTTTATGGTTCATAAGCAGCAGACTATGAGTTCAAGTCCCGCCTTAGCAATGAAAGTCAGCTAGGTGACTTTGGGCCAATCACCAGGAGCCTGTGAGTTCTAGTCCTTTGGGCCAGTCAAACTGTCAGATCTGGAAGCCATCTTTTCCATTGGACCTTCAGGCCTACCACATTTAATGCTGTGGGAAAATGGCAGGCAGGATTATATGGAGCATGGTTGATATATCAAAATAACATTCCTTTCTCTGCAGCTGCGATGCTGTGATTGGGAGGCATCTCCAGTTGGGATGGTTGTTGATTGGACCATGTGATGGATATGTGGGTGCTGGGCAGGGATTTGGACTTTCATTTGGGGGTGAAAACCTGGAAACTTTCAGATTTGGGTTTTCCCAGACGTGCCAAGAGGACATCTCTAATCAAATGGAACTTTGAGGAAACTCAAGCCTCAGAGTCTTCTTCCATTGCGGGTGTTACTTGGAACCCTGGTATACTGTCTTTCTCAATCCAACCTACCTCACAGGATTGATGTTGTGGGGAAAATAGGAAAGGGAAGATGCATTGGATACGTTTATCACTGAGTTATTTATTTAAAATAATAATAATTAAGGCAGGATACAAATAAATAAAGTGTGTCAACAATACGATGCTGATAGACACTGCAGTTTTTTCCCTCTTGATGTGAAAAAAGGTTATTTAGAAAAGAGAAAACCATTTCATGAAAAAAATAGAACAGGGGACTCTTGCAAGAGCCCCGATGATATTAAATTGTAAGCTCTAAAAGGTAAAGAAAAGGAGACAATAGTTATCTTTTTTTTTTAGAGAAGAACAGATTGTTGGTGAGTTACACTGCATGGTAATGTATTCTTATCTAAGACGATTCAGGAGAATTATATAAAATAAAGGAGAAAAAACTTGTTTGTAGAATATGCAATGCTGCATTGATATAGCTGTGTGACGTTCTTTTCCGATGAAAGCAAAGCTAATTAGGGCACAATATGAAATATATTAAAACATACCAATTTTTCCCCCCCACGTTGAATTTAAGGACTCATCCACCTACATTACATGATTTGAGATTTGGGAGATATATTTCAGGATTTTGGAAGCAACCCTTGCTTGGATGACAGTCTAATTCAGATGACAGGGATTACTTTATGACTTTTTTTTAAATATATATATAATCTGAGAAAGTGGTCCCTTTTTGGTGGAAGCATTGAAGGTTGGTAGTCTTGGCACGTTAAGCCAAATAAATTGTTATCATAATTCAACTCTGCCTTTCACTGAGTTAACACTTTGAGCGTATTCAGGCTGTATATTTTGCAGACTTTGCAAAATGCTTGAAATATACTCTGCGTGAAAAACTACAGTGTCAGAAAAACTAGAGAGTTTAATCGCTGTCCTTTTCCTACTTCGGCCACTAAGAAGGAGGGCTTATTCTCAACATCCCACGGCCTTCTTTGCTGCTCAACCCAGACCAAAAGATCAACGTTCTGGTGTCAGAGTTCCAAATAAATCAGAGTCCAAGGCAAAGTATTGCTCAAAAGTTCCAATTTATTACGAGAGCCAAGTTGGCACATCTGGGAAAACCCAAATCTGAAAGCTTCCCGGTTTTCCCCACCTTGAAAGTTCAAGATCCTTCCTCCACACCCACAAGTCCATCATATGGTCCAATCTTCCACTGCTACGCTGGCAGCTTCTACCCATCCAGTTCCAGTCAGGTGCAGAGACAAAGGATGACCTTGGCTTTCTAGAATGAATATTGTGTTCCAGTTTAGGCACTCAGTGCGGAAAAGGTTCTCCATCACTGCCCTATACCATTTCTGACAGATGACAGCCCAGTCTCTTCTTGAAAGCTTCCAGGGATGAAGCTCCCACAACTTCTGCAGGCAACGTCTGTTCCATTGGTTGATTGCTCTCACTGTCAGGAAATTTCTCCTTATATTATTCCATTTTCCTCACAGCAAGAACCCGGGGAGGTAGGTTGGGCTGACAAAGAGGGGGTGGTGGTGGCCCAAAGTCACTCAACCGGTTTTCATACCTAAAATGGGACTAGAACTTGCTGTCTCCTGGTGATTAGCCCAAGCTAGCATGCCTAAGGCAAGGCTCACACTCAGCGTCTCCTGATGATTGGCTCAAAATCACCCAGTTATCTTAGGGTGGGATTACAACTGATTGGCTCCTACCTTGTCTGCCACCGTAACAGAGGTGATCACAGTGTACAAATGAAATAGACTTTCTTTTCTTATAGACTAAGTATTTGGGTTAATCTGTCACTTATTATGAAACTGCAGCAAGTAACTATCTCAGGCATCAGTTCAACTTGCCCTGAAGGTCATTATGATTTTTAAGGTGACTTAATGGGGTGTTTTCAATTATTTTATATTTTTACTGACATGACCCAAGAGAGTAGTTGAAGGAATTCCCATTACAACTTTTCAGAGAACCCACCCTTTGGTTTGGAAAAAGGATCATGGATACTTCTGCCTCAAATCACAAAATCCTAGAATAGAATAGAATAGAATAGAATAGAATTCTTTATTGGCCAAGTGTGAATGGATGCACAAGGAATTTGTCTTTGGTGTTCTCAGTGTACATAAAAGAAAAAAATATTCATCAAGAATCGTAAAATATAACACTTAGTGATAGTCACAGGTTACTAATAAGCAATCAAATCATACTAGGAAACAAATAAAACAATATCAATCATAGAGATACAAGCAACAAGGTTATAGCCATAAGTGGGAGGAGATAGATAATAGGAAGGATGAGAAGAATAATAGTAGTACAGTCTTACTAAATAATTTGACAGTGTTGTGAGAATTAGTTGTCTAGCAGAGTGATGGCATTGGGGGGAAATTATCCTTGTGTGCAGTGCCCTATAGCATCATTTTGAGGGTAGGAGTTGGAACAATTTATATCCAGGATGTGAGGGTGTCTGTAGAATTTTCACAGCCCTCTTTTTGACTCGTGCAGTATATAGGTCCTCACTGGAAGGCAGGTTGGTAGTAACATTTTTTTCTGTAGTTCTAATTAACCATTGAAGTCTATGTTTGTCTTGTTGGGTTGCAGAACCAAACCAGATGTTTCTGGAGGTGCAGATGACAGAGTCAACAATTCCTCTGTGGAACCCAATCAACAGCTCCTTGGGCAGTTTGAGCTTTCTGATTGGTGCAGAAAGAACATTCTTTGTTGTGTTTGTTGATGATGTTTTTGATGTTAAGTGTCCATTTCAAGTCTTGAGATATGATAGAACCTAGAAACCTGAAGGTCTCTACCCTTGATACTGTGTTGTCTAGTATTGTAAGATATGATAGTATAGGAGGGTTTCTCCTAAAATCTACCACCATTTGCAGTGGTTCTCCATCAGCAGACCCTTGGGCGGGGGCATAATATCATCACAGAGGATCCACAAATATTTGATGCAGTCTAGTTCCTTAAATCTTGAGTTAAGTCTTGGTAGTTTGTGGTCACAAATGGTAGGGAATCTGTGTTGAAGAAAAGATCAAACTCTAGATAAAATTGAGGAGCATAGAAGGCGAAGGCTAAAAGGGAGAATCAATGCTGTGATCCCTCATCTACTAAGAGTGACGATGAAACAGGAAAAATTAGGCTGGCAAGTAGGAGAATTGTTTAAAATAACAATGCTTTAATTATTATGCTCTTGAACACGGAGAAAAAACATGGCTGAGCTGATTTGGACACTATCTTTGGGCTGATCCAACCATCGTGTGGAACAAAACAGCCTCCTATCAGTTCTCTCACTGCCGTTTGCCTTGAGGAGTTATCTCTTGAGGAATTTGGCTTCAGATAATGGGTTTAAATTAGATAAGCCTTCAGATCATAGAATTCTGTAGTGCCTGCATTTCAATTAATGTTCTACTCTTGATAGCATTAAACTTTATGGCTTTGAAATTCACAATGAGATTATATATTGATTACTTGGGACTGTTATTAAATTTCAGCCAAACACTCCCTGACAACGTTTTAACAAACATTAATCACGGGGACTTTTGATCAAACCGTAAAAGATGTATCAGCATATCCTTTTTAGTTGTTAAGAAGGTGAAATGTCAGAAGCATTTAACATACGAAGCTGCTGGGTAAGTAGTTTGAATTTTAGCTTGTCCTGAACAGCTTTTACTAATGAAAATTGAAGATCCTTTTATTTATTTTTTAAAAAAATAAGGATGTTAAAAAAGGAAAGGAAATGTTGTGGTAGGCTTAGCAGAAGCATCTGCACTCATGAGAAAGTATTGTGATCCATTGTTACACCATGAATCTTTTTCTTGTGCATTTCGGAGGATCAATTTCCAATCACGTAATCAGAATAGAGCTGGAAGGGACCTTGGAGGTCTTCTAGTCCAACGCCCTGCTCAAGCAGGTAACCCTATACCATTTTAGACAAGTGGCTGTCAAGTATTTTCTTAAAAGCCTCCACTACTTCTGAAGACAGGCTTCATCTTAACCCCACTTGTTACTTTTCTTCTGTATGTGGCCCTTATCTTGCCATTCAGTTACACCTTTCCAAAGCCAATTTAACAGAATAGCAGAGTTGGGAGGGAATTTAGCGGTCTTCTAGTCCACCTCCCTGCTCCAGCAAGAAACCCTACACCCTTTCAGACAAAACAGTTGTCCAGTCTCTTTTAGAAAACCTTCAGTGTTGGAGCACCCACAACTTTTTTAACTTTTAATTTGTTTTATTCATTTCATATTAAAATATTGGACACAGTGTGACCATCCTGACATTATCTCCACCATACACACTAAAATATAGAACAAATATACACTGCTCAAAAAAATAAAGGGAACACAAAAATAAGACATCCTAGATCTGCATGAATGAAACATTCTTATTAAATACTTTGTTCATTACATAGTTGAATGTGCTGACAACAAAATCACACAAAGTTTATCAATGGAAATCAAATTGAGTAACCCATAGAGGTCTGGATTTGGAGTTACACTCAAAATTAAAGTGGAAAACAACACTACAGGCTGATCCAACTTTAACGTAATGTCCTTAAAACAAGTCAAAATGAAGCTCAGTAGTGTGTGTGGCCTCCACTTCCCTGTATGACCTCCCTACAACACCTGGGCATGCTCCTGATGAGATGGTGGATGGTCTCCTGAGGGATCTCCTCCCACACCTGGACTAAAGCATCTCCCAAATCCTGGACAGTCTGTGGTGCAACGTGGCGTTGGTGGATGGAACACAATTATTCTGCCCAGTATACTCCTTTATATTTATACGTATTACAAGACATTTCGGGTCTACAAATCCTGTTTATTTCCTTTTTTTAAAATAATCTTTTTTTATTTTTAATATTAATTTAAATTTAAAAATTTAATCTAAAAATAATATTATTTAGTAATATTTTAATATTAATATTAAAAGCAAGTAAAAACATCATTCATCTCATGCTTTGTACATGTCGTTCGGGCAAACGTTCTGTGCGTCAGTGCTTAAAATCATAAAAATATTTATCAACTTTCCTTTCATTACATATATATCACCTTTGTTTCACGTAACAACATTTTCATTCATCAAGTCAATCTTTTCCCCACAATTATTCAATATATAAACAAGGTATTAAAAAAGGGAAGGAAAAGAAAAAAAAGTCCTCCCATTTTTTGTCATTGTTTTCCATTGTCTCTAGAAGTCACTTTGCCATTATCCTGTTTATTTCCTGTTCCAACTCCCACCTCGGAGTTCTTATCATTGGTAAAATCTACTCCATATATCATGATATTGTGTCTCTCCTTTATTCTTTCATTCTGATGTCAATCTAACCATTTCTGTGCAATCCAATGCTTTTTTTATTATCTCTTTTTCTAAAGGTATATTTTCACCTTCCCATTGTTGGGCGGATACCATCTGGCTGCTGTTATAATGTGTAGTATTAAGTATGTTGACCCTTTACTGTATTAAAACCAGAGGAGAAAAAAGTGACAGAACCTGGAAGCAGAGTTAAAAGAGGGATCAGCTGAGAATTGTTACAAGTGCTCCCTCAGAATAAGAAATAATAAATAAGATACTAACATGTGCAGAGATGGAGTGACTGATGCTAGAGCTCAAGGATAAGGGTGA
Source organism: Rhabdophis nuchalis (assembly GCA_039707465.1). Taxonomy (NCBI): domain Eukaryota; kingdom Metazoa; phylum Chordata; class Lepidosauria; order Squamata; family Natricidae; genus Rhabdophis; species Rhabdophis nuchalis. Next base: position 31,978,522 of record CM077652.1, read on the forward strand.
GACAGAATATCATGAAATCTGGGACAAACGGTATCAATACAATACAATACAACACAACACAACACAACACAACACAACACAACACAACACAACACAACACAACACAATACAATACAATACAATACAATACAATACAATACAATAGCAGAGTTGGAAGGGACCTTGTAGGTCTTCTAGTCCAACCCCCTGCATGGGCAGGAACCTTATACCATTTCAGACAAATGGCTATCCAACATCTTCTTAAAGACTTCCAGGGTTGGGGCATTCACAACTTCTGGAGGCAAGCTGTTCCAGAGGTTAATTACAATACAATACAATAGCAGAGTTGGAAGGGACCTTGTAGGTCTTCTAGTCCAACCCCCTGCATGGGCAGGAATCTTATACCATTTCAGACAAATGGCTGTCTAACATCTTTTTAAAGACTTCCAGGGTTGGGGCATTCACAACTGCTGGAGGCAAGCTGTTCCAGAGGTTAATTGTTCTTACTGTTAGGAAATTTCTCCTTAGTTCTAAGTTGCTTCTCTCCTTGGTTAGTTTCCACCCATTGCTCCTTGTCCTGCCCCCAGGTGTCTTGGAGAAAAGTTTGACTCCCTCTTCTTTGTGGCACCCTCTGAGATATCGGAACACTGCTATCATGTCTCCCCTGGTCCTTCTCTTCATCAAACTAGACATACCCAGTTCCTGCAGCCGTTCTTCATATGTCTTAGTCTCCAGTCCTCTAATCATCTTGGTTGCTCTTCTTTGCACTCTTTCCAGAGTCTCCACGTCTTTTCTACATCGTGGCGACCAAAACTGTATGCAGTATTCCAAGTGTGGCCTTACCAAGGCACTATACAGTGGCATTAACACTTCACGCGATCTAGATTCTATCCCTCTGTTGATGCAGCCTAGAACTGTGTTGGCTTTTTTGGCAGCTGCTGCACACTGCTGGCTCATATTTAAATGGTTGTCCACTAGGATTCCGAGATCCCTCTCACAGTTGCTACTATTGAGCAAGGTACCACCTATACTGTACTTGTGCATTTGGTTTTTCTTGCCTATATGTAGGACCTTACTTTTTTCACAATTGAATTTCATTTTATTAGACAGTGCCCAATGTTCAAGTTTGTCTAGATCCTTCTGTATCTTAAGCCTATCTTCTGGAGTGTTGGCTATTCCTGCCAGCTTGGTGTCGTCTGCGAATTTGATGAGTTCCCCATTTATCCCCTCATCCAAATCGTTGATGAAGATGTTAAAGAGTACTGGGCCTAAAACAGAGCCTTGGGGGACTCCACTGCATACTTCCTTCCATGTAGATGCAGTTCCATTGAGGACTACACGTTGAGTGCGGTTGTTCTAACTGTCAGGAAATTTCTCCTTAGTTCTAAGTTGCTTCTCTCCTTGATTAGTTTCCACCCAGTTGCTTCTCTCCTTGATTAGTTTCCACCCAATAGTAAGAAATGAGTCAAAAAGGTTGGGATAGAAAAACACAGATAAGTTAAGAATTGGAAATATGGTATTGATATTGTATGATAGGTAGGAACTGGATATGTATATATATAATGATAGGAACTATATAACTAAAGAGATTAATGGGTAGGCAATTTGACAGATTACACATACCTGTGTAATGGATATAAACTGTTATTGTTGTAAAATCTAAGAACTCTATGGAAATTACTATGCCAGAAATGTTGCACTCTGTCCAATGTTTTTAATGTTTACCTAATAAACCCCCTTTCTTCTTTTTTTTAAAAAGAGAGAATTGTTATAAGTGGATTAAGTCCAAATTCCCTAGAATTCCATGGACCCTTATCTAACTCCAAGCAGGTCCTGTTAGTTGAGTTGATTCAAACATAGGCTGTTTGGCAATAAATCAGTTTAATTGGACCTTGGCTTTGGATCTGGTTTTCTGTGTCTGACAGACTATATTACGCTAAAAATTATTTCCAACTGTACTTCATATCTCCCACACTTTCACCAGAAGCAATATTCTATTTTCATTAAAATGAAGTAAGGTGGTAGAAGGCAAATAATTTGAGCAGGAAAAACATCAAAAAGTTTAAAGGGATTGCTCTTAAAAATAAAGCAATGCATTAGTTGACAAAGTATGTTACAGTGTTGTATCAAAAGCAGAGGTCTTGGATAATCTTTTTATCTATCTAGTCGTCCATCCATCCATCCATGAGAGCCAATGGAATGTAGCAGTTAAGGTGTCACATTAGGTACTGGGAGAATTAGGATCTAATCCTTCCTTAGGCGCAGAAACTGAATTGGGGATTTTGAGCAAGTCACTTTCTCTACATCATAAACCTGGAAATTAACTAACCAACTATGGATGCCTCAATGAAGAGGTCTTAGATAAAGGTAAAGGTTCCCCTTGGATATATATGCAAGTCGTTCCTGACTCTAGGGCGTAATGCTCATCTCTGTTTCAAAGCCGAAGAGCCAGCACTGTCTGAAGACATCTCCGTGGTCATGTGGCCAGCACGACTAAACACCTAAGGCGCACGGAACGCTGTTACCTTCCTTCCCAGTAGAAAAAGTATTTTTTTCTACTTGCATTTTTACATGCTTTCGAACTGCTAGATTGGGAGAAGTTGGGACAAGGAACGGGAGCTCACTCCGTTACACAGTGCTAGGGATTCGAACTGCTGAACTGCTGACCTTTCTGATCAACAAGCTCAGCATTGTAGCCATTGAACCATTGAAGTAAGAAGTAAGTAAAAAGTAGGAAGAGGTCTTATTTCTCCAGTAAACTGATTCAGACCGATAATATACTCTGTCTTTCTGAGACAGTATTTGTCTGTCTGTCTGTTCAATAGATAGATAGATAGATAGATAGATAGATAGATAGATAGATAGATAGATAGATAGATAGATAGATAGATAGATAGATAGATAGATTTGTCCCTTATCTTCTTCTAGCAAAGAAAGTATGAGAATGAAGTGTTAAGATATTTGGACGATTTTAATAAGACTGTCCTTAAAGACTTATTAACTTGTTTCATATGTTGCATTGAGCAAAGCTGTATTGCCATTAAATTGTTGATTAATTCAGAGAGCAAGTCATGATATTTCTTATCACAATATGTTCACATCATAATACTTCCCGTGAAATTCTTGGCTAGAGTTGGGCTGAGGGCCTCAGAAAAAGCCCTCACAAATATCCCAGTCTTGCTCAGAACAAGATATGGCTTGGGCCTTGGAGATTGTCCTGAAGGAAACTCTGTCTGAGTTAACTCCCAGGAACAGAGCTGTTTGAATATTTCTCCATGCCACATTGGAAGTTTAAAAGGGATCCAAAGGGCCAAGATTACAGGTTACAGATTAACAGAGTTGGAAGGGACCTTGTAGGTCATCTAGTCCAACTCCCCACCCAAGCAGGAGACCTTACACCATTTCTTTTTTTTTTTTTTTTTTTAGCAGAGACGCTTTATTTTTTTTTTATTGAAATTTTTATACTGTTTTACAATATATCACCCAGTGCTGTACAAAACAAAAGGAAGAGTTGGTTTCAAGTATCATCTATTATCTTTAGGATCTCCAAAATCCACGTTCCCTCGGTACAGGCGTCGAGACGTCCAAAGTTCCAAGTGCATAGTCCACAAATGGCTTCCAAGTCTTCCAAAAGATATCGTTTTTATAAACCCCCTCTCTAAATTTAATATCACACGTCATTTTATCATTTAAGGCTAATTTCCACATTTCACAGTACCATTCTTCTATTTTAATATTTACCTCTATTTTCCAATATCTTGCTATTACAATTCTACCCATTATAATCATAATTCTAATCAGTTCTTTCTCATGTTTTGTTAACTCTGGTTCATTAATTATCAATAACAATATAGTTTCTGGTCTCAATATTATTATTCTTTTCATCATTTCACACATCGTTCTTTCTAATTGCTGCCAAAACTTTTTAATTTTCACACATTTATACCACATATGCTCATAAGTTCCCAATTCCGTATTACATCTCCAACATTTATCACTCATTTTTTTATCTATCAGTGATAATCTTAGTGGGGTCCAGTACCATTTCCAAACAACCTTAAAATTATGTTCTTTAATCCTTATAGATAAAGTCCTCATAATCCGACTCTTTCAATTCTCGTTCCAATCCAAATCCAATATTTTAATCTTTAGATCTTCCTCCCAATTCCTTTTCATTACCATTTGTGGATTTCCATCAAAGTTTATAATCTTGTATATCTTACTGACGAGTCCTTTTAACCCAGTTTCATCTTTAATAATTTGAGATACTAAACTTTCAAATTTAGTTTTACTTCTATCTATGTTACATATTCCCCTTACTTTCATAGTCCATTTTTCTACCTGTATTTTTTCAAACCAATTTAACTCCAATTTTTGAATTACTTTTTTCTTCCTACTTTCAGTTCCTAAAGCTCTTAACCAATCTACTATATTTCCTATATTTTCATCCTCAGTTACTTTGTTCCGACTTATATTAGTTTTAATCGGCCAACTTTCAGTTGTCTTTCCCAAAAAGGTTATATCCGGAATCAATTTTTTAACAAATTTATTCCAAGTTTTACTCAACCCCTTTAACCAATAACTATTAATTGTCTTTTTTGTTTTTGCTCTATCTAAAAACCATATAGACCCAAATCTCTTAATATCTTTTAACTCCAGATCTCCCCAATGACCATCTCCACCTTTAAGTATTTTTATCACAGTTCTAATATTATACGCCCGATAATAATTAAGTAGATTGGGAATTCCCAATCCACCCTCTTTTTGGTTTTGATACCACAATTTCTTCATTAATCTTGGTCTTTTCCCACCATTACAAAATTTATCTAATTTCTTCTGATATTCTTCTATATCTTTCTCTGTCAAATTTAATGGTAGCATCTCAAATAAAAAGTTAAACTTTGGTAATAACATCATTTTACACATTGCAATTCTACCAAACCAAGACAACTTTATCTCTTTATATTTATCTATCTTTTTCTCTACTTCCTTCAACATCACCTCATAATTAATTTTTTTTAATTCTCTAACTTTAAGTGAAAGTGTTATCCCCAAGTATTTCAATGTATTCTTAGCTCTTATCCCAAATTGTTCTTGCATATTCTCCCACTCCTTACCATCTTTATTCATTAATAATTCAGATTTTGACCAATTTACCTTTAAACCTGTCATTTCTTCAAATTCTATCAAATGTTTATTTATCCTCTTTAAATCTCTCTCTATATCTTTCAAAATAATCGAAGTGTCATCCGCATACAAATTTATCTTATATCCCTTGTAACCTTCCAACTCTTCATCTGCTTCTATCAATTTAATCAAAACTTCCATAACTAACAAAAATAATGTTGGAGACAAGGGACATCCTTGTCTCGTGCCTGCTTCCAATTTAATCTCTTCCGTCATTGTTCCATTCACCTTTACCTTTGCACTACTTTTTTGATACAGTTTTGAAATAACATGTATAAATTTATTACCAAAGCCTAATGCCTCGATAATTACTTTTATAGTATCCCATTGTACAGAATCAAAAGCTTTAAAAATATCTAACGATATTATACCTAATTCATCTCCATTATTCTCTGCTACATCTATAATATTCAATACTCTTCTAATTATATCACTCATATATCTACCTTTAACAAACCCTACTTGGTTATAACTTATATATTTGTCTATAAAACTATTTAATCTATTACTTATGATAGCTGTAAATATTTTAGCATCTTGGTTGATTAAAGAAATAGGTCGATAGGACTCGATCCTCTCAAGATCTTTATCTGGTTTAGGAATTATAGATATTACTGTCTTATTCCATGACATCGGGACTTCTCCACCATGTAAAATTCCATTGAATAATTTTTGCAGTTTTGGTACTATTAGTTCCTTGAAATCTTTATAAAATTCAGCAGGTAATCCATCTTCTCCTGGGGTCTTCCCTAATTTTAACTCTTGTATTATTTCGTTGATTTCCTCCTGTGTTATATCTCTTTCCATCAAATCTTTGTATGTTTGATCTATTTTCATACCATATTTTCCAAGATGATTCTTCAATTTTTCTAAATCAATTGATTTCTTTAAGTATAATTTTTGAAAAAAATTCCTAGCTACTTCACATTTCTCCAATCTCTTATAACACCTTGTACCTTTTTCATCTATCAGAGAACCAATTTCTCTCTTTTGAGTTTTATTTTTCGCCATCTTTGCCAATAACCTAGAATTTTTATTACTAAATTCAAAAAAATCCCTATTCAAATATCTTAAATTTTTTTTAACCAATTCAATATCTTCTTCTATCAATTTAGTTTTTAATAAGGTCAATTCCTCCAAACATTTTTTATCTTTCGTAAGTGAGAATTGGTTCTCCAATATCTTAATTTGTCTTGTATCCTGATCAATTTTAGCTTTGTATTCTCTATATTTCCTGCTTGACAATTTAATACTTTCTCCTCTAAATATGGCTTTCATGGTATCCCAAACAATTTCAAATTTAACCTCTTCATTATCATTCAATTCCCAACTTTCCTTCCATTTTTTGAATATCCATATTTTATCCTCCCCCCTTTTGTACAATTTTTCATCATATCTCCAACCTCTTTCCTTTTTCTCAAAATTAAAATCTATTTCCATCATAACTTCTGCATGATCAGAATCCTTAAAAATTCCCACATCTATTCTATCTACTTTATTCAGCAAATCTTTAGAAACAAAAATATAATCAATCCTTGAATAAGTATTATGTACCTTAGAACAAAATGTATACACCCTTTCAGGGCCTTTCAACTCTCTCCAAACATCTGCCACACTGTTTTGAAACATCCATTTATTTAAAATTTCCCCTTTATTTGTTTGTCTAAAGCGGGTGGGATTATTACTATCAATTCTATCCCTAATTAGGTTGAAATCTCCCGCCACAATTACTTTCCCTTCACTTTCTGTTTCCAAAATCTTAGTAATTTTATCCAAAAATCCCTTTTGTTTTTCATTCGGTAAATATAAATTAACCAATGTCACTTTTTGCTCGTTAATATTCCCTATAATTATTAAATATCTGCCTTCCTCATCTCTAATTACTTGTTTTTTCTCAAAGTATACCCTATTTGATATCAATATCGCAACTCCTCTAGCTTTGGAAGTCCCAAAAGATTTTTCATAAATTTGCATACCTTTAATATTCATTCTATTAAAATCCTCAGATTTTTGATGAGTTTCCTGCAAAAATAATATATCTGGAGAATCCCTTTTAAATTTAAGTTCCAATCTTTTCCTTTTTATATGATTGCCTGTACCCTTCACGTTCCATGTCATTATTTTTATAAACCGCATTTAAGCGGTAACTTTTTTAATCCTGACCCCTCCTCTTCCTTTATGTGCACACCAAACACCAAACAAAAAAGACATACAAAAACATAAAACTCCACAAACAATATATAACAAACAACATAAACATAAAACTCAAATATCAAACACAACAACCACAACAAATAACAAGCAATCTTCATCCCCCACATCCTCAATCAGATATCGCCTCTATATAAAGAGTGTGGGGGAGTGGGACGTGCCGATGGTCGGATCACCTCTTCGGGCTGTTCTTTAAGTTCCACTTTCAAAAAAAGAAGACAAGACTGGCTTCGCCCCGGACTCAGCTTCCTGCTTTTTACTAAGATCCTCCATCTTGTCTGGCGTTCGTTCAGTATCTTCACGAATTTTCTTATACTCAGAAACTGCCGGGGAAATTTCTTTTCTCTTTAAACTCTTGGGATCCTGGCCGCCAATTGCACCTCTTTCTTCCAAAATTGGGGATTCCTCTTGTACTCCACCCGTCTTAAGCATATAATCTTTAATTTCTACCAAATCTTCCTCTTTCTCAATCAGCCCAAGCCCCCGAATTAATCTTAATACATCTGTTTCTGGAGTAATAGTATGCATCCTTCCTTTATAAAAAAATTTAAGTTGCTGTAGTGGCCTCCAATTGTACTTAATATCATTGTCTCTCAAGAGCTTTGTAACTGGTTTCAAATGATATCTCCAAGCTCTGTCTTCCCTGGAAATATCCGGAAAAACTTGGATTTCTTTCTCCTCAAACTTAGGAACACCTTCCAGTTCTCTTATTTTTGCCATGACCTCTAGTTTATCTCCAAGGTTTGCAAATCTTACTAAAACATTTCTAATCGCTCCACCTTGCCTCTTATAACCAATTCTAAAAACACTTACTAAATTTGCTGCTGTATATTCAAATCCAAAATCATTCAACCATTTTAGCACCCTCTGCTTCAAATCATCCGATCTATTTTCTGGAATATTACGTATAACAATATTGAATTTTCTAGCGTCTTCCTCCAAAAGACTAATTCTCTTATCTTGTTGCTGGTTTTTATAAAAAATTCCTTCCATCTTACGATCAATTTGTGCATCGTGTGCATGGATTTGTTCAATTTCATCTTTAATAAATTTCACCTCCGCGTTTTGCTTTACAAAACTAACATTCAATTCACTTATCTGTTCTTTAGCTTTTTGAACTTCCAATGTCAAATTCGCCACATGATCCGTCAGTCCGGTTAACTTTTCGCCAATTGTATTTAAAGCTCCAAAGATCCGTTCCAGCTCTGAAGGCTGTTGAGTCGACATTTCAGTTCAAAGACAAACTTTATATTTATATTTCTTTGCCAAGAGGGTCTTTTATAAAGAATAAGGGCAAACAGTGTCCCAAATCAGATAAGGCTAAGCCGGCTTATAATGCACCAAAGGAGCCAAAAAAAAAGCCTAGGAGAGCTTCCCCAGTTTATTTAACTTTTAAGCCTCCATTTTAAGTGTAATCCAAAAAGCTTGTCCGCTACATTCAGCTCACACAATCCACTTTAAAAGAATTGGAAAGTTCAAAGGAGTTATAATCCACATGCCATCACCAACTTCCTTCTTTCTTAAACTTCAGCTTGTGTTTATAGCCTTGTAGCGAGACAAAAAGCATGCAAATGATCTTTGCCAAAGACAAAGGGTAACCCCCCTTACCTCGGCCGCTCGCCCAACCCTCTGCTCCACGGAGAAACAAAACTTTGAAATTCGAGCAGTTCGGGTTGTTCAATCACTTTGAAAAAGCAATTTACAAGTCACACCGACCTTCCAAAACATCTGTAAACATTTCCAGCTCCCAACGGCGCGTTTTAATCACTTTAATCCACATTTGTTAGTAAAAAAAGCCCTACGAGGTGGAGAAAACGTCCTCACCTCATCCGGCCATAACCACGCCCCGACCTTACACCATTTCTGACAAATGGCAGTCCAGTCTCTTCTTGAAAGCCTCCAGTGATGAAGCTCCCACAACTTCTGAAGGCAACTTCTGTTCCATTGGTTGGTTGTTCTCACTGTCAGAAAATTTCTCCTTATTTCCAGGTTGAATCTCTCCTTAGTCAGTTTCCATTCATTATTCCTTGTCTGGCCTTCGGTCGCTTTGGGGGGAAAAAGCAGTGGAGCCAATGGGGGGATTCAAACTATTTAACAACTGGTTCTCCGTCCTAATGATTTCATCCAACAACCAGTTCACCAAACTGCTCAGAAAGTTAACCACTGGTTCTCCCAAAGCCGTGTGAACTGGCTGAATCCCACCACTGAGTTTAGCTTACAATTGTGTGTGTAAAAATGAAGAGACAGTGTCTCAGTTTTTGGGATGGGGATGGCTGAGAAACCGCAGAGTAGAAAGAAACATTTTCTAAGATTTCACCAAAGCACAGGGGTATTTTCTCAAGTTGCCATCCAAGGAAAGGAGTCACTGATCCCTTTTCCTGAACTGAGGTGGCCTCACATCTTCATAGCTCTGCTGAACTCTTTACTCTGGGGGCATGATACCACTACCACCGCTTTCTGTGCCAATCCAGCTGACTGCCAGCAAGCAAATTAAGCAGGCTGTAAATCTGCCAGAGGCCAGAAATAAGCAAGCTCAGGCTTTATTGGCAGCTAGCTGGAGTAAAACAGCAAAAGTGCTTTGAGGATGGACAGGCCACGGGGTTTGGGAAGTGATCAGTCAGGTGAGAATCTGAAGCAGCAGCAAGGGAGAAGGTCACAAGAAAACCAAGGTCTCGAACATGGCATCCCAAGAGCTGAGGTTTCCATAAATTGTTCTCAGCACTGTCCAAAGGGATTATGCATCCTAAACAAGCCACAGGAAGTTTTACCTAGTGCACAAGTCTGTATTTGCAAATTTGCTCTCCTGCTAAGCACTCATGGCTCTTAGCTAATATCTCAGACTTCTTCAGATCTTTGAGCCTTGATCTTCATTTAAAGACTCTGCCTAGGACAGTGGTCAGCTACCTTAAACACTCAAAGAGTCACAAAGGTCCTAACTGGAAGCCCCCCATTCAATTTTGGAGCCGACTGGAAGTCTGGTTTCCCCACCATAGATACTCTTCCTAGCACAGCATCCTTTTTCCTCTGCCAACTGGAAATCTGGTTCTTCCACTGTTGAGTCTACTCCTAGCATGCTGTCTTTTGTCTTTTTAACGACTCGTGGTAGGGAGCCACAGCAGAGGGATGAAAGAGCCACATGCGGCTCCAGAGCCGTGGGTTGCCGAGTCCTGGCCTAGGACTAAGTGTCTAGGTGTGGCTAAGTTTAGTTTAGTTTATTTAGTTTATTTACATTTATATCCCGCCCTTCTCCGCAGAGGACCCAGGGCGGCCCTAAGGGGTCATGAGAACGTGTTGAGTCTCTTGGCGTTTTTTGGGGGGGGGAGAATCAGGTGACCTTTTAGGATGCACAAAGTTATGTGTATCGCTTTGGCTTCCTGGAACAAAGTCAAGATAAACACTTCTACATGGGTGGTTGGATAGACAAGCCAATAAATGGGAATTTTGGATGGCCGTTTTAACTGACTTCATCATTTATGGATCATTTTTGCTTATTGAATGTATGCCTCTTAAATTTTCATCCAGAAAATATTAGCAACATATATAAATGAACAATGTACATGTTCATTATTGAACATGTATATTGTTCATTATAACAATGAAAATATTGCATAGAGGAGAGAAAGAGAGAAACACACACACACAGTCAGAGAGAGAGAGAGAAACAGAAAGAGTCAGAGAGAGAGAGAGAGAAACAGAGAGTCAGAGAGAGAGAGAAACAGAAAGAGTCAGAGAGAGAGAGAGAGAGAAACAGAGTCAGAGAGAGAGAGAGAAACAGAGAGTCAGAGAGAGAGAGAGAAACAGAGAGTCAGAGAGAGAGAGAAACAGAAAGAGTCAGAGAGAGAGAGAGAGAGAGAGAAACAGAGTCAGAGAGAGAGAGAGAAACAGAGAGTCAGAGAGAGAGAGAGAAACAGAAAGAGTCAGAGAGAGAGAGAGAGAGAAAGAGAGAGAGTCAGACAGACAGATAGACAGATAATATGATCATGAAAAGTCGCTTGACTATAAATCTCCTGAGTAATTTTGAAAAGGCAATTTTCAATAAGTTACATGAAAGAGTTTCCCCTTAATTACGATCATGAGAACAAAATGCTGGAACATTCATGCTTCATGTATTTCATAAAAGATTATAATATAAACTCTACCCCTTTGACCTTATTAATGCTGTGTAATTTGATTTGCTGCCAATTTGCATTTTTCCTCCTTTCCACCATCTCAGTCTGTAGAACTTGGAAGGAAGACGCCCCTGACAATCAATCCTGACATAGACAAGTATTGAAAAAGTCAGAAATACTTGACATGATAATGTAGACACCTTGTTCTGTTATCAAAAATGGCTTCGGAGTGACACAACACAGAATCCCATTGTAATAATGAGGGGGAAAGAATGAGAAGGGGGAAGAAACACTTTATAATGCTAGGAAAAGTAGTATTTTTTTTCCCCGCCTTTACATTAATTTTCTACCCATTACTTCATGACTCGTAGGCAACTTCCTTCCTCAGTTAAAGGTAAAAGTCTACTAAAGTATAACAGAGGAAATAAAGAAATCCTGAATGCTGTTTTTTTCCCTCTTGGCAAAGATATAAAGCTCTGCTGATTTATTAGTTCCAGAAGTTGATAAGGGATTTGGAAGTATGTGCCTTGAGAAAAATGCCCACCCTTAGCCTTTATAGCTTTTACAGAACAAATTGACTATCGGCTAGTACAGGGGTCTCCAACCTTTGCAACTTTAAGTCTGAAGGACTTCAGCTCCCAGAATTTTGGGAGCTGAAGTCCTTCAGACTTAAAGTTGCAAAGGTTGGAGACCCCTGGGCTAGTAAACCTTTGTGCTACAAATTATCTCCCTTCCAAAGGAAGTGCTGCAGGTGTGCTACTATCTGTTATAAATTCTCAACATGGTATCATAAAACACTTTCCCCCCTCCTCGTTTGATGATAGTATGGGCCAGGGGTGGGTTCCTGCCAGTTCTAACCTTTCTGTAGAAGAGGTTCCACAAATCTCCAGGGCCGTTTAGAACCGGTTCCAGCTGCCTCCCCCCGCCCGTCCACCCATCATCCAGAGGAAGAGCGAGAGGAGGAATTCTGGGAGTTGAAGTCCACAAGTCTTAAAGCTGTCAAGTTTGAACACCCCTGGGTTGTTTTTTTCTAAAGGATTAGGGGTGCGAGGGTCTTGTAACTTGACAGCTTTAAGACTTGCATGCTTCAAATGCCAGAGTTTCTGAGCCAACATTTTGTTTTCTAAGCAAGAGTGTTGTTAAGTGAGTTTCACCACATTTTACAAGTTGGCCATGCCCACCCAGCCACGTGACTGCCAAGCCACTCCCACTTGGTCACGTGGCTGGCAAGCCACTCCCACAAAGCAGGCCACACCTACAGAAGAGGTTCTAATTTTTTTGAAACCACCACTGGTATGGGCCCACAGAGTTGGTAAGTGGTGTGGCATTCCGATGTGTAGAAAGAACAAACTGCCTGCTAACAATACAATACAATAGCAGAGTTGGAAGGGACCTTGTAGGTCTTCTAGTCCAACCCCCTGCATGGGCAGGAATCTTATACCATTTCAGACAAATGGCTGTCTAACATCTTTTTAAAGACTTCCAGGGTTGGGGCATTCACAACTGCTGGAGGCAAGCTGTTCCAGAGGTTAATTGTTCTTACTGTTAGGAAATTTCTCCTTAGTTCTAAGTTGCTTCTCTCCTTGGTTAGTTTCCACCCATTGCTCCTTGTCCTGCCCCCAGGTGTCTTGGAGAAAAGTTTGACTCCCTCTTCTTTGTGGCACCCTCTGACATTTCCTCTTGGGTTGCTTTTCAACGGATATCTCATGTAGTACTTCTCCGTTCTGCGTCTGTTTGTGGGAATGCATCCAGGCAACACACCCTTGTGTTAATTTGGGTTTTAGAAACTGCTTGGATAAATCCCTGCAATTTTCTTGGCAATATATTAATAATAATAATAATAATAATAATAATAATAATAATAATAATAATAATAATAATAATAATAATAATAATAATAATAATAATAATAATAATAATAATAATAATAATAATAATTATTATTATTATTATTATTATTATTATTATTATTATTATTATTATTATTATTATTATTATTATTATTATTATTTAATTTATAACCCGCTCTCTCTCCCCGAAGGACTCGAGGCGGGGCACAGGGAAATTAAAATGCATATAAAATCACAACAATACAATATTAAAAAGAATTAAATTACATCCTGCGCTAAAATCCCATTAAACTAAAACAAACCCCTAAAAACCCCTAGAAACAGTTAAGTTATCCCAAGCCAGCCAAGCAAAAGAAATGTGTTTTTAATTTTTGACGGAAGGAGCGGAGGTCCGTGGTTGTTCTAATTTCGGGGGGAAGGTCGTTCCAGAGGGTTGGGCCCGCCACAGAGAAGGCCCTTCCCCTGGGCGTCGTCCGCTGGCACAGCCTAGTGGACGGCACCCGGAGAAGTCCCTCTCTGTGGGAGCGAATCGGCCGCAGGGATGTATGGGGCAGGATGCGATCCCGCAGATAACTAGGTCCCGTGCCATGGAGCGCTTTAAAGATGATGACCAACACCTTGAAACGCACCCGAAAGACGACAGGCAGCTCGCGCAGGAGCGGTGTTACATGGGAAAACCTCAAGGTTCCCATAATTGCCCACGCGGCTGCATTCTGGACAAGCTGAAGTCTTCGGGTGCACCTCAAGGGGAGCCCCATGTAGAGAGCATTGCAGAAGTGGATTGCCCTCACATTTCTTTCTTTCTGGGGCTGAAGGAGAGCGACTGGCCCAAAGTCATGTCAGGGTTTGTTGCATAAATTCAAATCCAGAAGCACATACCGATAACTGATGGAGCAGGATTCATTCACTTCTTTATGTAGATAAGAATGTCAAGGCCGGCAGTTTCCTTTTGGATCTTTGGCCTGCCACACTTTGTACTATTCTACTATGCCTTTTTCTATTGTGGGGAAATGGGAGGGGGGATTGTACAGAGTTACTTAATGTGTAGCCAAAACAAAATTTCTTTCTAGAAAGCCAAGGTCATCCTTTGTCTCTGCACCTGACCAGAACTGGATGGGTGGAAGTGCCAGCATGGCAGTGGGGGATAGGACTATATGATGGGCTTGTGGGTGTGGGGGAAAGATCTTTAACTTTCAATTTGGTGGGGAAAAAACATGGAAACTTTCAGATTCGGGTTTTCCCAGATGTGCCAACATGGCTCTCTTCATAAATTGGAACTTTGAGCAATGCTTTGCCTTGGACTCTGATTTACTTTTGGATGCTATTTGGAACCCTGACAAAGAATAGATGAATAAATGTACAACAGCAATAGGTGCTTCTTCCAAGTGACCACAAGGCAGGAGAGTTACAGGCAAACACAAGCAGTTGATTTCATTTTTAGCAGGCAAGCCCAGACAGACTGCTGGCTTACTTCTCAGAGCAGCAGACCGTTCAAGTTTCTGTTTCAATTCTCTGCACAGACTCAGATCTGTTTAAACTCCCATTGGCTGACTTAGTTGCTATGCCTGTTCATTGGCTGACCTTGTTCCCATGTCTCTCCCAGTCATTAATATTTTAACAAGTCACCCAGCTGGCTTTGTGACGACATATATTTGCTTGGTTCTGGTGCCACTGACCGTATGGAGTTGAGAGTGAGGGGTATTTATCTCTTCTCTTGGGCTTTGCATTTGAACTTGCTATAACTTCCTGCTGTTTTATAGATTATAGATTTAAAAAAGACCCTTGACTTGAAATGGTGCATAATAAATTCCCCCATATTTTGCAAACAAACCTATCCTTCAGCAGAGTCTGCTGCTGAGTGACCTCACAGCTACTGCTTGGTGGTGGTATCCAAAATTCCCACTGGACAAAATCAATCTCAGTTTTCTATGGCAGGACCCAGGAGATCTGTTTTATATATACATGCCAGTCTCAAAGTCCAAATCTTGAGCCTTTGCCATTGGGCCACTTGGAATGATTACAAATAAACAGGCAACAAATAATAATCCTGTGATTTGCAAAGAATTTAATTTCCAGGAGAAAATTTTTAAAAAGAGTGTTTAGATAGCGAAATATTTTTTTTGCAGTGTGATAATCTCAAACTTGACACTCTGAACATTACTGCATTGCTTGAGGATGATGGATTTGCTGTACAAAAAAATATTTAACATACTTAGAGATTTTCAGAAATTAAGAGTTTCTCCTAAACTTCTTTTCACTGTTTTGATGATGATAGCCTTATCACCCATCTCGGATGATGATGATGATGATGATGATGGTGATGGTGATGGTGATGGTGATGGTGATGGTGATGGTGATGGTGATGATGATATGATGATAATCTTTGGTGAGATTCATAGCCTTTGGGGCTGGTTGGTAGCTCAACAGCTCGAGTCCTAACCAAAGACCTAGGAACTGTTAAGGTAACGTCGGAGGATATAAGCTGTTCCAAGTAGGGTGGTTTTTTGTAGAGTCAGAATGTTCAAGTCCGGTAAATTTAGAATTTCCAAATAGCAAGGTAGCCCTTTAGGTCTTTCTCAAAGAGCTCCAATTACAATCGGGACAACACACAATTTCTTTTTCCACAGTCGCTCAATTTGCAAGTCCCAGCCCCTCCCCCTCCTCCCCCTCCTCCCCCTCCTCCTCCTCCTCCTCCTCCTCCTCCTCTTCTTCTTCTTTCTTTCTTTCTTTCTTTCTTTCTTTCTTTCTTTCTTTCTTTCTTTCTTTCTTTCTTTAAACATGAAACTCAGACAACTGAAAATTCAAAAATGCATTACAAATACCATTGATTGGTCAATGACCTGTCTATTATTATTACTATTAGTAGTAGTAGTATCAGTAGTCATATTAATTACTTTACTTAATGCATGATTACACTTTAAATTATTCAGAATCTGAACAATCTTTCTTGTTCACATTTTTTTTCTCATCCTAAGAGCTTCAGCTGTTATCCTTTCAGCATCATGTTTAATGCACTGAATATTTGGATTGTTCAGGGAATAAATTCAGTGTTCCCAGCCTGAAATTTATTTGAAAGTATTCAGAACCTCTTAGAAGAAAACTCTGAATAAATGTATGGAATGTATTTTGGTGGTAATTTAGGTGATCTTTTAATGAAAAGAAAGGAGGGAAAAATGGCTTTTCCTTGGAACTTTTATTGATGAGACCACAACTCAGCTAAATTGTGCTTTTAATTCATGTGGCCAAGTATACTTGAACAATGCAAGATTTCCTACGGGGCAATTCTTCAAAACACAGTTACAGGGGGGGGGGGGACCATTTGTAAGATTAAAATGATATTGGCAGTCATTTAAAATTTAAACTCAGGTAGATTATTCATAACTCATGGAAGGTAATTTCATTAGCCATTTTTCTTTAGTTAGACGGGTCTACATATTTTTCTCTCTCCCCAACCCTTCCCTGCCTCATGCATTCTCCTTTTTGAAATAATTCTATATTCCAATTCAAAACTTGTTGTCTTTAAAAGAGTACAGCGAATGGCTGAATTTTGTCAGATGCTAGTTTGTTCTGTTCCTCTTACTTTAAACACTCTGTTCCCTATTTTAACTATGCATTGGATTTTACACATTGTGCTGTTAAGATTGAAGCTGAAGGTGATAGATAGATAGATAGATAGATAGATAGATAGATAGATAGATAGATAGATAGATAGTTAGAGAGAGAGAGAGAGAGAGAGAGAGAGAGAGAGAGAGAGAGAGAGAGAGAGAGAGAGAGAGAGAGAGAGAGAGAGAGAGAGAGAGAGAGAATGTTTTCCCCAAAATAAGACAGGGTCTTATTTTCTTTTGATCTCCGAAATAAGTGTTTGGCCTTATTTTTGGGGAGGTCTTATTATTTTTAAGGTGCAGGTGGTGGCGAGCATGCTCACCTCATGGTTGCTGCTGTGTTGCACATCGCTGGGCCTGCCACTCTTTTTGAGGTGGCCAATAGCATGACAGAATTGGTGCGGCAACTAGGGTTGTGGGAGCAGCCATTAGGTAAGGGCATGTGGGGCGGGTGGGGCATGTTCTCCCCTCCCTTTCCTCCCCCTCTGGCCTCGCCTCCTCACCACATGTTGTTTGTGTGGCAAGCAACCAGAGGAAATGGCTGAGACCAGCTGCACATGCATTTAAATATTTTCAGAGGAGGTCTTATTTTAGCACATGCACTTAAAAGCCCAATTGGTCTTAATTATCTGGGGAGGTTTTATTTTTGGGGAAACAGGATAGATGATAGATAGATAGATAGATAGATAGATAGATAGATAGATAGATAGATAGGTAGGTAGGTAGGTAGGTAGGTAGGTAGGTAGGTAGGGAGAGAGAGAGAGAGAGAGAGAGAGAGAAATAGATAGATAGATAGATAGATAGATAGATAGATAGATAGATAGATAGATAGATGATAGATGGATAGATAGATACATAGATAGATACATAGATAGATACATAGATAGATACATAGATAGATAGATAGATAGATAGATAGATAGATAGATAGATAGATAGATAGATAGATAGATAGATAGATAGATATGAGAAAGATGATCTATCTACCTACCTACCCTGTTATCCTGAAAATAAGACAGGGTCTTATTTTCTTTTGATCCTCAAAATAAGTGCTTGGCCTTATTTTTAGGGAGGTCTTATTATTATTGAGGTGCAGGAGGTGGTGAGCATGGTCACCTCATGGCTGCTGCTGTGTTGCAATATTTTCAGAGGAGGGCTCATTTTAGTTCATGCGTTCAAAAGCCCAAGTGGGCTTCTTATCCGGGGAGGTCTTATTTTTGGGGAAAACAGGGCATCTGTCTATCTGTCTGTCTGTCCATCCATCCGTCCATCCATCCATCCATCTATCATCTATCTCTCTATCCATTCATCCATCTATCATCCATCCATCCATCCATCCATCCATCTCTCTATTTATCTATCTAGAATTCTCAGCTATAATTTAAAAGAGAGGAAAATCCCATAACCAGGGTCTTCTACTACAGGCATAATTTCTGGGATTACTGAATATGATCAATATTCCCATGGGAATCTGAGCCTTATCTGGTGCCAATTTAGTACTGAGCTTGGGTTGACTAGTTTCTGGTTTGCAGGCTTGAGCAATACATGTGAACAACTTAATGCATGGCCTTGATACTTTGTACCTGAAACTTGTGTAGACTTTTCTTCTGTAGCTGCTCCTTAGCCTAAACCAGGGGTCTGCAAAGTCGCTGTGGGGAATATGCTGGCTGGGGAACTCTGGGAGTTGAAGTCCACCAGTCTTAAAAGAGCTGACTTTGCAGACCCCTGGCCTAAACTCTCTTGAGTGAAGAAATGATGAGACAAAAAAGAAGAAGCAATATTTACATCCCTTTTCCTAACCATCTCTTTGAAGTGGTGTGCTTTGGATTCTTAAGACAATTTTTTAAAAAATGTTGTGCTACGGTTGCAAGAGGTTCCAGTAAAGGCAATTATTTTGCACGTCACTGCTATACTTTGTCTCCAGAATAGAAATCTGGGTTTAGTCACGTGTCAAATTAACCAAGAAAGGCCGTTAAGAGGCAACCCAATTTACTTTTTTCATGACCTTCAACTTCCTTCTTCTGTTCATGCACTTCGACGCAAAAGTTACACAGAAGATTGAAATTGAAAATTCTATTGCTCTCATTTGCATCCATTGCATTTTCTTGCTTGACTTTTAAAACATAAACTTTGTGAAATATGCACATTGCAGTTTTTCATTTTGTTTTTAAAGATACCTTGTGAATGCTTAAGGCAACTATTTTAAAGTTGCTATTTATTCTCAGCACTCAAGGTTATACAAGTAAGCACACTATGAAACTATAAAAGATGAAATAGATGAATGCAAAAACAACAACATCAAAGCACGTTTTGGGCATTTTCCATTGTTCTATTCCGACTTAGTTTAATAAAATTTGACTGTAAGAACTTTCATTCGTTGCCTCAAATTAACTTTTGAGCCAACTTTTTTAAACTAGATGATATTATATTTTTCTTTCATGATTTTTATTCTGATTGCACCTACAGTATTCTGGTGACTGACTGGTAGAAAGAGGGAATGATTGAATGGAAAATTGAAGGAGCCAATGCTTTTTCTTCAACATTTAATTTTAAAAAGCTCTCCTTAATTTCAATCTATACAATAATACAATAGCAGAGTTGGAAGGGACCTTGTAGGTCTTCTAGTCCAACCCCCTGCATGGGCAGGAACCTTATACCATTTCAGACAAATGGCTATCCAACATCTTACAATACAATACAATTTTTAAAGTTGTTTTGAAAATTATTTTGTTCATTGATATGTCTAATCAATCAAACAATCATGATGGATGAATGGGTAGGTAGGTAGGTAGGTAGGTAGGTAGGTAGGTAGATAGATAGATAGATAGATAGATAGATAGATAGATAGATAGATAGATAGATAGATAGATAGATAGATAGATAGATAGATAGTAGAGATAGAGATAGATAGGTAGATAGATAGATAGATAGATAGAAGAGATAGAGATAGAGATAGAGATAGAGATAGATAGATAGATAGATAGATAGATAGATAGATAGATAGATAGATAGATAGATAGATAGATAGATAGATAGATAGATAGTAGAGATAGAGATAGATAGATAGGTAGGTAGATAGAGATAGATAGATAGATAGATAGATAGATAGATAGATAGATAGATAGATAGATAGATAGATAGATAGATAGATAGATAGTAGAGATAGAGATAGGTAGGTAGGTAGGTAGGTAGGTAGGTAGGTAGGTAGGTAGGTAGAGGAAGGGGGAGGGAGGGAGGGAGGGAGGGAAGGAAGGAAGGAAGGAAGAAAAAAATATGGATGCTTAATGTCAAATTTACATAAGGAAACTCAGTGGGGAAGCCAGCAGGAAGTCAATGGTTCCTCCTGCTCCCACTGCTTTTTTGATGCTAATGGTCATTCTTTTTCTATGTTCAGGTAAATATCCCTGAAACAATGGACTCAATGGGGCCCCATTAGAACATAAGAACAGCCTTGCTGGAACAGGCCACAGCCCATCCAGTCCAGCCTTCTGTCTCCCACAGTGGCTCCCCATTTGCTTCAGGGTCTTCCCAAGAAGATGTCTTCCCCTGCTTATGATTCTCTGCAAATGGCATTGAGAGATATCCTGCCTATCTCTCCAACCCTGAGGGTGTCCTTAGACATCCATCATGATGGCCATTGATACCCTTGTTCTCCATGAACTCCTCTCATCCTTTCTTAAAGGTGTCGAGGCTGACAACTGTCCCCACTTCTTCTGGCAGGGAGTTCCATAGACCAGGGATCCTCTGGGTGAAAAAGTACTTCCTCTTATTTGTTTGAGGTCTAGCTTCCAAAAGTTTCATGGAGTGCCCTTTATTTTATTAAAAAATAAAATTGGAGGAATATCAGTGGCTTTGTTTTAAGACACCAGCAGTTACAACTCTCATTTGTCAATCTTACACACAACAGAATGTGTAGATGGAGGTAGATGGGCACACCAGCTGAATCATTTTGTTCCAGTAGGATGGGGTAGTGGGGAAATATTGTTTTCCTGATGTAGTTTCTATACATTTTTGAACCCACATCCTACCATTTATTATCTATATACAGACATTCAATGTAAAAGGGTTTCTTATCTTTAGGTACCTTTCCATTTGTTCTTGATTTCATTAAGATTTTCTTCTTTTTTTTCTTTTTAATTTGCTAATCTAGACCTTAAACTTGGAATTTCCTTCTGGACTTTCCATCCCACTACTAATTCAACTCAACTTTGCTTAGCTATTCCTGAGATCAGCCAAGATAGCTTAATTTTCTGTTAACCCTGAAAAGAGTTTTCTCAATAGCCACCTTTTCCTTTAAAGAAAGAAAAGTTGTATATAGAATTACTTTAGGAGCTCTTCTGTATACACAGTAGGGAGAACCATACAATTTGCAGAGATACTGTGAACCTTTGTAATTGGAAATCTCTTGGGTCTGGATTCTTAAATAGCGTATGGAGAATATGTGAATTAGACTGTAAACTAATTGAATTAGTTTGTAAACTAGAAGTTGCTGAGGAGGCCAAGGTGAATATTCTTCTAACTGACCAGGGAATAGGAGAACATGAACATTACGAGATCGCCTTCTGCCACCGAGAGCCTCCCACCGGCCAGTGCGCTCCCATAGAGAGGGTCTCCTCATGGTGCCGTCGGCTAGACAATGTCGACTGGCAACACCCAGGGGGAGAGCCTTCTCTGTGGGAGCACCTGCCCTCTGGAACGAATTGCCCCCGGAATTAAGAGCTATCCCTGACTTACGCACCTTCCGCCGTGCTCTCAAAACCTTTTTCTTCCAACAAGCCGGGCTGGCATAAAACATGATTTTTAAATTCAAATTTTTATTAATTTTAATCAGGGTTGGTTGTTTTTTTGTTTTTTTTTTACTTTTAGGCCAAAGTTTAATATGTCTTTTAAAAACTTTTTTAACTTTTATATATTTGTTTTTATTCTGGCTGTATACCGCCCTGAGTCCTTTGGGAGTAGGGCGGTATAAAAAACCAATAAACTCAAACTCAAACATGAGAAAGAGAGAGAGAGAGAGAGAGAGAGAGAGAGAGAGAGAGAGAGAGAGAGAGAGAGAGAGAGAGAGAGAAAGAAAGAAAGAAAGAAAGAAAGAAAGAAAGAAAGAAAGAAAGAAAGAAAGAAAGAAGCAAGCAACAGAACAGCATGAGAGAAAGAGATGCCACTCAGACAGAATACACTTTATTTTGGGATCAAAATTTGCATTCAAAATATGAGTAGTGTAAAGTACCCCCCTACCATTTCAAGCCATTTCACTGGTTTATTGATCTTACTTTCAGGAAATGTCTCCTTACTAGCTTGCTTCTCTCCTTGATTAGTTTCTATTGTTTGTTGTCCTTCACCTGGTCCTTTTGAAAATAGGTTGAACCCCACCACCTTCTTTGTGGCAGCCCCTTAGATATTGGAAGACTGCTATCATGTCACTCTAGTCCTGCTTTTCTGTAGACTAAAAAGGTAAAGGTTCCCCCTGCGCATATGTGTTAGTCATTCCTGACTCTAGGGGGTGGTGCTCATCTCCGTTTCAAAGCCGATAAGCTAGCGCTATCCGAAGATGTCTCCGTGGTCATGTGGCCAGCATGATTAAACGCCCAAGGCAAATGGAATGTTGTTACCTTCCCACCAAAGGTGGTTCCTATTTTTCTACTTACATTTCTTACATGCTTTCAAACTGCTAGGTTGGCAGAAGCTGAGACAAGTAATGTGAGCTCACTCCGTTACTCAGCACTAAGGATTTGAACTGCCGACCATTCTGATCGACAAGCTCAGTGTCCTACCCACTGAGTCACCGCATCCCTGTAGACTAGACATATCCAATTCCTGCAACCGTTCTTTTTATATATATATTTATTTATTCATCAGGTCTTTGGTCTCCAGGCTGATCCTAAAACAAAGGTGGAAAAACCCCAGTGCCTTCTCTAGTTAATTCTTGGATGGGAGACATGAGAAAATTGCAGTGATGCTGACTAAGCTGAAAAAAAAGAAAACTCTTGAAGGCAGCAGTGAGAGAGAGAGAGACCACTTCCATATCATTGCAAAACAATTACTTTAGACGTGTCCACGCAGTCACTGAGAAATGAACTTGCCTTGAGGGAATCTTTTAATTTTTATTCCTTTAAAACAGGGGTCTCCAACCTTGCCAACTTTAAAACTTGTGGACTTCAACTCCCAGAATTCTGGTTAATTGTACTCACCAAATCTGGCTGGGGAATTCTGGCAGTTGAAGTCCACGAGTCTTAAAGTTAGCAAGGTTGGAGAGCCCTGCACAGGGTTGGGCTGCTGGAGGTTCGGAGGCGTTCGGGAAAACCTCTAGCTAAGATTCTGTGCAGTTCAGAGCACTTCCAAATCCTACTCCTGGCTGGCCCCACCCTCCCTGCCCCGCCACTCCCAGGAGTTCCCACGCAGCCCATTTTGGGCACGTGCGGAGGCTCAAAGAGAGCAAAAAATGAGCATACCAGAAATTTGAGACATCTCTGGAGCCTGGGGAGGCCATTTTCATCCTTCTGGAGGCCTGAAGGAATCTTCCGGAGCCCAGGGACAGCAAAACGCCCCCCCCCCACTACCGTGGTGCAGGAGGCCAACTAGGCCATGCCCACCATGGACACGCCCACCCCAAAAACCAGATAGAGAATCCCTTGTTAAAATTTTTGAAGCCCACCTCTGCTCCTGCTGCAGACGACCTTCAGCCTGAGAATCATATTAGGCTTCCTTATGAAATTATACAAAGGAAGACAAGAATCGTGATAGACGTTCAACGCATTCTGTGATTGTTTCAGGGAAAAAATAATAAAAATGCAAACAACAAACTCCCCCCCCCCAAAAAAAGCCCCCTCGTTTTACAGACTGACAGTTTCTTCTAGCGGCTGGGCCTTGATGTTTCAATCTCGTGCATCTTGATAGCGCTTGATATTCATAACTGGTGGGTTTGATAAATTTTTAACCGGGAAGCTGAAGATGATGAGAAATCGCAAGAGAGGGTTTTCGTTTCTCACCTTATCCTCCAGCCTTCAGGTTTAATTTTCACTTTTTGCACTCAGCGTATTCCTTAGAGAACGAGCGGGCAGATCAGATTGTGCAAGTCGGCTGGCTGGCTGCCATTACTGGAAATGGAGAGAAATTGAGAGCGGCTTCTTCCAATTGAAGGTTTAATGCTACTGACATCGTACGAGACCTGGGCAGCAAAACAGAGAGTTTTGCAGAGAAATATTTCATCCCGGTTGTGTGAGAAGTTATGACTCCTCTGGTAAAGTCTTGACTTTCCAATATAAACGATAGGCTTGAACATTTATATGCATAAATGAAACACACACAAACACACACACAATCTATGTCTCAAATAAATAACAACAACAACAACAACAATAAAATGTCTATGCCTCCAAGATCACCTCAGATGGGGAAATTTAAAGAGGCTTGCTCCTGGGGAGGAAAATTATGGCAAATCTAGACAGCATGTTAAAAAGCAGAGACATCACCCTGCCAACACAAGTGCGTCTAGTCAAGGCTGTGATTGTCCCAGTTGCAATTAATGGCTGTGAAGGTTTAAGGAAGGCTGAGCGCCAAAGAATGGAGGCCTTTGAACTCTGGTGCTGGAGAAGACTCCTGCATTGAGTCCCTTGGACTGCAAGGCCATCCAACTGGTCAGTCCTAGATGAGATCAACCCTGACTGCTCTTTAGAAGGCCAGATCCTGAAGAGGAAACTCAATGACTTTGGCCACCTAATGAGAAGGAAGGACTCCCTGGAGAAGAGCCTCATGCTGGGAATGATGGAGGGCAAAAGAAGAAGGAGACAGCAGAGAAGGAGGTGGCTGGATGGAGTCAACAAAGCAATCGGGGTGAGCTTAAATGGACTCTGAGGGATGGTAGAGGACAGGAGGGCCTGGAGGAACATTGTCCATGGGTCACGATGGGTCAGACATGACTTTACAACTAACAACAGCAATGTCTCAAAACATGAGGTTATCTGATTTCTCATCCCTGTTACCTACGGTGGTATTCACTAGCTTTCCCTACCAGTATGCAAATTTGAGTGCTAGCAATGCTGTGTGTGCAGGGCTATCCCCACATGCACTTTGCTCATGTGTGTGATTTGCATGCATGCACATGGCTTGAAAACATCCTAAAGAGGACAACATAGAGCCTGGGCAAGTGGGTGGGCCCACCTGCAATTTGCACTACTGGTCCAAACCAGCTGAATACCACCTCTGCCTGGTAATATGCTTGGATGCTGGAAATCACAAAGCTTTAGTGAACTGATGAAGCAGTGGGGGAAAAAAAAAGAGCCCTGCACTTTGAAGATAGAATTTAATGTGTGTACAGTTTCATTTGTTGAGGGGGAGGGTTGCAACCATTGGGTCTCCTGATATTTTCTCCTTACTATTTATTGTAAGACGTAAAGAAATCGGATTCATTTGTTAACCTGAATTGGAAGAGTACAGTGGGAAATATTGTACACATCCTTCAATTTGTTTGAAAGTCAAAACTGATTCAAAACATTGATTTGGATTGTTCACATCACCGTGTAGTTTTAGTTGCTCAGTTTCCAACGGGCTCCTCTGACCAAGGCTTCCCTAGCAGTCTAACAGTTCATCAGGCATGAGTCCCTTCATGCTTACAAGAGATCTAAGTCCATCTCACTTTGAATTCCTTCTATTCTTATCTCCCACTAATTTCCCTTGGCCATTAGTAGTTCAGACTCTTGTAGAGAGCTCAAATTTACAATAAATCTTCATGCCCATTTGAATAGTCGGGATCTGACTTTCTGGCTGTTTAACCAAAATTGAGTTCCAAAAATTGGAACTCAATTTTGCCAAAATTGAGTTCCTCCAGATCTCAGAACAGCCTTCTAATCTGTTCGGATCTTTTTGCTGTGTCTTTGTCAGGGTGATCTCTCTGGCAATTCTGATCATTATAATGCTTATTTGTTAAATGTGTTAGTCAAGCCATTTCTGTTAGAACTGTACAAATCTTTAAAGAGTTCAAAGTTTTCACTTGGGGTTTGTTGATTTTGTAATATATATATATATATATATATATATATATATATATATATATATATATATATATATATATATATATATATATATATATATATATATATATATATATATATATATATATATATATATATATATATGCAACTAATGTGGACTGCAGAGGAGGAAGTTCTGTTAGGTGGTGTTAATGATAGACGGGAAAGTGATTGATTATTTGGAGATCTAAGAATTTAAAAAAAAAGTCAAATCTTTTGAGAATATTTATAGTAAAAACTCGTTGGAGGAGATGACCAGGCTGAGCCCAAATGTGATATCAGATTATGGTTTTGCCTTTACAGAGAAATATATGATTGTGAGAAAGAATGTTACTGCATATCTGTTGATTCAAAGTATTTGGTAGAGGGAATCAAAGAATTACAGAGTATTTTGCATGCAAGTTGGAGGTTGGTTGTTGAATGCAAGAATAGAATAGAATAGAATAGAATAGAATAGAATAGAATAGAATAGAATAGAATAGAATAACAGAGTTGGAAGGGACCTTGGAGGTCTTCTAATCCAGCCCCTTTTTTAAAAACTTCCAATTTTGGAGCATTCACAACTTCTGGAGGCAATTTCTGTTCCACTGATTAATTATTCTCACTGTCAGGAAATTTCTCCTTAGTTCTAAGTTGCTTCTCTCCTTGATTAGCTTCCACCCATTGCTTCTTGTTCTACTCTCAGGTTCTTTGCAAAGTAGTTTACAATGGAAGTAAAGCATGGATAAAAATAACTGTGGGATAGTTAGGAAGTGGAGTAATGCTCAGCCTGGAGTATGGCAAATAAGTATATCCTCTCAGTCAATGTTTCTCAATCGTGGCAACTTGAAAAAGATGTATGGATTCAATTCCCAGAATTCCCCAGCCAGCTATGCTTGCTGAAGAATTATGGAAGTTGAAGTCCACATGTCTTAAAGTAGCCAAGGGTGAGGAACACTGTTCTTGTTTATTTAATGCATTTAATAAAAAATGCTGAAGAAGATCTGCAGTGAAGTTAACCACATGCCGATTGGAAATCTGAATATACAAATCCAAGAACTCAAATTTGCAGGGAATACTAAGTACATTAAGCACAATGAAGAATATGAATTAATGCATTAAACACCAATGTAATTGCATTTTACAAGGACAATTGAATGAAGGATTGCTGGTTATATAAAAAAAAAAAAAACCGGAAAAAATATTTTAATTCGGTTTTAGCACAGGCCCTTAGTTGAATAAGTTTTTTTTAAAAGTTTTATATGTTTTGTATGTTTTTATTGTTCCTGTGCGCCGCCCTGGGTCCGTTTGGAGAAGGGCGGGGTATAAATTCAATAAACTAAACTAAACTAAATTTTCAGTTGGTAAACATGAAATGATTTCCAGAAATCATTTAAAATGATACTAATATTTCTCTGTCATATTTAATGCCTAGACAATGTGCTTACAGGTAGTCCTCAACTTACTGGCGTTCATTTAGTTTGTTTCTTCATTCATTTATCTCTTCATCCATCCATCCATCCATCCATCTCCTCCCACTTAGGCTATAACCATGTTGCTTGTATCTTTACAATTTATATTGTTTCCTAGTATGATTTGATTGCTTATTAGAAACCTACGACTAGCACTAAGTATTGTACCTTATGATTCTTGATGAATGGATTCTATTTTATTTTTCTTTACGTACACTGAGAGCTTATGCATCCAAGACAAATTCCTTGTGTGTCCAATCACACTTGACCAATAAAGAATTTTATTCTGTTCTGTTCTGTTCCGTTCCGTTCCGTTCCATTCCATTCTTTATTATATTTCTATTTCTATTTCTATTTCTATTCCTATTCCTATTCCTATTCCTATTCCTATTCCTATTCCTATTCCTTGTTCTGTTCTATTCTATTCTATTGACCATTTGAACTTATAACAGCAATGAATAAAGTTATTTACAACTGATTCTGACAACCATTGCAGCATCTCCATGGTCATGTGATCAGAATTCAGGCATTTGGCAACTGGCATATATTTATGACAGTTACACTGTCCCAGGGTCACGTGATCATCTTTTACAACCTTTCTGACAAGCAAAGCCAATGGGAAAAGCTGGTTTTCCTTGCTAACTCCATGATTCCCTTAACAATCATGGTAAAAAAAAAAAGGCAATAAAATCAAGAGTAGCTTACTTAACATCCACCTTGCTCAGCCAGGGAAATTCTGGTCTCAATTCTGTTTGTTAAGTAGAGATTAACCATATATCAAAAGTATTCTTTAAAATGTTGGTAAAAGGTAAACGTTCCCCTCGCACACATGTGCTAGTCGTTCCCGACTCTAGGGGTCGGTGATCATCTCCATTCCAAAGCCGAAGAGCCAGCGCTGTCCAAAGACGTCTCTGTGGTCATGTGGCTGGCATGACTCAATGGCGAAGGCACATGGAACGCTGCTTCCTTCCCACCAAAGGTGGTTCCTATTTTTCTACTTGCATTTTTACATGCTTTCGAACTGCTAGGTTGACAGAAGCTTGGATAACTAACGGGAGCTCACTCCATTAGGGTTTTGAACCTCTGAACCTTTTGGATAGACAAGCTCAGTGTCTTAGCCACTAAGTCACCTTCTCAGAGGTTGTCAAAATTAAAGATCTTTATTATATTATTATTATTCGTTTGTGATGGTCTTATGCAACATTTTAGTGCTATTAAAGATGTAACGTATTGCTGGATTTTGGGGGCAATTGGGGTTGCTACTTAATCAAAAGCTTTCCAATTCTAAATATGAACTCACAAATCTGTTTCAAGATTGCGATAATTACCTTGAGAAGATGCTGTTCGGGGAATCCCTACCCTCCTTTTCTTTTGTGGTAGGGAAGACAGGCAAGAGAGGAAGTATGTGCATTTCCATTTAATATAATTATCTCTAATGACCACATATGGCCATTGTATCATTTGCTAATTATTTTAAAAGAGGAATGCATAAACATTTTGGTAGATTATTCAATTATCAGCAGGGTTAATACTTGTGTTGAAAGACTATGAAACTTTTAATGACTACAATTTAATAAAATCGGAGGGGGGAGAGTCAGATGGGTTGCACTTAATGGTATGTATATATATTCATTTATATCTATATTCAATTCTTCTGTTTTGTTTTGGAAAATAAATTAAACGATACAATTAGAAAACTTCTGAAATGAGAGTTATGGAGATATTACCTGCAGATAGTTAAAATGTGATCATTGCAAAACTCTGTGGGCAGTCTCGGCCCCCTTCCTCGTGTCTGGCAGATGAAGGTCTCCAAAGCATTTATGAACATATTTACCTTCTCACATTGACAAACGTCTTCAAGATAAGAGACAATTTTATAATATCTCCCCTGTGATTTCCCCAAAGTTCCTTCCCAGTAACATTTTTCTATCTCAATCTCAATATGCTTTCAAAAAGTATTTCTTCCAGGTTCTCTCTGTCTCCTTATCAAACAAACACAAAAGTGGACCTAAAATGGTGTAGGAGAGGACCACGCTTAGACTGAGTGAGGGGTGAAGGGTGTTATCAGTCTTGAGTTCCTTTGCGCTCAGAAGTGATCTAAATCCAGCCCTCTCTGAATTCCGTTGACTGTTGTCTACCGCCAATGGGCCTTGACTGTTAGACATTCAGATTCTTGTAGAGAGCTAGCATGGAATTAAACTTGTAGTCATGAGCCAGCAGTGTGCAGACGCTACCAAAAAAGCTAAGGCAACCCTGGGTTGTATGAACAGAAGCATAGAATCAAGATCACGTGAAGTATTAGTACCGCTTTACGAAACCCTAGTAAGATCACACCTGGAATACTGCAACCAGTTTTGATCCTCATGCTACAAAAAAAGATGCTGAGACTTTGGAAAAAGTTCAGAGAAGAGCAACTAAGATGATCAAAGGCTTGGAGACTAAAACATATGAAGAAGGGCTGCAGGATTTGGGTTTGGCTAGTCTAAAGGAAAGAAGAATTAGGGGCGACATGATAGCAGTGTTCTAGTATTTGAGGGGCTCAAATTAATCTCCAAAGCACTGGATGGCAGGACAAGAAACAATGGTAGGAAAGTAATCAAGGTGAGAAGAAAAGCTGGAATTAAGGAGAAACTTCCTAACAGTGAGGACAATTAAGCAGTGGAAGAGCTTGCCTCCAGAAATCGTGGATGCTCCATCACTGAAGGTGTTTAAGAAGAGACTAGACAGCCACTTATCTGAAATAGTATAAGTTCTCCTGTTTGAGCAGGGGGCTGGACTAGAAGACCTCCAGCTCATTCATTCTTTTCTATTCATTTGGCCAACCTTGATTCCTGATTTCTTGTGCCTGACAAATACTATTTTTATATCAATTGCTTAATTGAGAATTTCAACAGAACATCAGGTAAAAAAATATACACGACAGAATATCAACTGTTCTCTGAAAATAGTAGAAATCCAGGAAACAAGTATTAAAACTTAAAAAAAAAAGTTTACAATACAATACAATACAATAGCAGAGTTGGAAGGGACCTTGGAGATCTCCTAGTCCAACCCCCCGCCTAGGCAGGAAACCCTATACCATTTCAGACAAATGGCTATCCAACATCTTACAATACATTACAATACAATAGCAGAGTTGGAAGGGATCTTGGAGGTCATCTAGTCCAACTCCCTGCCTAGGCAGGAAGCCCTATACCATTTCAGACAAATGGCTATCCAGCATCCAGTATCCAACATCCATATCCAGTATTTTAACTAAGCAAAATGCTGAGCCCCACAAGCTGAATGTGTACTTTTCAGTTTTAAAACCAAACAGTTTCCATTTACTTGGCTGCTGTTTCAAGAAAGGAAACTTACTTAAATCAGATTGGGTCATCAGAGGGGGAAAACCATGTTAGTCTATGGCAGCAAAAAGATCCAGTCTGGTATTTATTTATTTATTTTATTTTATTAAATTTATACCCCGCCCTTCTCCTTGTTAGGACCCAGGGCGGCGTTTTCCAGGGTAAACAGGGTAGCCTGTTTTCCAAGAAATGCAATTTATTTAAAGACATCAGCTTTTGCGGGCTACTGATTTGTGTGTATAATGAATCAATGGAATAAATTTCAGATATTCCTAATAATATCACCTCTTGTATCACATCGAAGGTGTAAGGGATAGTTGACTAGTTGATTGATTATATGCCATCGGTTGTGGGTTAATTCTAAGCCGCATAGATTTTGTCCAGGAAGATGCTTCCTCCACATCAAAATTGAATCCATCCATCTCACAGCAGGTTGCCCTGTTCTCTTTCTTTCCTTCATTCCCAGCATTACAGACTTTTCCAAGTGCTGGGCCCTTACTTAACTTGTCCAAACATGATTTATGCCTTGAGTGGGAACTGTGGGTTGAGCTGTTTGTTTCCTTGCCCTTCCCAAATCGTCAATCCTTTTTTTTTAGACCCCTCCTTCAATGGCCAGCTTCCACTTCCAAAGAACATCATAGGCAAAACCATCACCCATGGTTCTGCTCTTCACAGTTATAGACACTTACCGGCATCGGAATACATTTTCCAAGGCCTGCATTGCTGCTTAACCAAGTTGTAGTCTGAAGCGTATTTGTTGACTGCTGACTCTTTTACTACTGGAGTAGTTCCATCCAGATATTTGGAAATATAGCAACTGTCAGCCTCTGCTTTGCTGCTTGCTTCAGCTGCCATTGAAACGGGGAGGGAGGGGGCTATGGTATTTGGGAATGAGACTATATGGTGCAGGAGGGAGATTTGGAGAAGGGAGTATGTTCTCACCATCTACTGCACATGCCAATGGCTGGTGCCTTGAGATGGTCACGGCCAACCGTCTTGCATACCAACTTGATGATGCTCCTGGAGATGCAACCCACATGACACCTAAGGGATTTGCGGATTGGACAATAGGGTGGGGATTGTTGGGTGGGAGGGGGCCGGACATATATTGATATGTATGATTTCGCACGCTTGGGTCTCAGACCTTAGCTGCTTTCTTTTCATAACCAGTAAAAGTACTCTTAATTCCTCAAAATGGAATTGAGTGGTTTCTTTCTTGGTTAATGTCAGAGGCAGACCTGACAGCAACCTTCCATATAGGTTGAAGGTGTAGCTTGCATGTAGTATACTATGGAGCCTATGCATGGCTGGACTTCAAAAATTTGAAGGCCACCCCTGCATTGTTTGGCCTTTTGCACCACTGGGGGGGGGGAGTGGCGTTTTTGCCCTCCCCATCTCTGGGGGCTTTCCTGGAGCCTCCAGGAGGGCAAAAACGGCCTCCCCAGGCTCCGAATGTGCTCTGGAGGCCAGAAACGGGCTTCCTGAACTTCTGGTAGGCCCATTTTTCACCCTCCCCATGCTCTGCATTTACTTGCATCCAAAACAGGCCGCATGGGGACTCCTGGGAGGGGTGGGGTGAGGGGGGCAGCCAGGAGTGGGATTCGGGGGTTCTCTGAACTGCACAGAATCTTAGCTAGAAGTTCTCCTGAACCTCTGTGAATAGCAGCCCAGCCCTGAGCCCATGTGATGCCGTATCTGCTCCTAGATGGCTCAGTTTCTTATTTCTCTCCCTCCCTCCCTCCTCTCCTGGCATTGTCTATTAAGTTCTATTTACTGTAAACCATTTAGAAGCGGAATAAAAGCTATACACATAAATAAAACATCAGCGCATGTTGGTTGCCTAATAGTTTATCAGGCTCCGAAACTCGAGAGCAATATCTGTAAGCAGTTTCCTTCATTCTTCCTCACTTATAGACAGAACACTTTGCCAAACTAAACTTAGTACGTGCACTATAAACCAGTATTTCTCAACCTCTGCAACTTCCATAGCTGACTGGGGAATTCTGAGAGTTTTAATCCATCCTCTCTGAAAGTTGCAGACAGTGAGAAACACAACTATAAACCACGTAGTGCAGGAACTCTTAAGGGGAAGAACAGTTGCAGGGATTGGATCTGGCCAGTCTAGTGAAAAGAAGGATTAGGGATGACAGGGTAGCAGTGTTCCAGTTCCAATGCAGTTTCCTCCTTCCAAGGTACCTTCCAGCTCAATTCTGAAAGAGAGGGGAGGGGATTTGCCATCCGGCGTCTGCGGGCTGCCCCATCCCCCCGTGGAATGGCTCCCACCACTGCTGCTGCTGCTGCGGCTGGCTGGACTGGCTGGGCCCCTTCATCTTGGTCTGCTCTGGCCCCTGCCCCCAGGGCCCACCCCTGGGCGGGCCTCCTCCTCAGCCCTTCTCACCTCTGGTTCACAGAATGTTCCTTCTCTTTCATACTTGCTTTCTCTGGAGCGGCGTCTTTCCCAGGCCTTCTGGAACATCTCCATCGCTTGGTTCATCAGGAAATTTTCTTCCTCTACCTCTTGCCAGGCAGGGGGAGGGGGGCGTCTGCATCTGTGTGTTGTAACTCCCGACGGAATATCGTCTAATTCTTTTGTCCAAATCCTACCAACCAACGGGGAACAGATTTTTCTTCCAAATTTGGTTCCACCAAAAGCTCCGTTTCAGGAAGGCATGATGACCCTGTGGACCCCGTGTCTTCCTCTTGATCGCTGCCAGGGGAGGACATCTCTTTGAAGTTTAGAAAAAATTTGCTGCACTCCCATTTGAAGAGAGCCACCGCGTCCCTATCTAGACTTCCTCCTCCAGGACACGAACTAGAAGTATAGTTGTATAGTTGTTGGTGATCTTGTACCAATCATTTGGACATATCTCTAACAATTTCTGGACCATGGTATTTACATACATACTTAACGCTTTTGCACCTAGATAAATCAGCAAATGACCTGAACAAAATGAGAACATGTATGCTATTTTCCACTTATAATGCTGACATTTTTAAAATTATATCTAAAAGTTAGTACTTTTTAACATATGGTTAAATGTAACGTGTATTGCTGGTCTTTGACCGTAATAAAGATTTATTCTATTCTATTCCTTCAATCTATATTTTGGAAGGCCTGAAAGAAAGTCCATCCTCTTTCCTAGGAGTTCACGTAATGCCCTAGTTTAGCTAAAGTTCTGCCAGTTAACTTTGAAACAATCTTAAATAACAGAAGGAAGGAAAACAATAGGAGAAGCGTTTTTTTCAGTGGGTTGCTTACCCTGACGCCTTGATGCAGCTTGCCACCTGTTTGCAATCCTTCAAGACGCCACAGGCTCAGGGATGCTACATCTGGACCAAGAAGCAAATAACTTCCCTGATGGGCAAAGCCTGGGGCATTATCATCAACACCTTTGCTTGTGGCTACCCATCAAACTGAGCGTCACGCTGGCAGGTTTTTAGGGGCACAGATGGAGCCATCTTTTTCCAGACCAGCCTAAGCTGTTGCCCAGCATGAACCCTAGGCAAAAGGCAAGCCGTCATACTCTCCTTCCCTTCGATTAGAGGAATCGTTCACATAATAAGATGTCAAAGCTTTGACGTATGGCTAAGTGCAGAACGCAGATAATGTTGGGTTGGATCAAAAAGAGTTGATGCTAAGGCTGATTCCGACAACATTATGAGTTGAAGTAATTATCAATTATCTACCGAATGCCAGATGCAAGAAGGGATCAGGATAGAGTTACATTAGAATAACTTTATTGTCGGTGTGAATGCACACTAATGGGATATACATTAAAATGTAATTTCGTTGCAGGCAGCTCTCAAAGGGTCTCCACCTCTAATACACCACCACATAAACATGACCAAACAAACAAATGAAAATATGCATATAACCACATATATTATATGTCACAGACAAACAGCACAGTCTAGTTCATATGTTTACATGTACATGGCTAGAGAAATGAATCTTGCGAGTTTACCAGTCGGACGGCACATAGGGAACGAAGCTTTTTATAGAATCTAGTAGTCCTGCTAGAAATACTTCGAAACCTCCTCCCAGAGGGGACAAACATAAACAGACCGTGAAATGGGTGTGTTGGG
This sequence comes from Rhabdophis nuchalis, assembly GCA_039707465.1. NCBI lineage: Eukaryota > Metazoa > Chordata > Lepidosauria > Squamata > Natricidae > Rhabdophis > Rhabdophis nuchalis. The sequence goes on from CM077652.1 coordinate 32,013,367, forward strand.
TCTCTAGCAATGCTTTGAGTTCTAAGCACGTAGCACTTATACGCAGTATCCTGAATGGTGGGAAGTGAGCTTCCTATAATCTTCTCCACTGTCCTCACCACTCGCTGTAGGGACTTTCTGTCTGAGACACGGCTGCCATCAAACCAAATAGTGAGGCAGTTTGTTAAAAACACTCCCAATGGTGCCTCTGTAAAAAGTGGCCAGGACAGAAGGTGAAAGATGTGCTCTCCTCATCCAAAGCAGGAAAGGCAGACGCTGGTTTGCATGCTTCACTAAGGACGACATGTGGAGAGACCAAATCAGATTGTTAGTTATCTGCACCCCCAGATACTTAATACTATTGACCACCTTTACACCTGCATCCTTGATACTGAGTGGAGTATGACTATGTCAGCTGTTTCTAAAATCTACAATGATCTTCTTTGGTTTTATTAATTAATATTTAGAACCAGGTTACTTTTATTGCACCAGTCCACCAGATCCTTCAGAAGTACTACAAGTATATTCCATGATACCTGTACACAAGAATCTGTCGATGCAAATTTCACTAGATACGAGAAATGGACTTTGATGGCAGCTGGACTTAGGTCTTCTATGGGGGTGTAGAGACTCCAAACTGATGATGCATTTGACCCCACCCTCAGGCTCAGCCTGGTCATCTCCTATATCTGTGATGGCGAACCTATGGCACGCGTGCCAGAGGTGGCACAGAGAGCCCTCTTTGTGGGCATGCGTGCCATCGCCACCTGCTCTCTTAGGTTCTGTCATGTGCATGCATGCTGGACAGTTGCCCCGGAACACATGTGTGTGGCGTCCAGCAGCTTTTTAGGTTCCGGCATTCCATTTAGGCACTTTTTGGCACCAAAAGAGAACAGTTGACCAGTGTGTATGCATGATGGAACCCGGAAGAGCAGCTGGCCACTGACACATATGCACCAGCCAGCTGTTCTCTTCCAGGTTCCAGTGCTCCAGTGCGCGTGCTTCAGTTTCGGCTCTTGGTGTTGAAAAGGTTAGCCATGACTATCCTATATCAAGCAAAGACATGAGTAATGCACATCTGTTATTCATTTTTTTCTTTAGGTCATGTGTTCAACATAATGGGCATGACACATTTCTGAAAGAACCCAAAGCAAAACAAAGAAAGGAATAAACAAAAACAGATCCTATCTAGAATGCGAAACAGATGGTAAAGAAAGGTTGGGGGATGGAAGGGAAGCGTAGAGTCTCCTGCTTGAGCAAGAGGTTGGTCTAGAACAGGGGTCTCCAACCTTTGCAACTTTAAGTCTGAAGGACTTCAGTTCCCAGACTTCTACAGCCAGCTTGCTGGAGAAGTCTGGGAGCTGAAGTCCTTCACACTTAAAGTTGCAAAGGTTGGAGACCCTTGGTCTAGAAGACCTCCAGGTTCCCTTCAAACATTGCTTTTCTATTATTCTGCTTTAATTCCCATATTTCAAAAAATAACTTTTTATTAAGGTCTTTAAAAAGGACACAAAATTTAAGACAAATTAATAAACGGGGGTGGGGGGAAGAAAAGAAAAAAGAAAGGAAAAAAGATCAAATATAGATGGGGAGAATAAAAATAAATTTAAAAAGAGACACTTCCAATTTCCTTTGCAGCAAATATAGGAACAATTACAAATTTAGGATTTATAATCTGTGTGATTACAAAAGAAGACTTGATCTTTTCAATTATCCTGGTTCTCCCCCCCCACCTTAATTAACAAAATCACAATCATTTGCTATTTCTTCTCAACAAGTTTTGACATCTGTAATTGAGCCCTTTGTAGATGCCTGGTTACTCTTCTTTTCTTTACCTGGAATTCTGAACTGGTCAAGGTAAAGGTTCTCCTTGCACATGTGTGCTAGTCGTTCCTGACTCTAGGGGGTGGTGCTCATCTCCGTTTCAAAGCCGAAGAGCCAGCGCTGTCTGAAGACGTCTCCATGGTCACGTGGCCGGCATGACTCAACACCAAAGGCTCACGGAATGCTGTTACCTTCCCACCAAAAGTGGTTCCTATTTTTCTACTTGCATTTTAACGTTCTTTCGAACTGCTAGGTTGGCAGAAGCTGGGACAAGTTACGGGAGCTCACTCCATTATGCAGCGCTAGGGATTCGAACCGCCGAGCTGCCGACCTTTCTGATCAACAAGCTCAGCGTTTTAGACACTGAGCCATCGTGTCTGAAGTGGTACAGATGTCAATTACAAACCAATGTATCCTTATCCTTCTTTTCTTCCCCGTGCCTGCTTAAAATTCCTAATAAAGCTGGCAACTATTATAATTGCCCTGTAAATATATCACCTCCGTAGTAAGGATGAGAAAAACCTGCTTCCTCTAATATTCCCCTTCCACACAGAGACACTAAAAAGGAAGAATTTAGTTTCATTACTTTCATATACTAAATTGTTCTTGACTTGTTCTACTAGATTAAGCTAATTGGTCCGTTAAATCTAAGCGTCCCCATGAAGAGCCATGTTGATGTCTGTCTCTCTTTCTTCAAGTATAAATACTTACTTTAGTCCCATTTAATAATTTTAACTAAGAGTAATCTCATTTTCTAGATGACCTAACATATTTATATGGATAAGATGATGAAAACGATCAATGAGGAATGGAAATAGTGCCGTGTAAATAAACTAGATTTACTGGCACAGTAGCTTATTGAACTGCTGTGATTAGATTTTATTCCCTTGCACCCTTGAGGAAATTCAATTCAATCTGTAGCTGGTGCAGATCGCCTCACTGCAGGACTGTGCCTGCTCTTCTCTTAAATTTGAAAAAAAAGAGAAGCAGTTGGGAGTGACATGATAGCCGTGTTATAATAGTTGAGGGGCTGTCGCAACGAATAGGGGGTGAACCTATTTTCCAGAGCACCTGAGGGTAGGACAAGAAGCAACGGATGGAAGCTAATGAAGGAGAGAGGCAACCTAGGAAAAGGGGGAAAAATATATCCTGACAGTTAGAAACATTCATTAGTCTTGCCTTCAGAAGTTGTGGTCCAACACTGGAGGGATTTTTAAGAAGATTGAACAGCCATTTGTCTGAAATGGTATAGGCTTCCTTGCCTGAGCAGGGGGTTGGACCTCGAAAGTCCCTTCCAACTCAGTCATTCTGTTGTGTTCTCAAATCCATCTTAGGAGGTTTGTTTAGTTTGAGAATACTTCTTTTTCTAGAAAGAGAGAAGTTGTAGACAGACGTAAACAGAGGTATAAATATGAGCATGCTAGTCTGAGATCGAGGCGATTTATGGTCCATCCTGTTGCAGAAACAGTGGTGAGTTATGCTGTGAGTTAGAAACAACATACATGGAAGCAGAACATAAAATAGGACTGAAAACTGCCCTAACCCTCTGTTTTTATGCTACTGTATGTGTCTATTTTCTCTCTGTAGATCAGCTGGTTTTCAACCTGTGGGTCGGGACCCCTTTGGGGGTCGAATGACCCTTTCACAGAGGTCACCTAAGACCATCGGAAAACACATATTTTCGATGGTCTTAGGAACTGAGACACCAATTTTATGGTTGGGGGTCACCACAACATGAGGAACTAGGGAAGGTTGAGAACCACTGCTGTAGATCGATGGTAGTTATATGGATATTGTACAAAGTGCTTGAATACGTATCTTGAATGCAAGTTGCTCAATTTTGTTTCAAAGTTGAATATTGTCAGCCAAGCGTACATTTGCAATACCCTTTGTCTTATGTCTATCGTACCACGATGGCTCAGACGCTGAGCTTGTCGATGAGAAGGTCGGCAGTTCAGCAGTTCGAATCCCTAGCACCGTGTAACGCGTGAGCTCCCATTACTTGTCCCAGCTTCTGCCAACCTAGCAGTTCAAAAGCATGTAAAAAATGCAAGTAGAAAAATAGGAGCCACCTTTGGTGGGACGGTAACAGCGTTCCGTGCGCCTTCGGCATTTAGCCATGCTGGCCAAATGACCACGGAGACATCTTCAGACAGCCCTGGCTCTTTGGCTTTGAAACGGAGATGACCACTGCCCCCTAGAGTCGGGAACGACTGGCACATATGAGCAAGGGGAATGTTTACCTTTACCTTGTCTTATGTCAAAAGGTTTCCACCCCTCTTTTCTCTACCATAGCTATGTTGAATAGCAACAAACATATCTGTTTCAGCAAAGAAACCATATCTGTTTCCACAATAATATTGCTGCCAACATGAAATCACCTCACCTTCTCTGCAGCCTTCAGGCACCCAAGGGCCCCTCCCCTCCTCCCACCCCCGTTGTCTACAATCACACTTTCGACTCAAAGAGCCTTTTCAATTAATTGTGCCGCCGAGATATTTTGCTGCCAAATTGCATCAAAACTGTGACACTTAGTATCATCTTGTTTAGCAATTTATCCGAAAGATTGGTTTATCATGAAAACGAGAGAGAATACCAATCGCTGTTAACCCGTCTGCTGATGTGGCTTCTGTCGAAGCGCTAATGCAGGTTACCTGAAAAGGGTTTAGCGCTACATGCTTTTTGCATTAAACGGTAATATTAAATTAGCTGGCAAGATGTTGCCATCTCGGCAGGCCTTCAGAAGTCTCGGAGAGAATGTAAATGAGATGAAGAGTGTGGAGTAGAGAGGTAAGGGAAGAAGAGAGAGAAAGGAGAGAGGGCAAAGAGGGGGAAGAGGAGAAGAGGAGAAGAGAAAGGAGGAGTGGAAAAGGGAGAGAGGAGAAGGAGAGAAGAAGGGGAAGTAGAGAAGGGGACGGCGTTAGAGGGAAGAAAGGAGGTAGGGAGGAGGAGGAGAAAGGGGAAAGAAAATGATGGATAAGGCACAAATATGGTGTATGGAGAGCAGAAGAGCCCTCTGGGAGTTTTCTGGGTGTTGATGGTAAAATGAAATGATGGTAAAATGGAATGATGTAAACATTTAATAATATAATATGATGCTGGCTATGTAACAGTATATATGTTGTTATTTACTTTGAAAATCGAAAATAAAATAAAAATATCTATTAAAAAAAAAAAAAGTCTCGGAGAGAAAAAGAGAAGAGGAAAGACACCCCCAGAGAAAAAAATAATCTCCAGTTGCAGAACTTCTGAGATGGGGGGAGAAAATCCACTTATAAGGGCACCTAAATACAAAAGAAATAGAGAGGAAGTTGAACTTGGTGACACTGTTGTTTTGGCGAGAGATATACAGGGTAAAGGGCATTTTTAACAGAGCGACCATTCCTCCTTTGATAACAAAGATTTTCTTGAATGTTCCAGGTTAGTCCTAAACTCATAATTCTCCCTCAAGCTATTCCTGGTCTCTGTGGGCATCACCAATTTAGTTGTGGAGTCCTCTTACACCTTTTTCCTGTTTGATTTTTTTTATTTTTATTTTTTATTATGTTCTTCTCGTAACTTCTGAAATATGTTCCTCTCTGTGCATGTGTGCATTCTTGGGTCTAAGCTGCCCAGAGTCATTTGGGAATGAGACAACCTATGCATCAAATCAATCAGCTCTTCAGCTAGCTAAATCCACAAAGTTGCTAACTCTGCTCACCTGTAATTTGGTCCTTTGAAGTCTGCTTGATGGAATCTATAGACCTTGACTTCAAGATTGCACCCTGCACTAGAAAAAAAGAGGTGGACAAATTCCTTTTTTTGCAGAGATTAAATAAATAAATCTTTAGTGATAATAAAATTCTACACTGTGTAGCTAATTAAGAGCCACCAGTCTGCTGTCAAACATATATGGTACATATCTGGTTAGCCTATTCCTGAACTCTAATGGGGAGGGAAGGAGAGAATGACCCCTATTGTAAATCGTTCACCACATGCATTAACAAGTCATAAAGTTCACCATAACATGAAAATGTAGAATGGGAGTTTTGAATGGAAACTTGGGTTGATTTACTCCTAATTAATGATTCAGAAATAAGAACATAAGAACAGCCTTGCTGGAACAGGCCACAGCCCATCTGGTCCAGCATTCTGTCTCCCACAGTGGCTCCCCATTTGCTTCAGGGTGTTCCCAAGCAGATGTCTTCACCTGCTTATGATTCCCTGCAAATGGCATTAAGAAATATCCTGCCTATCTCTCCAACCCAGAGGGTGTCCTTAGGCATCCATCATGATAGCCATGGATACCCTTGTTCTCCATGAACTCGTCTCAACCTTTCTTAAAGATGTTGAGGCTGACAGCTGTCACCACTTCTTCTGGCAGGGAGTTCCATAGACCAGTGATCCTGTAGGTGAAAAAGTACTTCCTCTTATTTGTTTGAGGTCTAGCTTCCAAAAGTTTCATGGAGGGCCCCCTAGTTCTAGTGTTGTGCGATAGGGAAAACAGTTTTTCCTTTTCTACTTTGTCCACACCATGCATGATTTTATAGACTTCAATCAGGTCACCTCTCAGGCGCTGTCGTTCTAGAGTGAAGAGGCCCAGCCGTTGCAACCTCAGATGGGAAGGAAGGTGTTCCAGCCCCCTAATCCTTCTGGTTGCCCTCCTCTGCACCTTTTCCATTTCCATAATATCCTTCTGAAGGTATGGGGACCAGAACTGGACACAATACTCCATATTACAAATGGTAATATCTCAAATGGAAGAACCAGTAGTGCCTACGTTTGAGATGATGGAGACAATTTCTGGAAGGGGGAAAAAACGAAGTTGTGAATTAGAAATATTTAGATGACTCTATTTTGGGGAATGTTGGTGTGGGGAAATGCAGCATTGCTCAAATGCATTAGCATTAAAAAAAACCGAATATGTTGATACATTTGATGAGAAAAAAGTATATGCACTGTACATTATCTTATTTTAATAATATATACCATCATGGCTTAACAAAACAACAGTGTTGGGAGGGACCTTGGAGATCTTCTGTTCCAACCCTCTGCTCAAGCAGAAGAAGCTACACCATTTCAGACAAATGGTTATCCAACATCTTCTTAAAAGCTTCCAGTGTTGGGGCATTCACAACTTCTGGAGGCACACTTTTCCACTGATCAATTGTTCTAACTCAGGAAATTTCTCCTTAGTTCTAGGTTGATTCTCTCCTTGAATAATTTCCATCCATTGCTGCTTTTCTTGACTTCTGGGTGCTTTGGTAAATAAATTGACCGCCTCTTCCTTGTGGCAGCCCTCAAATACCGCAACACTGCTATCATATGACTCCTAGTCCTTTTGTATGTTAGACTAGACATATCCAATTCCTTCAACCGATCATCATACGTTTTAGCCTCCAGTTCCCTAGTCATTTTTCTTGCTCTTCTCTGCACTCTTGAACATTGGAATCAGGAGAGAGACTAAGATTAAATTTGTGACATTTTAAAAGTTCTTAGCTATGTTGCCAGTACACTGAATTGTTTAGATTTGTGTTGATCGCCTGTTTTTGTTAATTTGCTTTGTTTGCTTTTAACTTGGCAATTGTTTAACAAAGTTGTTTCCTCAGGTGCCCTTTATAGCTTCCTATTTATCCCACTCAATTTGTCTTCTTTCGTACATTGGGGGATTCAACACAATTATTCTGGATGGATTTTGAAAATTACACTTTTCTTCTGCTCTTCAGCAGTCATTAATGTACTTAACTCCCCCTGTTATAAATCAACATAAAGAATTAATGGATTTATGGAGAGTAAAACCAGAGAAACATCTGATTAGTTGAGCCTCCAGAGAAAAATCAGATGAATTGTTTTTCCTTCTGAGTAGCAGAATAATCTGTGAATACAAAGAAACTTTTAAGTGTGTGTGACAAAGAGGTGTCTCTCTCTCAGGATGTAGAATAAATGGCTTTGGTAATAATCATATAAAGTACTTATATTTCAGAACAGGCATCATGCCTACATACTTTTCAGCCTCTGTATGCAAATACATCACTACTACAATTGCACTCAAAGTTGTATGCTTTCCAAACTGGATTTTGATATCTTATAGAGCAGGGGTCCCCAACCCCCGGGCCGCAGACCGGTGCTGGTCGGTGGCTTGATAGTAACCAGGCCAGAGTGAGCGGCGGAGAGAGTAGCGCAACCCTTAGGAAAGTGTAGCAAATGCTCCGCTATCCTGGCGGCTGGCCGGGACGCTCCCTAGGGGCAGGACGGGGGCAATGGCCTGCATTGGGGGGGGGTCGGGACATGACCTGGCCCTGCACGGGGGGAAGGGGCTGCCAGGCCCTCCTGCCCGGGACGCAGCCCATCTTTCCCTGCCCCAGCCGAGGATACTTCACCTGGGACCCCTGGCAGCTTTCCCGCCCAGTTGCACGCAAGGCGGTTCCCGCCTTGGGTTCCATGTGACCGCTGAATGCGCGCACGGCCCATGTGACTCGACTCACTCGCTGGAGGCTCCCACCAGTCCACAGAATTTTTTGTACATAAAACCAGTCCCTGGTGCCAAAAAGGTTGGGGACCCTTGTTATAGAGCGTTTTGGTTGGTTGCCAAGTATCGTAATTGAAATAGAGGAAATAGAAGAAGTGGGAGGCTGTTAACATTCAGCAATTGACTATGGCTAATCTAGTGTAAGCTAGTCATAGCCAATTAATGTTAATTATTATGTTAATAACTATTATTTTAATAATTATTATGTTAATAATGGCTATGACTAGTCTAGTGAAAGGGATGTGGTGGCTCAGTGGCTTAGATGCTGAGCTTGTCAACCAGAAAGGTCAGCAGTTCAGCCGTTTGAATCCGTAGCGCCTCATAACGGAGTGAGCTCCCGTTACTTATCCCAGTTTCTGCCAACCTAACAGTTCGGAAGCATATAAAAATGCAAGTATAAAAACAGGAACCACCTTTGGTGGGAAGATAACAGTGTTCTATGCACCTTTGGCATTTAGTCATGCCAGCCACATGACCAAGGAGACGTCTTCAGACAGTGGTGGCTCCTCAGCTTTGAAATGGAGATGAGCTCCACTCCCTAGAGTTGGGAACGACTAGCATGTATGTGCGAGGGGAACCTTTACCTTTACCTTTAGTCTAGTATAAAGAAGAAACTCGATAGCTGTTGTGCAAGTGCCAGAGAGGGCTTCCCTGATTTAAGCCTGTCAGTTGATAGTTGAGCAAGACCTGTTATGGTCCACCAGAGGCCAGGAGAGCTAGCAGTATATTCGGACAGTGAGGAGGTTGGGGAGGAACATGGGCCAGTCCTGGAAACTAACCAAGGAGAGAAGCAACTTAGAACTAAGGAGAAATTTCCTAACAGTAAGAACAATTAACCTCTGGAACAGCTTGCCTCCAGCAGTTGTGAATGCCCCAACCCTGGAAGTCTTTAAAAAGATGTTAGACAGCCATTTGTCTGAAATGGTATAAGATTCCTGCCCATGCAGGGGGTTGGACTAGAAGACCTACAAGGTCCCTTCCAACTCTGCTATTGTATTGTATTGGAGTCTGGGGAAGGCTCTGACGAAAGCTCTGTGTCGGAGGCAGAGAGGGGGCCAGGGTCGTATGCCAGTTATCAGCTGCCTTCGGAATCAGACATCAGTGAGGCAGACGAACAGCTGGAGCCTGTTCCCAGTGTGTGCATACATAGAGTTGCCAGATGATAGGAACAACTAGAAAACAGTGGCCAACTTGGAGGTAAGGCCATAGGTGGACGATGAACGGCCCCTCCCAGAGGAAATAAAAGAGGAGCCAAAGGGAAGTGGAATTTGCAGGAGACCATCACTTTGCTTCATTGGTTCGTGAGACTCCAAGTCTCCTTGCCAAGTTGTGCAGATATCGGCCTGGCAGCTCTCCAAGCCAGATAAGGTCTGTGACTGCAAATCCTCCCTTGAAAGACTTTGCTTGATGTGAATGAACAGAATTCAGAGTCAATTAACAAAAGGGCTTTTTTTCGGGACAAGGAGTTTGCTTCATGCTCTCGGGAAGCCTCGGTCAGAACAAGATCAGCGTGCACAGGGAGAAGTGGGTTTCTCATGATTTCATTGTGCTCCTTCACTGAGGCTCCCTGTCTTCCTAGGACTGGTGGTGCAATGTGGCTCAAGACAGGGAGCCAGCAAATATCCGTCACAATCTGGATGCGGAAGGTTATTAAGAAAGGCACTGAGTATGCTTTCCCCCGAGGAATTCTAAATGCAACTTGATTTGTAATCTTGACAGTTATTAAACCATCCAGAAGATCAACAAATCAAAGGCAACTTGTGATTAGTGGAGAACAGGACAGGAGGACAACACATTCTATCATGCTTCCATTTTTATTTTGCTTTATTTTACGGCTCTTCCGAAGCCATTTAACTTGCAGCATTAGAAACAGCTTATGCAACTGCAACACATCACTTCTGTTCATAAATTATTATTTCTATTAAATGAAATAATACTGAAGGTAGGTGCACAAATTTGTGGCTGTTGCACTTTATTATATATAATGTTACGTTTAATTCCCACAAGGGTTGAATTAAGTAGTTAGGAACTTGCTGTTCTCCAGTCAGTAAGTAAACTATTAGTTGGAGCTGCACTTTAATAAGGTTAAGGGCCTCTGTGTTTTATCATTTCAAATTATTTTATTACACCAACTTCCTCCCTGCTCCGGCATCTCTGACTAAGATGCATGGTGCTGTTGTCAGCCCCAGCATACTTGCTTTTCAGTTTATGATTTATGAGCTTACCAATTCATTACGCAATTTGGGGGGGGGGAGTGCAGAAACTTTGCAAAACAATGTAAAAGGCCTAAAGGAATTTGGGTAGAATTTACAGAATCCTGACTTTCCAACCACCAGCGACCAGCACAGCTGGCAACAGATTCGGGCAGAGAGGAGGTTGGGGAGGAACCTTGGCCAGTCCTGGAGTCTGGGGAAGGCTTTGAGGAGGATTCTGTGTCAGAGGCAGAGAGGGGGCCAGAGCCCTCTGACAGTTATCAGCTGCCTTCAGAGTCAGACATCAGTGAGGCAGACGAACAGCTGGAGCCTGTTCCCAGTGTGCGCATGCGCAGAGTTGCCATGAGAAGGGAACAGCTAAGGAGCAGGGGTCGACTTGGGAGTAAGGCAGCAGGGGTGGGTTCCTGCCAGTTCTAGCCTCTTCTATAGAAGAGGTTCCACAAATCTACAGTGCCGTTTAGAACCAGTTCCAGCTCCCTCCGTCCGCCCGTCCGCCCATCATCAAGTTGAAAAGCGAGAGGAGGAATTCCTCTCTTGTGGAGTTGAAGTCCACAGGTCTTAAAGCTGTCAAGTTTGAACACTCCTGAGTTCTTTTTCTTATAAAGGGTTAGGGGCGCAAAGGTCCTGTAACTTGACAGCTTTAAGACTTGCGTGCTTCAAATGCCAGAGTTTCTGAGCCAACATTTTGGTTGCTAAGCAAGAGCGTTGTTAAGTGAGTTTCAACACATTTTACAAGTTGGCCATGCCCACCCAGTCACTTGCCTGGCAAGCCACTCCCACAAAGAAGGCCACACCTACAGAAGATATTCTAAAAATGTTGAAACCCACCTCTGGAGGAAGGCCACAGGTGGATGATGAATGGCCCCTCCCAAAGGAAATAAAAGAGGAGCGAAAGGGGAGTGGAGTTTGCAGGAGACAATTAGTTCACTTCATTGGTTTGTGATCCTCCAGGGCTCCTTGTCAAGTTGTGCAGATCTCAGCCTGGCAGCTCTCCAAGCCAGATAAGGTCTTTGACTGTAAATCCTCCCTTGAAAGACTTTGCTGGATATGAATGAGAAGAATTCACAGTAAATTAATAAAAGGTTTTTTTGTCGGGACAAGGAATCTGCTTCATGCTCTCAGGAAGCCTCGGTCAGAACAGAGACCCTTCCCAGAACTGTTTACAACTTGTTTATGGAGTGAAACCCTAACTCTTGAGTATGGGAAACTCTTCAAGCCTCCTAGGAGCAGAAATTATGGACTTAAGCTTTGAATTGTAGCTGTTGGTTGAGACATGTATTTCTGGTGGTTTTGCTTATTAATTTTTATATGCATCTTTTTGATTTTATCCTTTATGGTCAGGGTGGACAGCCATGGCCCCCTTATGGCCAGTGGATTTCAACTCCCAGGATTCCTAAACCAGCCATGCTGGGATTCTGGGATTTGAAGTCCACAAGTCGTAAAGGGGCCATAGTTGCTCAGCCTTGCTTTGAGAGAACCTGAGTTTTCAAATGTTAAAGTCAGATTGAAATGCCCATTTATCTTCCAGCATCCTGTATCCCTCCCTGAATTTTTCTCCAACTCCCATGTTTTTCAGATGTGAATTGCTCCGCATTCCTGATCTTACTACATTTCAATTTTCTCAATTCTTCCCCCTCCCCATCTGTCCTCTCCTTTTTTTTTTCTTCTTCTAAGCACCATATTCTGAGATCTTAGCTGGAACTTTGAATTAAATCTAATAGCTACTGTTGAAAACCCAACTGGGGGGAAAGTTTATGTTGGGCCCCTAAAGGAGATTGTTTGTAGCTCGGGGTTGAAATGAGGGGTCCTTGATGCTCTCGGAGCTTGGTTGTGTTTTTGCAGAGATTTCATTACCCAACAGGGTGTAAACATCTAGTACTGATAACGTTACCTACTTTGGGTAAGGAAACGTCTGCAGGAAAACAACCAAGCATCCATGTTTATGTTGCCTTCGGTATTTGGATAGGGATTATGGATCGTACGGAACTAATGGTTCATTCTACTGTATTCAAATTACATTTTTTTCTTTTTCTTTCTTTCTCTTCTGTTAAATTCCTCAGCAGAAGATAAAGCTGCATTTCCAGGCATAGCTCAGTTTATTTTATAAGCGTAAGACTCTACTGAGTGTACATATCAGTAGTGTGAGTCTCTTTTTTTTACTACTGATTCTATGGGTGTGGCTTGGTGGGCAGGGCATGACTTGAAGGGCGGGACTGTAAAATCTCCATTTCCTCCCCACTCCAGGGGAAGGATACTGCAAAATCCCCATTCATTCCCACTCAGCTGGGCTCAGGAGGCAGAGACTAGATGGGAGCAGGGCCAGCAAGAGGTGGTGTTTACCAGTTCTCTGAACTACTCAAAATTTCTGCTACCTGTTCTCCAGAACTGGTCAGAACCTGCTGAATGCTACCTCTGGTATATACATACATATACACACATCTCCTATATCTCCTATAAGAAAGAAAGAAAGAAAGAAAGAAAGAAAGAAAGAAAGAAAGAAAGAAAGAAAGAAAGAAAGAAAGAAAGAAAGAGGGAGGGAGGGAGGGAGGGAGGGAGGGAGGGAGGGAGGGAGGAAGGAAGGAAAGAAAGAAAGAAAGAAAGAAAGAAAGAAAGAAAGAAAGAAAGAAAGAAAGAAAGAAAGAAAGAAAGAAAGAAAGAAAGAAAGGCAGAGCCTATTACAACACTAAGGGCTTCTGGTCCTAATGAGATTGTTTTGTTTCCAGGTCTTTGATGTGTTGATGTATTTGGTTGGGACCTTGGATTACCTACACATTATTTTGTAAATTATTGTATTCATCTCTGGCTGATTTTGGTTTTGCCTTGTATATCACCCCATCTCTTTCTGCTTCGATTGTGCTGAGCGTGTCACACAATAGTCCGAATGCCCTGACAAAATAAATACAGACCTAATATTGCTGAATAGATGCCTTTAGTTAAGAATTTATTTTGGGTGGCCCGTTAATCAACCATTAAGTGAGAACTATCAATAGTGGTCACGTGGCTTTTCAACATAAGTAGATGGGGTCATCTTACTGTAGAAAAAAAATGTCCTATTTGTGATTATAATCAAAGAGATGAGGTTCAAATTAAACATTAGCACTATAAAATTATTGTTTAAAATATATTCACCTAATGGTTGAATAAGTATTCCATTTCGCTTTTAACAAAGTACCTCAACATCATTTTTTTAAAAAAAAGTTACATGTAAAATCTTTGGTAGAAAATTTACAAAATTCAAGAGTTCAAAATGGGATTGTTGTTGTAAGTTGCAAAGTCATGGCCGACCCATTGCGACCCTATGGACAATGTTCCTTCAGGCCTTCCTGTCCTCTACCATCCTCTGGAGTCCATTTCAGCTCACACTGACTGCTTCACTGACTCCATCCAGCCCCCTCCTTCTCTGCCGTCCCCTTCTTCTTCTTTTGCCCTCCATCGTTCCCAGCATGAGGCTCTTCTCCAGGGAGTCCTTCCTTCTCCTTAGGTGGCCAAAGTCTTTGAGTTTCCTCTTCAGGATCTGGCCTTCTAAAGAGCAGTCAGGGTTGATCTCCTCTAGGACTGACCGGTTGGATGGCCTTGCAGTCCAAGGGACTCGCAAGAGTCTTCTCCAGCACCAGAGTTCAAAAACCTCAATTCTTTGGCACTCAACCTTCCCTCTGGTCCAACTTTCACAGCCATGCATTTCAACTGGGAAAATCATAGCCTTGACTATAGGCACTTTTTTTGCAGGGCAGTGTCTCTGCTTTTTAGTATGAAATTAGATTTTTGATAAGGAACATCTTTTAGAAGGTATCTCAGGAAAGTTACAGGAGAAGAGAAGAAGATATTTATCTCTAGCTATGATATTATTTCTATAAAGTGCAAAAAATTATGTATAGAGTCTCCTTTCTCTGTATGTTCTCCTTAGCACAGCCATAAGTATTCTATCTTGGTTTAAGAAGTCTGTTTCAGAAAATCACCTATATTTTAAGATTTCTTTGGGCTACCCAGCCTTCCCTATTTTTCATGGCAAATTCTACATTCTGAAAGGGGGAAAAAATAAACCAGGCACATGGTGGCTTGCAACTGGGAATTATTTTACTCTGTAACATGTCCGGCAGGGGTGGGTTTCTGCAGGTTCGCACCTACTCGCGAGAACGGGTTGGTGAAATTTAGAGAACCGGTGAGAGGGGGTTCCACCGGCATACCTGGAAGTAAATCTGGCCCACCGCTGCCAGTGACCCAACGGGAAGGAAAGGAAAGGAAGGAAAAAAGGAAGGAAGAAAGGAAAGAAGAAAGAAAGAAAGAAAGAATTTATCATCACAATTGAGTCCAAAATTTTGGTTGCTAAGCAAGAGCGTTGTTAAATGAGTTTCACCACATTTTAAAAGGTGGCCACTCCCACCTGTCACATGACTGCCAAGCCACACCCACAAAATAGGCCACACCTACAGAGTAGGTTCTAAAAAATTTGAAACCCACCCCTGATGTCCGGGTGCTACTCTGAGAAGGAAGAAAGCCAACACAATACAGTGTCTTTTATGCTTGGATTGCTAACATAAATGAATCGGACCTTTTCTTACAATGTTAAATTCTAGTCTATACTACTGAGCTCATAACCGTCAGCAATTTTTTCCCTCCTCTCAATATTGAACCACATTTATGACATATGACTTCATGATAAAGGAACTGTGGAACAACTTGCATTGTAAATCAATTGTGATCAAATTTAGTTTCCATTTTCTTCCCATTTGAGGGAAGATAAATCATTTTCTTAAATTGCCAAGAAACTGTCCAGTGAATAACATTGGCATTATTCCCTCCCCACCCCCAAATTTAAAAGATGTTTTATAAATAGCAAGAGGGGGGATGGACAACAATGTTTAAGCTCCTAGAAACCCTCTCTAGATTCATAAGATTTTGTGCAAAGGAAACAAAGAAGTGATGGCATCTGTCTGTTGTTTATGGGGTTCAAAGATGTAATACCTAGACATTTAAAATATTGGTCTATCTATGTTCTGCATTGAACGTTTGATAGCATCCACTTTGATAGCATCCATCTTTAAAAAGAAAGCTATTCTGTTTATGTTTCTCTCGTAACAGGTGCATGTCTGTGGGTGGATAAAGTTACTGATGTTTGACCACAAAGGTTGTTTTCCCCTTTGATCTTGTGGTCATGAATAGGATGATGTCATCCTTTTTGCAACTCTGAAAATAGAATGGAGGTTTCTAAACCAGGCACAGTGGAGTTTTCCAAAAGAGCAAGTTGTTTCCAAAAAAGTCATGTTTACTGAAAGGAATTCGATTTTGAACCTTTAAGTGAAATCCAATGCAATTGATTAGCTGACTAAGAAGTCCTCTGATGTTTGTTCCGAATCGAACTTTGATAGATGGCTTATTTGTTTATTTGTTTATTTGTTTGTTTGTTTATATCTCTTGGAAATTTAGCTCATTGAGGAGCATTCATTCATTTAAAAAAATAGTTTTTATTAAACATTTCAATCTTTAAAAACAGAAAGAAAAACACAAGAAAAAACAAAAAAAACGAAATATACATAACAATATAAAATAATTATACAGCCTTCTGTATCGTATGCAAACAAACCTTTGTCTCTAATGAAGTGGAACTTCGAGGAACTTCAAGCCTCATAGTTTTCCTTCGTTGGGGGTCTTACTTGGAACCCTGACATTATCATTTATTAATAACAGAAGATGTCAGAATGTTCATTTCTCTCCAAAATTGAAGCAGTTGAGGGATGACGTTAAGTCTCCTCCCCTTAAAGGGACCCTTGAACTGGAGCTGTGAAAATATTCTCTCATTTAAGAGTCCTGTAAATTGGCTGATGTATCAGGGATACCGGATAGCTCAAGGCATAGAAAGGCTTGCCTCATATGCTGGAAAGCACCGGTTCAAATCCCAGTAGAAGGAGTATGGCCAGCTGAAGAAGGCTAATAAGCCTGAAATGGATCCATCCTGGTCTCTTTATTTTCAGCCCTTAAAAATCTAACATATATATATATATATATATATATATATATATATATATATATATATATATATATATATATATATATATATATATATATATATATATATATATATATATATATATACACACACAACAACACCCTCTTAGGCCCCAATTAAGGGAGGAAGCATACTGTTTCCTTTTCTGCCTTTCGGCTCATCACCAGAGACCATCTAGACAGAAAGCCATGAGTTCCGTTGTGTAATTTTTTAATATATGTGTGTTAGGTTTTTGAGCTGATCAATAAATAAATCAGGGAGACTAGTATAGATCTATTTCGAGCTTTTTAGCTCTCATCAGCTAGCCATACCCTTACTGGGATTCGAACCGGGGCTGTATTACATGCTAGGCAACTTATCCTCCTATCTCAGCTGAACAGGAAGAGAACCGGTTGGCCTAATGGTTAAGGCTCCTGCCTAGCAAGTAATATAGCCCCGGTTCAAGTCCCAGTAAGGGTATGGCTAGCTGATGAGAGCTAAAAAGCTCGAAATAGATCTATACTAGTCTCCCTGATTTATTTATTGATCAGCTCAAAAACCTAACACACACACACACACACACGATTTTCACAGGAGCCTACTGAAAAGGTTAATTTCTCAGCACCATTTGGTGCTTTGCCGTATGGTGACCTTGAAATACTTCAATAAAGCAAAATGCATGCTCACTTCCAGTTGTTAGAACAAGTGCATCCAATCACTCCAAACAACAAATGCAGCCTCTGCTTAAATGACAACATATGTGTAGGTACATATGTGAGGGTTTTTGGGGGGGGGGGAAGAAGAATACATTGTCAGGGTTCCAAACAGCATCCAAAATTAAATCAGAGTCCAAGGCAAAGTATTGGTCAATGTCTATTTATGAAGAGAGCCATGCTGCCACATCTGGGAAAACCCAAATCTGAAAGCTTCTCGGTTTTCCCCACCCAGTTGAAAGTTCAAGATCTTGCCCCCCACACCCACAAGTCCCATCCCATGGTCCAATCTTCCACTGCCATGCTGGAAGTTCTACCCATCCACTTCCGGTCAGGTGCAAAGGCAAAGGATGACCTTGGCTTCCTAGAAAGAATTTTGTTATGGCTACATATCATCTACAATCCCCTCTCCCATTTCCCCACAATAGAAAAAGGCATAGTAGAATAATGGAAAGTGTGGCAGGCCAAAGACCGAAAAGAAAAGACATATGTGTGAGTATGTATGCGAGGCTTTTGGGAGGGAAAGAAGAAGAATATGTTGCCTGAATGGATTAGTCCAAAAATAAGTTTTTTGTACTAATCCATTTCGTACTTGCCATTTTGTACTTGCCATCTCTTTTTCTTTTGAGAGAGATAATGCTATTATAGTCATCTGGAAAAGAGCAATTACAAATATTTGCCATCCATCATTACAGCAGTGAATTGAAGTCAGGATTATTCATTGTATGAATCGAAGAATAAGATTATCTGGGATGCCTTCTTTGTCTGTTTTGCTATTTAATAGTGACTGGAGGGCGCCAAATTATTCATCTTTGCAAGGAAAGCAATGATAAGAGCAATAGAGATTTGCCAGCCGAGAAATGGGGTGTTCCTTTGTAACAGTAGACGATTAACCCTTTGGCTTGATAGAAATATCTTGAGACCTTAGGTTGGAATGTTACACCATTTACCAATTAACCTTCCTTCGGTGGTGGTTTGTTTATTTTTAGGGTCTGAAACCAAATGATGATACCTTCCCAATATATTTGTTCTGATTCTGAACATCCACCATATTGTTGGTTTTGGCTGTTGATGGATTTTAGAGACAGATCTACTGACACTCTTTGGTTAAGAAATGGGAACTACGCTACTTATTAAATCTGGGGGACACTTAGTCTTCTGTGGAAAGTATTGAGAATTGCATTGTCTTATTTCAGACATTATTTTGAATATCAGCATGGAAAAAAAAGACTTATGGCCAAGGGTGGGATTGAAAATTTTTAGCAACCAATTCTCTGCCTGGTTGCTGGGTGGGTGTGACCATAGTGGGCATGGACTACTCAGCCTCCTGTACCATGGGGGGTGTTTTTACCCTCCCCAGCAGTGATGGGTTTCTGCAGGCTCGCACCTACTCGCGAGAGCCGGTTGGTGAAATTTAGAGAACCGGTGAGAGGGGGTTCCACCAGCGTACCTGGAAGTAAATGTGGCCCGCCGCTGCCAATGGGAAGGAAAGGAAAGGGAGGAAGAAAGGAAAGGAAAGGAAAGGAAAGAAAGAAAGAAAGAAAGAAAGAAAGAAAGAAAGAAAGAAAGAAAGAAAGAAAGAAAGAATTTGTCATCACAATTGAGTCCAAAATTTTGGTTGCTAAGCAAGAGCGTTGTTAAATGAGTTTCACCACATTTTAAAAGGTGGCCACTCCCACCCTGTCACATGACTGCCAAGCCACACCCACAAAATAGGCCACACCTACAGAGTAGGTTCTAAAAATTTTGAAACTCACCACTGCTCCCCAGGTACCAAAGGCTTTCTTTGAACCACCAGAAGGGTGAAAATGACCTCCCCTCTGCTCCGGAGGCCTTCCAGAGGCTGGAAAAGGGCCCGTTTCTGGACTTCTGGAACTTCCAGGAGGCCCATCTTTTGCCTTCTCAGAGTTTCCGCGCAAGCCATGCACTTACCTGGCATCCAAAACAGGCCCGTGGCCAGCCAGTCTTTGCAAATACCAGTTCAGTGAACCAGATGTAAAATTAGCATCTGGTTCACCCAAACCAGCTGAATCCCACCCCTGCTTATAGCTAGGGAATATTACAAGGAAACCTATCAGAAAATTCAAAAAAATGTTAATGCTCTATGGTTCATTGTTAGATTAGGTTCAAAAATATCTTATTTCCTGTGTTCTTTGAGCTGATTTTGAAACCCTCTTGCTTGGCTTAATGACTGAGTTGGGCTTCCCTATCATATCATGCCCATGTTCCACTGCCCAAAATAAGAGTTAACAATGGCCAGTAAATGTTCTGATAGTTTCCACTGGGGTGGAGATACGAACAGAAGTAGCACTTATTCTACTTCTCTTTTGTCTTGCTTATTACTTTGCTGTGGCTTCTACTCTGAGTAAAAGTTGGAAGTTCTAAACAGCAACTAGTGTTGCAGTACTTGCTTCCAGTCAAAACTAGGGGGGGGGAAATTCAGAGGATTGCCAGTCAGCTAAATAGGAAAATGGTAGATAGGTTATTTGCTTTTAGCAGTCTGGAGGTTATTATTTGATTCAAATTTGTTTGGGAGAGGATCCCAGTGGATTTACTGCATTTTATTTCAGTGTGAAAATGCTGTATCTCCTAAACAACCTTTGTAAGGCATGCAAGTTAGAGTTAACCCTGTGTGTTTCTCAGCCCCAAAATAGTAGAGGTTCATCCCCACAAGAATTCAACAGTCCAAATAAAACAAAATCTTACAATGAAGAATGAAGCTTGGACATATTTCTAATTATTTACTGTACTAGGGCTGTTGGTTAAGTATGTCTGGTCTACTATGTTTAAGGGCAATTCCCTTATCTTCTCTGTCTTCCGTTATTAAGAAACCAGTGCCCTAAAGCAGTTCATGTGCAATACACCCTCTAAACTTCAGCTGGAAAACAATTGGATAGCACCATGGTGCCTACATATGTAATTCTGGGCATTATATTGTTTAAGAAAGAGTTTTAACAAGACAAACACTTTCCCGGGGGTATAAAACGGAGAGCGTTGAAAATATTTAACCTTGAAGTAAAATGCTTTTCTAAATGAACTCTACACAACCCCAGATTTATCATTATGAAGAAAGCCCTAAGAATGCATTCAGCAACATTTGTTCATTCTATGAACTAGTTTATTATTCTGGGTTGAAAAACAACCAGTAAACTTTTCTAATGCAACTGCAAGGATTGCCTCTCCTTCTAGCTTAAGAAAGGGAAGGCCCTTGCAAAAGGAAGCTTTTATTAAGAGGAAGTGAAAACATTCAGTTCAAAGCAACGTCTGAATCCCCTTAGAGGCAAGGCAAGTAGAATTAAAACAGTAGAGACCCCTCCCATTAATGAGAATGCAGATTTTAGCCAACACACGTGCGAAGGTGGTTCCTTTGCCAGCTGCCCTGAGAACCGGATAAGCATACATTCCCATGGCTATCTTTGTTAGACATTAAAGTGGCCCATCCCACATGACCATCATAAACATTCCCCAAAGGAAACCACTTGTAAAATATCAGCTGTCATAGACACTGCTAATAAATCGACTCAAGTTCCCCCTCCTCCCAATTGAATGGCATATCACTTTTAGGGATCTGACAGCAACGCAAACTTTGATGAAACTCTTCCAGTACTTGAGAGGCTGCCACAGAGAAGTGGGGATTGGCTTATTCTCCACAGCACTGAAGCACTGAATTCTGAGAGTAACAGGTGGAAGATCATTAAAAAGTAACAGGTGGAAGATCATTAAAAAGAGATCCAACCTAGAATGAAAGAGAAATTTCCTGTTCGTGAAAACATCAGTGGAATGGCTTACCTGTGTATCACTGGAGGGTTTTTTTTTTTAAAGAAGAAACTGGACAGCCATTGCTGCAGAATATGAGAATATTTCCAACTTGAAGAAAGGATTGGACTAGAACAGGGGGTCTGCAAAGTCGGCTCTTTTAAGACTGGTGGACTTCAACTCTCAGAATTCCCCAGCCAGCTATGCTGGCTGGGGAATTCTGGGAGTTGAAGTCCACCAGTCTTAAAAGAGCCGACTTTGCAGACCCCTGGACTAGAAGATATCCAAGGTCCCTTCCAACTCTATTATTCTATGTTCTATGAAGTGAATGATGTCCATTATTATGAACCAAGAAAATTAGCAAATTTGTCATATCAAATTTGTGATATAGAAATATACTCTTTATCTTAACCCTAGCACCTGGAGAGTACCAATTGAATTCTCTTTAGAATTCTGGATCAAGTTAATCCATGAAAAAATTGGACTATTCAATGAATATTGATCACAATGGCAAGATAGCCATAGTAATAGGACTTAAACTGAAATACTGCTTTACAGTGTTTTTACAGCCCTCTCTAAGTGGTTTACAAAGTCAGCAACTTGTCCGCAGTAATTTGGGTTCTCATTTTACCCACCTCGGAAAGCTGGAAGGCTGAGTCAACCTGGAGCCTGGTGAGAAGGCTTCCTTAAAAAGCAAGAAGTAGAATCGTGGTCCTGGCAAAAACCCTTTTATTTACATGACTGTGGATTCCTTTCATTCACAGTCAGCAAGGCTTAGCAAACAGTCTTTCAGAGGAACATTTATCAACACAAACCTTATCTCATTTGGAGAGCTGCCAGATAACTAGTTTCTAAATGCAGGGCAAGGCAAAACCTGGCACAGAGTCTCTTACAGTCACACACAGAACTTTCCACTCCTGAAACCACAGAATGAATGAATCATTTCCTGAAAAAGCCCACTCCGTTTGCTCCACTTTGGCTTCCTATGGGAGGGGCCAACCACCTCGAGTTGTGGCTTTAATCCACAAGTCAACCCTGCTTTCTTAATTGTTCTTGTCTAGCAGCTCTGTGCATGCACACACTGGGAGCAGGCTCCAGCTGTTCCTCTGCCTCACTGCTGTCTAGCTCCCTCTCTGCCTCCGACACAGAGCCCTCATCTGAGCAGTCCTCAATCCCCAGGAGTGGCCCATGTTCCTCCCCCAACCTCCTCACTCTCTGACTCTGCTGCCAGCTCCACCACAACATATATGCAAAGAAATAGCCCAGCAGGTTGAGCTTCTAATGGGAAACAGTTGCTCAACTTCCTTTTTGAAGAATGAAATGTCTTCATTAACATTGAAGTGAAGAGCGAAAAGTTGGGTGGTGTGTCTCACCTT
Source organism: Rhabdophis nuchalis (assembly GCA_039707465.1). Classification (NCBI taxonomy): domain Eukaryota; kingdom Metazoa; phylum Chordata; class Lepidosauria; order Squamata; family Natricidae; genus Rhabdophis; species Rhabdophis nuchalis. The sequence continues at coordinate 32,035,719 of CM077652.1, forward strand.
TAATTTACTTCTTCTAGTACAATGCTTTCATTGTTCCACCGTAATGAAGTAATGAGCCCATGTGAACATGTTTTTGGGGAAAACATCTTTCCTTGGGGAAGGCACATCACTGTGAGGGTCATGCCTTTAGGGCAGTCAGAAACTAATTGCATTCCCCTTTAATTATCTCAAGTGAAACTTCTTTTCATGACAGCCGGTGGTGCTTTGTGCAGGTCATCTTATTAAACATGGATCTACTTCCTTGCCCCAATAGGCCAACTCTGTGTGAGTCACCATTACAGTGTTGTGTCAATAGATAATAGATAGCTTCTATCACTTTCTGTTTCCCTTTTCGGCGTGCTTATCCTTTATGCTGCATCTGAAATATACTTTCAGACATCTGCAATCTGGAGCTTTCAATATTTGGAGGAAGCAGTTTCAACGTTCCACCCACTCTTCTATGAATCACACTCAAGCTTCCCTGTACACGATGAGGTCCTGCACCATTTAAGTAAGGCACATACATATAAAAGTTAGTGAGCTTATTTATCATTAAGACTTGTAGTGAAACAGTATAGATACAGTATGAATACAGTATAAAGAGAGACCTAGTGCATGGTCTGGATTTTGCTTAAACAGAATCAAGAGTTATTGTTGGAGCAATGAATGGGGGTCAGTTCAATATAGCAAAATCAATAGCAGATTTGCTTTTGGTGGCATTTAGCTCTGGGTTACTACAAAATTGGACATGGACTATATCAATAGTATAGTCAATGTCTCTAACTGTAGCTAATCAAAATTATTACTGAAGAAATTTCTTACTTGTGTTTTTTTTTAAAAACACCAACTCTACAGGAGTTGGAGTTTCGATATACTGTAAGAGTTGTTTTGTCTGTCTAATTAAAGTTTTACTTGTCTTTTCTATCCTCCATATTAAAAGGAAGTCAAGCTTGCCAATCAGAAAGGTCAGCAGTTTGGCGGTGGTTTGAATCCCTAGAGCCGCTTAATGCAGTGAGCTCCCGTTACTTGTCCCAGCTTCTGTCAACCTAGCAGTTCGAAAGCACATAAAAATGCAAGTAGAAAAATAGGAACCCCCTTTGGTGGGAAGGTAACAGCGTTCCATGAGCCTTCAGCATTTAGTCATGGATGCCACATGACCACAGAGACGTCTCTGGACAGCACCACCCCCTAGAGTCGGGAACAACTAGCACATATGTGCGAGGGGAACCTTTTCCTTTACTTTTATTCATTCCCACAACTGTTCTGAAGATAGCGGGAACATGTTGTCAGGCCTGGCAGCCCTTTTGCCTTGGGCCTTCAGGCCTGCCACATTTTCTACTGTGGGAAAATAGGAAGGGGGTTATATAGAGTATGAGAGAGAGAGTCTTCATAACATTCCTTTCTCAGTGAGTCAAGGACACCTTGCTCTGCAGCTGTGGTGGTGTTACTGGGAGGCACCTCCAGTTTTGGATGGTTTCTGATTAGATCATGTGTTGGACATGTGATTGCTGGGCAAGGACTTGGACTTTCAACATAGAAACTTTCAAATTTGGGGTTTCCCAGATGTGGCAATAGGACATCTCTAATCAAATGGAACTTCGAGGAAACTCAAGACTCAGAATCTTCTTTCATTGGGGGGTCTTATTTGGAACTCTGACACATGTTGCATTTCAGAAGTCTGTCTTTAAAGTGAAGAAATATTTAAGCAGGGCAGTTTCAGCATTTCAACCTTGATGAAGTCAACGGGGTTAATAATGGCACTAGGAATCATTATTTGGAGATGCAGGGAAACACAAAACATAGTTTGTTCTAAGCACATGGGTGGTTGTTGTTGTCATTGTTTTTCATTTGTAAATTGAGAAAAATTCTTCTTTAGCACCAAAGAAGTTGGACCAATCCATCAGTGGAACAGTATTCACACATTTAACATGTTCTTTCTTATGCTTCCTTTGTAATCACCCAAAATGCAAGGACTTGTGGTACCACACTCATAGAACATAGAATAATAGAGTTGGAAAGGACCTGGGAGATCTTCTAGTCCAAACCCCTGCTTGAGCAGGAGACCCTCTACCAGGAGTGTCCAAACTTGGGAACTTTAAGACTTGTGGACTTCAACTCCCAGAATTCCCCAGCCAGCAAGTTTGGATACCCTTGCCCTATCCATTTCCAGACAAGTGGTTCTCCAGTCTGTTTTTGAAAGCCTCCGTGAGATTGGACAACCATTTATCTGAAATGATGTAGGAAGTTGGAATAGAACACCTCCAAGATCTTTCAAACTCAGGTATTTGACTGGATTTAAACATCACCACAAGTTTTGTTGGAGCTTGACTTTGCAAGTGGTCCAAACCAGCCCCAAAAGTATAGTTGGAGAAAGATGGTCTCTTCTGAATTTGAATCTAAAAGTTTGCAGCATTGGAAAGATTGGATTCTGTTTCTCTTTTGCGAAGACATTGTAGGTTGTTTTTCAAGAGCCAGAATCAAGTCAACATCTGGAGAAGGTTGTTCAAAAAAAGGCTATGAACATTTTGCAACACCTTTATTTATTTCTGACAAGGTATGAAGAAACCATGGGAGGAAGTAGAATCCAAGCAAGATCGTTAAATTTTACTGCAACTGTAAATATAATTCAATAGTTTCCTCATTTTCTACCACATAAAAAATATGAGCATCATTACAGGTCATAATTGAGAGATAGGGGCTGCTTTACTTTCTAAGCATCCAAATGAGTAATTTGGCAGGCGGTTCTCCAATGTATCATTTTCACAATTAAAATGGAAATGAATTCAGTGTCCCATAAAGTTACTAAACATGGTATATCTTATTAACCAATCCCTTAATTGTAATCATTTTATGATTTCTAAGACTACTAAAGCATGAAAACTATTCTAAGCAATTTTGAATATGAGGAAAGGGAGGGGAAGATCACCCCACCTTTTTTTTTAACAAATGAATTTCCATAATGAGTTGGTTGTAGTAAATTATTCAGATTATAATTTGACTTATTAAATACAATTATATCCACATTCATTCCTATTCTGAGCAATAGAGAAATATTTACATGACACTGGTTCATTAAACGGATTGGGTTGGCGTAATTCTGAATTTTCACTTTGAAATCTTTTCATCATCTCCTTTTTGGAAAGTGAGAAATTATCAGTAGTGAAGGCTTAATTTTTAATGAATGAATCTCTGCTATAGTGTTTCTAATGCCAGTCAATTTCCACCACTTTAGTCCTTATGAATCAAAATTCTTAGCAATATCAAATTTCTAGCACTCAAATAATTAGTTTTCTTTGTTTAGGTATGAATATCTGTCAAGCTGATTTATTAATCGTGTCTATTCATAAGAATCTAAAGGAACACAGTGGCTCAGTGAGTAAGGCGCTGAGCTTGTTGATCAAAAAGGTCGGCAGTTTGGCGGTTTGAATCCCTGGCTCCACATAACAGAGTGAGCTCCCGTTACTTAGGCAGGATATCTCTCAATGCCATTTGCAGGGAATCATAAGCAGGTGAAGACTTTTGCTTGGGAATACCCTGAAGCAAATGGGGACCCACTGTGTGAGACAGAATGCTGGACTGGATGGGCTGTGGCCTCTTCCGGCAAGGCGGTTCTTATGTTCTTATGTTCTTACTTATCCCAGCTCCTCCCAACCTAGCAGTTTGAAAGCATGCAAAAAATGCAAGTAATAAAATAGTGTGAAGGTAACAGCATTCCATGTGCCTTCGGCATTTAGTCATGCCGGCCACATGACCATGGAGACGTCTTCGGACAGTGCTGGCTCTTCAGCTTTGAAACAGAAATGAGCACTGCTAGTCAGGAATGACTAGCACATATATGCGAGGGGAACCTTTACCTTATTCATAAGAATCTAGTCAAACAATGTTCAACATTAAATAGGAATTAGCAGAATTGAAGATGGGTTGGATTTAGGCCATTTGTGGGAATATAGTGACTCTAGGCTTATGACTTGTTTGACTCCATCCCCTAAGTCTCCCTGCTCTTCTCTTGCAGTAAAATGTTGTCCCAATGTGGACAGATATATTCAATTAAACTTTCACAATTCATGGATAACATAACCTTTTCTAAGAATTCTGAGAACTGAAGTCAATGTATCTGCCCACCTGGGTAAACCTGACAAAAAGGACGACCAGGTGAGCTAATTCTACTGCATTGTAAAAGGACATTAACGGAATCTAGTAAGTCTGGAAGTACAAACTCTCCACTGGCGCTTTTAACAGCCTGAACAATCAGGGTTGAGTCCTTTCTACATTTCTTCCTCTGACTATTGAGCCGTCGGGGGCTCCTTCTTCTCTTCTCTGGTTGCTTCCAAGCAGCCTCTCTTCCCCATGTCGTCTAAGGTCATCTATGAATTCCAATGCAGGTTAGGTAAAGCTGCCCTGGACCTGGTCTAGGACTAGTTCCATAATTTCCTTTATTAATCACATTCCACTGTGATCTGCTTGCAATGTCCTTAAACCTCACTGAGCTACTTGAAATGGTGGGCCAGCTTCCTTTTTACTGATTGACCCCTTCACCTCTTGTTCAGCTCCATCTCATCTGCACAGGCCAACACTTTCTCCGTCCTACGCATCATTTCCATTAGATCATCGAAATAGAAAATGAGCAAAAATATATATATATATAAATGGTTATTCGTATGAGTTATGGTAGATTTTTATTCCCACAGTGTTAAAGAAGCTGTGCCAGGCAGAGAAACATTTGTGCTACACCAGAGAACATAATTTAGATAAAGAGATGGAGAGAAGGAACATTTCTAAGAAAGTTAAAAGCTGGAAAAAGTGCAGTGTAAGGAGGGTGTGTTGTACACAAAAAGGGAAGGGAAGGAAGACATGAAAGGAAGAAAAGACCCAGGAGGGAAGGAAGGAAGGAAGGTGGGAAGGAAGGAAGGTGAGAAGGAAGGAAGGAGATGGAAATGAGAAGGAAGGGAAGGGAAGGAAGAAGAGATTAAAGGAAGGGGATGCATAGGAGGGAGGGAAGGAAGGAAGGAAAAAGAAAGGAAGGAAGGAGATGGAAATGATAAGAAAGAGGAAGGGGAGGAAAGCACAAGAGGGAGGGAGAGAAGGAAGGTAGGGAGGAAGGAAGGAAGGAGATGGAAATGAGAAGGAAGGGAATGGAAGGAAATGAATTGAAAAGAAAGGAAAGGAAGAAGAAATTAAGGGAAGGGAATGCACAGGAGGGAGTGAAAGAAGGAAGGTAAAAAGGAAGGAAGGAAAGGAGATGGAAATGACAAGGAAGAGAAGGGTAGGGAAGGAAAGGGAAGGGAAGAGAAGGAAAGGAAAGGAAGAAGAGATTAAGGGAAGGGAAGGGAATGCACAGGAGGGAGGGAGGGAGGGAGGGAAGGAAGGAAGGAAGGAAAGGAGATGGAAATGAGAAGGAAGAGAAGGGTAGGGAAGGAAAGGGAAGGGAAGAGAAGGAAAGGAAAGGAAAGGAAGAAGAGATTAAGGGAAGGGGAATACACAGGAGGAAGGGAAGGAAGGAAGGAAGGAAGGAAGGAAGGAAGGAAGGAAGGAAGGAAAAGGGAAAGGGAGGGGAAGGGAAGGGAAGGGAAGGAAAATAGCCACATGGATATACAGTGTAAAGTGGAAGGAACTTTGCCCTTAGGAACATGGATTATACAAACACTCAATTTCTCTGGTTAGCCTCCTGAATAAAATTTTGTGAATGACAATATTATCACAGACTCCAGCAAATAAGCTGACCTGCTGTGTCACTTGCTAATTTAATTAGCCTCTTTGTATTTCGGGAGGTGAGATTATTGGTTGTAATGATGTTTAATGTTACAATTCCTTTGTTTCCCCTCCTTTTTTTTAGCTTGGGGCACGAGAGATGGGTCTCCATATTAACATTCCGGCTTTCGTATCTTCCTTGTATTTCTCTACCATTGTTTTAAACAAACACTCTTCAGAGAAAAAGTCTAAAATATTGCTTTTGTTAGGTGAAAGTCGGAGAGAGTTCACCATAAACCACATCCTCGTTCTCAGATGCAGCATCCTTTGCCTTGGGTAGCAAGAGACGGCCATGAATGAAATGTCCTGCCTTATCCTTTTACCTTTTAAAGAGTTCTGTATTCTTCCACCCTTGTATTCTTTGAAATATAATAAACTAGCTGGATAGCCGTGCTTTGCTACTTATGACCGTTTTTCACACTTATGGCTATCGTAGCATCCCCATGGTCTTGACAGAGTCTCATTGTCATCATCACCAGCAGAGTATATCTGGAGAAATTTATTATTTTATTAAATTTATACCCCGCCCTTCTCCTAAAAAAAGGACCCAGGGCGGGCTCCTTCTGAGGCCTGCTTCTGAGCTTCCGCCATGATACTCCTTATCCTGTGGTAGATCTGCCCCTGCCCTTTGGATGTTGGCCTAAAACTTCCCTCCTTCACCTGTCTGGCACCAAAAGACGTCATTTGGAAGCAGTGGTGGGTTTCAAATTTTTTAGAACCTACTCTGTAGGCGTGGCCTATTTTGTGGGCATGGCCTGGCAGTCATGTGACAGGGTGGGAGTGGCCACCTTTTAAAATGTGGTGAAACTCATTTAACAACGCTCTTGCTTAGCAACCAAAATTTTGGACTCAATTGTGATGATAAATTCATTCTTCTTTCTTTCTTTCTTTCTTTCTTTCTTTCTTTCTTTCTTTCTTTCTTTCTTTCTTTCTTTCTTTCTTTCTTTCTTTCTTTCTTTCTTTCTTTCTTTCTTCCTTCCTTCCTTCCTTCCTTCCTTTCCTTTCCTTCCCGTTGGGTCACTGGCAGCGGCGGGCCAGATTTACTTCCAGGTACGCCGGTGGAACCCCCTCTCACCGGTTCTCTAAATTTCACCAACCGGCTCTCGCGAGTAGGTGCGAGCCTGCAGAAACCCACCACTGTTTGGAAGCATCCGTTATACTTCCGGGCAGCAGAAAGACAATCTATCCCAGTGATGGGAGCGCAGGGGGGTTGTGCGTGGGTGTGCCACACCCATAATGCTATGTGTGTGAGCCCCTGCTTTTGGCATGCTTTTCCCCCCCTCCCCAGGCTCCAGAGGCTTTCTAGGAGCCTGGGGAGGGTGAAAACAGCCTCCCCTCCCCACCTCCAGAGGCTTCGGGAGCTTCCCTGAAGCCTCCAGAGGGCGAAAAACGGCCTCAAAAGAAGGCCTAAATCAGATGGCCAGTGCACACAAGCGTGCTGGAGCTGACAGGACAACGTCTCGCGTGCCCTAAGAAATGGTTCCGCCTGCCACCTGTGGCACCCGTGCCATAGGTTCACCATCACTGATCTATCTATTACAGTAGAAGGAACTGATTCGTCTGAACTGAGTAGGTCAGTGTAAGAAGTGAGTTGGGGCTGGGACACTATGCAGGAGAAATTCGGTTCACAATCCATTGGCTCAGTGGTGGCCGGTGATTGAAATACATACAGGAATATCGCTCTCACCGCCTTGAGTCCGGAAGCAATTCCATAGGTGGAAGGTGTAGACATTTTGGTGAGGTAGCGGCATTTTGTACTGCAAGGAGCGCCAGACTGCTCCTGAGTGAAGGAGTGGAACATCTGCCAGTGAACATCTGCAAATGAGGTAGTGGAGTGTGGCAACTGGCAGTTGGAACAGAGTTCTTTTCAATTGGGGAGAGGGAGTAGAACGTCTAACTCCTTAGCATCACAGCATGTTAATAAATTGTGCATGTATGTGTGTATGTATATGTACACACACACACACACATACACACACACTGTGTGTGTGTGTGTGTGTGCATTTGTGCTGATAGATAAATAAATACAGGGAGAGTAGGATAGATCTATTTCGAGCTATTTAGCTCTCATCAGCTAGCCATACCCTGACTGGGATTCAAACTCAGGCTAGTTACATGTCAGGCAATTGCCTTAACCATTAAGACATGAGCTCTATTCCCTTATCAGCTATGAAATACTAATGCTAATGATCTGATGGTTATTTTGAAAAATCTTTTCTTAGCAAGCACCTAGAAGCCAAGAGGAACGTACATGCCAAATTTCAAGTTTGTAGGGTTTACTGTTCTGGAGATTTTGTGATGTGTGAGTGGTGTTTCACGTTTGTATATATAGGTTTAATTAAAAAAATTAGACCTTTTTTTCTCTTTCTATCTCTTTCAGGCTGATTTCCCCAAGTACCTTTCTTAAAAAAAACTAGATGTAGATAGATCTGCATCAGTGACAATTTTATTTCTAATGCTGAAGTACCAACACTTTTTTTTTGTCTAAAGGAAGGAGCTGAGAGGAGAAGGAGGGAGGAAGAGAAGGAGGGAGGAGACAGAATGAGAGGAGAGAGAGGGAGAATGAGAAGAGAGAGGGAGGGAGGGAGGGAGGGAGAGAGAGATGGAAGGAGAGGGAGAGGAAGAGAGAGAGAGAAGCTGCTCCAGGAAGGGAGAAAGCTTTCTCCATTACTGAACAGCTTCCTCTAGATAATTAAGTTAAGGAAAGTGACCTTATTACCAGGTGGAACAAAGCCAGTAGATTTTCTTTACAAAAGGCAGGTAGGGTAGAAGAAGTAAGACATTAAACTACACCGGGAAGACAGAGAAAGAGAGGGAGAGAAGCACACACAGAGAGAGATAAATTCAAAAGCATTTCCCCCAATTGACATGGCTGGTTTCACAAAGGCTTGGCTCACTGGGAACCACCAAAATGATAAATGTGTGTGTTTTTTGGGGGGGAGGGGGAAGGGGCACCCCTTTCTCCCCTCCCCCTCTGCCTTTTGTTTCAGTGTGATTTAAGGAATGGGAGTGTCGAGCCCTTGCTGGATTTCTCCATTCTTCCCCCACTCCCAGCCAACAGATTCTCTTTTCTTTCTCGAAGTTCAGCTTGAATCAGGGATCCCTTCGGCTCCAGGAGGGTTACCTCTCTGTGATGGGAGCTAACAGGGCGTATCAATTGTTCATGATTTCCTATTCTCCTGCAAATTAGGAGAAGCAGAAGAGCCACTGGTGTGTAAATCTTGTGCAATCAGCACTTTTCTTCCCCCCAGACTTCAGTGCTGGGCATGTTTGGATAATTAATTATAAAAAGATGTTCTCTCTCTCTCTCTCTCTCTCTCTCTCTCTCTCTCTCTCTCTCTCTCTCTCTCTCTCTCTCTCTCTCTCTCTCTCTTTCTCCCTCCCTCCCTTTCTCTCTCCCTCTCTCCCTTTTCCTTTCTCTCTCCCCCCTTTCTCTCTTTCTCTCTCTCTTTTTCTCTCTTCCTTCCTCTCCCTTTTTCTCTCTAATTCTCTTCCCTTTCTCTCCCTTTTCCTTTCTCTCCCTCCCTCTTTCTCGCTCCTTTCCTCCCTCCCTCCCTCTCTCTCTTTCTCACTCTTTCTTTTTCTCTCTTACTTTCTCTCCCTTTTCTCTCTCTCTCTCTCTCCCTTCCCTTTCTCTCCTTTTTCCTTTCTCTCTCTCCCCTTTTCTCTCTCTCCCCCCCTCTCTCTCCCTTTTTCTCTGTTACTCACTTTCTCTCTCACTCCCCCCTCTCTCTCCATCCCACCCCTTTTTCTTGATCCCGAATTGCCATTTAGCAGCCTGTCAATGCTAATCTAATAAACGTGTCAAGTCCACTTGGAACGGATCCCTTTTTTGCTTAAAGGGATCTTCATCCAGAGGAGTGGATTTTCAATCTGTTGCCCTTTGGTCTGCTCGCCAGGAGCAACTGCATCTCCCGTCCCTCATTCCATGTGAGTGACCCAGGGGGCTTTTGAAGGTTTTTCAGGCTGCATCACCTCCAGCCAAATTCTGTTTTTTCACAGCCTCAGAGATTTGAAGGAGAGATGGGGTGTTTTTTTTCTGCGTAGTTAATCTCTCCCTGCCTTGTTCTCTGCATACTTGAGATCTCTGGCTAGCTAATTTCATGCAAGGTGTGTGTGTGTGTGTGTGTGTGTGTGTGTGTGTGTAATTTTATGCAAGGGATATATATATATAATTATATATATATAATTATATATATATAATTGTTCCACAACAGCCTGTTAGGTCCCAATCAAGGGAGGAGACACACTGTTTCCTTTTCTGCCTTTCGGCTCATCACCGGAGACCATCTAGACAGAAAGCCATGAGTTCTGTTTTGTGATTTTTTTAATATGTGTGTTGGTTTTTATGAGCTGATCAATAAATAAGTCAGGGAGACTAGTATAGATCTATTTCGAGCTTTTTAGCTGTCATCAGCTAGTCATACTCTTACTGGGATTCGAACCGGGGCTGTATTGCATATCAGGCAAGAGCCTTTAGCCATTCAGCCAGCCAGGTTCTCTTATTGCATCAGCTGAGACAGGAGGATTAGTATTCAAGGTGCTAGTCATCATCTTCAAAGCGCTCCATGGCTCGGGACCTAGCTATCTGCAGGATCGGATCCTGCCTCATACGTCCTCACGGCCGATTCGCTCCCACAGAGAGGGGCTTCTCCGGGTGCCGTCCACTAGACTGTGTCAGCGGGCGACACCCAGGGGAAGGGCGCTCTCTGTGGCGGGCCCGGCCCTCTGGAACGACCTTCCCCCCGACATTAGGACAACTACGGACCTCCGCTCCTTCCGTCTTAAATTGAAAACTTACTTTTTCCGTCTGGCCGGCCTGGGATAGCCTCCTTGCCTTGGGATTTTATAGAATAGGTTTTAGTTTAATCGGGATTTTAGCACAGGGTTTATTTAATTGGTTTTTAAATTTTGTTGTTTATTTATTGTTGTTGTTATTTATTGTTTTTATGCTACCTGTGCACCGCCCCGAGTCCCCGTGGGGAGAGGGGGCGGTATAGAAATAATAAATTATTATTATTATTATTATTATTATTATTATTATTATTATTATTATTATTATTATTATTATTATTATTATTATTATTATTATTATTATTATTATTATTATTATCTATAATTGTTCCACAACACCCTGTTAGGGCCCCAATCAAGGGAGGAAGCACACTGCTTTTCCTTTTCTGCCTTTCGGCTCATCACCAGAGACCATCTAGACAGATACCCATGAGTTCCGTTGTGTAATTTTTTTTTAATATGTGTGTTACGTTTTTGAGCTGATCAATAAATAAGTCAGGGAGACTAGTATAGATCTATTTCGAGCTTTTTGGCTCTCATCAGCCGGCCATACCCTTACTGGGATTTGGACCGGGGGCTGTATTACACAACACCCTGTATTAACAGGGTGTTGTGACACAAGTATATACTTATCCTCCTGTCTCAGCTGATCAGGAAGAGAACCTGGTGGCATAATGGCTAAGGCTCCTGCCTAGCATGTAATACAGCCCCAGTTCAAATCCCAGTAAGGGTATGGCTAGCTGATGACAGCTAAAAAGCTCAAAATAGATCTATACTAGTAAAACATCCAATACAAAAATACATTAAAATACATTAAAACTAATTAAATTTAAGGGCCCATTCTAAAAACCAGATAACCATATAAAAACAGTTAATAAAATCAACAAAAATCAATTAAAAAATTACAATCGATTAAAAGAAAACTACACCAGGCCGGCCGCACAAAATAGGTGCGTTTTCAGGGCCCGACGGAAGAGGCGCAGGTCGGTGATCGTACGAAGGTCGGGGGGGCAGATTGTTCCAGAGGGCAGGGGCTGCCACAGAGAAGGCTCTCCCCCTGGGGGTCGCCAGCCGACATTGTTTGGCCGACAGTACCCTGAGGAGGCCCGCTCTGTGGGAGCGAACTGGTCGGTGGGAGGTATTTGGTAGCAGGAGGCGGTCCTGCAAGTAACCAGGCCCCGTGCCATTCTAATTCTATTCTATTTCTATTCTATTTCTGTTATGTTCTCAACCTACGCACAGACACTCAGTCTGGGGAACCAAGGTTAACCCGGAGGTTTGTGAAACTCTGTAACAGCCAGTCGCGTCTGATTGGCCGAGACGCGGCTGGCCAGGCCAGACTTTCTGTCTGGCTCAAGTTTTTCCCGCTTTAGGAAAACCTATAAAAAGCTATCAAAGTGGGGAAGTCTCAGTTGCACTGATCTCTTGTTGTTCCTGTATATAGTTCTTGCTGTTTGCAATAAACCTGTTCAATGACTAGCCTGTCTCGGACTGAATTCCTGCAAACTTAACAATTTCTATTCTATTTCTATTCTATTTCTAACTCTAATTCCATTCTAATTCTAATTCTATTCCACTCCATTCCATTTTATAATATCAAAGAAATGGTGGAATAGAATCATTCAAGAAAGGATGCAAAAGGAGGGACAGAATGAAATGCAAATGGCAAACATAAAAATATTTTTCTTAAAGAAATAATTAAACAGAATTGTTTAATTGTCCCGCAACAAGTTGATTTGCAGCGAGTTGGCGGTGGTGAGTCATCCCATCCCCTCTTGAGGTAGGGGTTGATTCTTTATGCAAAAAAAAAGAAAAGAAAAGCGGTGCGTATCTTTTTTTTTTTAAGGGGCAAAAAGAACTACTTTTGGTGTTTGGCAACGAAGCATAAAAACCTCAGCCGCCATGAAATTCTAGATTGTGAACAAGAGAAGCTGAGCTGTAATCTTCCAGACAGACACACAATAAACAAAACAAAATGAAACACAGAGAGGAGTTCACTATCAAGCGAGGGAAACAAAGGACTCACAAAGCTTTGGGATCCACATAATTTGTGTTTCTGCTTTTCAGAGTAAAGCACATTTTGTTTTTGTTTTTGCGCACCCACGCCCCAAATATTTTCTGAAGATTAAAAATCACGGCTACCACACATACGGCCCAGGATATACACGCTCATCTTTTATACATTAGAATTCAGAGTGTACACATTTCTCTCTTTGGAGCTACAGGATTTATCATTTATTATCCACTTCATGGATGCCTCGGTTAGCCATTTTAAAGCTCTCTTCCTAATTGCCTGAAATCCTGCCCTCTGGTATTGTTCCTTGGGCTTCTTTTACTGATCATGTACAATAAGTAGCAAAGCAATATATTCAGTGACTGTTGCCCGTACATCCAAGCAGAAAAGAACAAAAAAATAAAATAAAATTCCAGCTCTTCTGCTTGAATCATTCTTTATTGTTTGAAGCATTTTCATAATATGCTCCACTTTAAAATAAAAAAAAGACAAAAATCTTTATTAATCCATAAGCATTACCGCTCCGATTTGAAAAGAAAGGAAAGAAAGTTTCAGTCTTTAACTTGGCTTTTCTAAGCAGTTTCTTTCCTTAGTGTGGCATATTTTCTTTTCAAATGTTTCCTTTTTAATCCGCATTTTTTGTTTTCTCTTCACAAAATCCGATGGGAATGAGGATGGTTACACTTACTGGATGTTACACTTACTGAACGCGATGGCTTAGTGGCTAAGACGCTGGTCTTGTCGATCAGAAAGGTTGGCAGTTCGGCGGTTCGAATCCCTAGCACCGCATAATGGAGTGAGCTCCCGTGACTTGTCCCTGCTTCGGCCAACCTAGCAGTTCGAAAGCACGTAAAAATGCAAGTAGAAAAAATAGGAACTACTTTTGGTGTTGCATGCACCTTCAGCGTTTAGGCATGGCCACATGACCACGGAGACATCTTCGGACAGCGCTGGCTCTTCGGCTTTGAAATGGAGATGAGCAACGCCCCCTAGAGTCCAGAACGACTAGCACAGATGTGCCAGGGGAACCTTTACCTTTACACTTAGTGGTAAGAAATATGTGAAATATATAATGGGGTTACATTTTTTTCAGTGCTGTTGTAAATGCCACTAAATGAATTGTTGTAAGTCAAGTACTTCTTGCACTTGGACAGTATTAGAACACATCCATTTCCCCATTTGGGACTTGTTATTCGAAGACCCAAGCAAACATGTCATCTGGCACCAGCATGATGTTAGGGACTAGAAAATTCTGGGAAATAAGTTTTACTCTCCATCAGAAAGAGCAGTACCACCAACAAAGCAGGACTGCTAAAATCATAGAATTATAGCGCTGGAAGGGATCTTGGAATTCTTCTAGTCCAACCCCCTGCTCAAGGCAGGAGAACTTATACCATCCTAGACAAATGGCTGTCCAATTTTTTCTTGAAGATCTGTGATGGAGCATCCATCACTGTGGGAGGCAAGCTATAATAGAATAGAGTAACAGAGTTGGAAGGGACCTTGGAGGTCTTCTAGTCCAACCCCCTGCTTAGGCAGGAAACCCTACACCACTTCAGACAAATAGGTATCCAACATCCTCTTAAAAACTTCCAGGGTTGGGACATTCACAACTTCTGGAGGCAAGCTGTTCACTGATTTATTGGTCTATCTATCAGGAAATTTCTCCTCAGTTCTAAGTTGCTTCTCTCCTTGATTACTTTCCACCCATCGCTTCTTGTTCTGCCCTCAGGTGCCTTAGAGAATATCTTGACTCCTTCTTCTTTGTGGCAGCCCCTGAGATATTGGAAGACTGCTATCATGTCTCCCCTAGTCCTTCTTTTCATTAAACTAGACATACCCAGTTCCTGCAACCGTTCCTCATATGTTTTAGCATCCAATCCCCTAATGATCTTGGTTGCTCTTCTCTGCACTTTCCAGAGTCTCAACATCTTTTTTTTACATTATGGCAAAACAAAACTGGATGCAGTGTTCCATGTGTGGCCTTGCCAAGGCCTTATAAAGTGGTAGTAACACTTCACGTGATCTTGATTCTATCCCTGCTCCACAGATGAATCGTTCTTAGCGGTACAACTATCTTCACACAGCTAGCACACAACTTACGCAAAACAGAGGCAAGGATTTTGTTAAGTCCTCAGGCTTACGACCGTGCCAACAAGTCTGGTGAACTTTGAATTACCGCATTCCGGAACAGAGCCGGCAGCCGTGTCTGATTGGCTAAGGCGCGGCTGGCCGGATTCTGTCTAGAGATCTGCAACATTGTTGCAGATGCCTTGCTGGAAGGTTTCCCGCCTGAAAGCTGTATATAAACTGCTGTCAGGCAGGGAAACCTTGCCAGTAATGATCCTTGTGTATTGTAAATAGTTGCTGAATAAACATTCCTGTTGTTTGACTATGCCTGAGTCGGAATCCTTCTTTTAATCTAACAGATTTCATTGTGCGTTTCTGGCCACCATCTTGACTTTCTGGGCTGACACCTCTATGCTCATATTTTTGGAAATAAAAAAAAAGAATATGCTGAATCAGTTGGAAAGTGGAATTGGCAGTAGAATTTGCCAACAAGAAGAGAACGCATTTACAAAGCCTAAGGAGTTTTAAACGGATTAGATGGGTGGAGGCAACAAAAAAAAAAGGTTGATAGAAAAGCTATTGGAAGATGGACAGTTTTAATTCTCTGTGTCCTTTGCGTGATTGCTCTTTCTCTTGTGAAGAAGATGAAAAGAAAAAAAGGAGTGCATGCAGATTTAAAAGGGCAGAGGGAACTCCCCGATATGAATTGCTGATCTGCATTTGGAAGCTATGGCCGATCTGATTCTTCCCCCATGCGCAACCCGAGCCCCATTCTCCAGTTTCCGAATGGAATGAATTAAAATGTTCATTCAACCGGTACTGTCAAGACATCATCAACATAATGTCCAAATGGCGGTGCATATCGAAAAAAAGTATAGAGGCACAGCTGAGACACAGAAATGAGAATCCTGAATATATTAATGAAACGTTAATTCATGTGCCTGCGATGGTGGGTTTTATTAGTCCTTGTAAATCTCAGATGGGTAGAGAAATCATGAGATTTCTAGAACTCTTGTAAATTAGCTTCTCCCACTAATGAAACAGTTGTTTAATGCTGTCAAAGGGACTGGATGGTGAAGGATTTGGGTGCTGAGACAATTACCGAACCAAATAATTAAACTATATGGCAAAATTACTCTTTTTAGCAATATTTACAGTGTACTTTCTCCTCTCTGGTTGTCCCCCCTCTCTGGGGTGGGTGGGAGGGGGACCTGAATTATGATGCCTATTACAGATGAAAATACACTCACAATGGCCTTAGCCAACAACACATTCATTGTTTTAAAACAACATGAAAGTAGAGCTGAAAATAATCTCATTTCCCCATACACTTTCTAGTGCAGGATGTTATAGTTATTTTGAGATATAAAGACGAAGGTTAAATAGCAGCAGAATTGAAAATTTCAAGATTTTTTTTTCTTGCGTTTTACAGCATGCACTTCAGGGATACCTGACCTCTGTTGTATTGGTGGGAGAAGAGATTATCAGGAAGAAAAGCTAAAAGCTGAAAAAATTTCACAGGTGGATTAAATAAAGACAAACACGCATTGCCATACATCGGATAGCGTTCCTTCGTTGAGCGAGAAATAACTTTCTCAAAGACGGCATATTCTAAGCCTCTTTCTCATTGGATGAAATTATACTGATATCTTTTTTCAAGCAGCTTTACTTAAAGGATAGGTTAATGCTGAATTTTCAGCAGTGTTATGTGCAGCTTTAAGGAGGCTTTAGATAAAAATCCACCATAGATTTTTCTTTTTCATTTTCATTTGTTTCTTTTGTCTTCTCCTCTGTTTGCTTTCCCTTGTTCATTAACCAAATACGTTTATCTTAGGCACCCTTTAGAGCTTTCTCACTTTCAAAGGAACTAAAATAGAACCAAACATCTCAGTAACAACAACTACAGTTTGCAAATGTTTTTGGGAAGAAGCACTTGCAGTAGGTGTGGTGAGAGTTGTGTGTGTCTATGATCCACCTACAGTCTTTGATCTAGGCTTCACAGAATCACAAAATAGACTCCTTATCCCACCAAAAAAAAAAAAAAACCCACCAAAAAACCAACACCCCCTTTTTATTTGGTTAATGTGAATTCCTAGCATTCGCATCCAGAAAAATTCTAGCAATAAGTGTTTCAAGGTTTAATTATAACAACAGACCTTATCAGACCTTGGATAATTGCCAGGCTGAGAGCTTGTGGGCATTGGGAACAGGCTCCAGCTGTTCTTCTTACCCACTTATCTCCGACTTCGAAGGCAGCTGATAACTGTCAGGCGGCCCTGGCCCCCTCTCTGCCTCTGACACTGAGCCCTCATCAGAGCCTTCTTCAGACTCTAGGACTGGCCCATTTTCCTCCTCAACCTCCTCCTGGTCCAAGCCTTTCGGCTCATCACCAGAGACCATCTAGACAGAAAGCTATTAGTTCCTTGTGTACTTTTTTTATATTGTGTTAGGTTTTTGAGCTGATCAATAAATAAATCAGGGAGACTAGGATAGATCTATTTCGAGCTATTTAGCTCTCATCAGCTAGCCATACCCTTACTGGGATTCGAACCAGGGAAGTATTACATGTGAGGCAGCTGTAATTGCCACTAGGCTACTGGTTCTTATCCTGATCAGCTGAGACAGGAGGATATGCTTGTGTTACAACACCCTGTTAAGCCCCAATTAAGGGAGGAAGCATATGTGTTGTGACATAAGCATATACTTATCCTCCTGTCTCAGCTTCTGAGATCCCAGATTCTCTGGTGGTCTCTCAAGCAAGGCTCTCCTAGTTATATGCGAGACCGCCTTCTGCCCCATACATCCCTTCGGCCGATCCGCTCCCACAGAGAGGGTCTTCTCAGGGTGCCGTCGGCCGGGCAATGCCGTCTGGCGACACCCAGGGGAAGAGCCTTCTCTGTGGCGGGCCCTGCCCTTTGGAACGACCTACCCCCTGAATTACGCACCATCACCGACCTCCGCCTCTTCTGCCAGTGTCTGAAGACACATCTTTTCCAGCAAGCCTAACCTCCCGTGGGGACTATTTTAGAGAGTTTTAAATTGGGAATTTTAAAATTGGTTTTAACATAGGATTAGTATAATTTAATATATTTTTAAATTAAGTATTTATTTTTGTATGTTTTTAAATTCCTGTGCGCCGCCCTGGGTCCTTTGTGAGAAGGGCAGGATATAAATTTGATTAAAATAAAATAAATAAATAAATAAAAAACCCTTTGTCTTTGTTCTTTCTATGTTCTGAGAGCATTTCCCATGGCGTCTCTATCCTGGTAATCTCTGGTTCCGAATCTCTAGGAATCCGGGCGAAGGCTGGCTCATTATTTATGCATTGTTTTGGGGTGGGGACGGTGCCAATTCTTCAGCAAAGAATAGCAGCCTTTGGAGTTGCTCCTGCTGAGCTTCTTGGTGTCTCTGTCTTTATCTGCTATGTTCCACTCTGCTAAACGTTTAAAGGTTTGCACCTCATTAACTCTGAGACCATACTTATTTCCTAACTTGTAACTACCTGCAACATTTTCTCTGAAAAGAGGGAAAGCTACTCAGCTTTCAGGAACTTTGGGCTGTGAGAAGCGAAATGCATGTGGTGGGTAATTGATTTCTGTGACGGCTTAATTAATTCGGGGGTATACAAGTATTGATTTTTTTTCCCCTGCCTGTTTTTTCTTTCTTTCCTCCTTTGCACTTTCTTTGCTCACCCTGATATTTGCAGCAATGCATTCAACGTGCTTAAGGTCTTCATGGGGGAAAACAAAAGGAGTTCTCTTTATTGTTTTCTTTGTTGTTTAAGAAGTCTCTAAAAAAAAATTGGAGATGAGTTGTTTGCTCTTGTGGGTTGTTTTTCCCTTGTGGAAATGAAGGAGGCTGAATAGCAAACGATGATAAAGAAGAGCGAACACAAACCGTCTTGGTTTGTTTATCGTTGTATTAAGAAATTTAAATCAAGATACACTGATGCTGCCTTCCTAGTTGCAGTTGTCTCTGACTCAGGCCGGTTGAACTGAATGTGAATTTAGCATGCTTAGGAGGGCAATGTCTCATTTAATTTATCAGAAGAAAACACGCAGAAAGTGTCTCTCAAGTTCACTTTAGTCAGGCAGGATACACACACACACACACACTATATGTGTATCTATTTCTCTCTCTCTCTCTCTCTCTCTCTCTCTCTCTCTCTCTCTCTCTCTACCAACATAGCTACCCACCACCCACCCATCCATCCATCTCTATTGTATAATATCTCTCTATCTATCTATCTATCTATCTATCTATCTATCTATCTATCTATCTATCTATCTATCTATCTATCTATCTATATCTCTATCTATCTATCTATCTATCTATCTATCTATCTATCTATCTATCATCTATCTATCATCTCTCTCTCTCTCTCTCTCTCTCTCTAACTCTATCTCTATCTCTATCTCTATCTCTATCTATCTATCTATGCCGCACCCATCTCACCACATAGGGAAGACTCGGGGCGGCGCACAGGGAATATAAAATATAAATATACATATATACAAGAATATAAGCATTCCTAAAACTGAATTAAATTAAACCCACCCTGCGCTAAAACCCATATTAAAACCCCTGAATTAAAACTTTGGTCAACTAAAAGCAGTACAGTGTCGAGTAAAATCATATATATGTATCAGTGGTAGGTTTCAATTTATTTTACTACCAGTTCGCTCGCGGGGCACTTCTGCGCATGCGCTGAAGCAGGTGGGTGGAGCCTTCCGCTGCTGCCACTACCGGTTTGCCCAATCTGGGGCAAACTAGCAGAAACCCACCTCTGATATGTGTGTGTGTGTGTGTGTGTGTGTGTGTGTATGTTCCAGCATAACTCTGGAACGCCTCAAGGACTCTGAAATGCATAATTCTGGAACGCCTAAATTACAGATATATATGGCATGGGCCTTTGAATAAAGACAGAAGTGATTGTGATAAGGACAGAGCGATTAACAATTGGAACATAACACTCTTGAAAGTCTAGAATGACTTCACTCCAAAGTCCATTGAAATTGGGCAGCTAATAAACATGAATGAATGAATGAATGGGAGGGAGGGAGAGAAGAAAGAAAGAAAGAAAGAAAGAAAGAAAGAAAGAAAGAAAGAAAGAAAGAAAGAAAGAAAGAAAGAAAGAAAGAAAGAAAGAAAGAAAGAAAGATCTAGGAAATTCATGCCATAGTATAACATCGGGCAACCAGTCCTGGATATGGAGAGGAACAACTTTTTTTATATCATGGTTTTGTAATGGTCAGCTGTGGTGGAAATTAGCTCCTACAAAACCTTTATACCACCAAGAAAGTTACACCTCTAAAATATGAGGAGGGGGGATTCCAAAAGCCCCAGTCACCCTAGAGCCCACTGCTCATAAATTTCATACGCTATAAAGGGTAGAAATAAATTATTTTGAAACAAGCCCTTGTAGCTTGTCACCCAAAAGAAAATTTAATCATCCCCATGACAAATTTAAATGCAGCATTATAACTAGGAATGTTACAAGCTCCCACGCCTTCATCACACTTGAGAGAGTCAAACATTATTTGTTTTTAAAAGTCTGGAAACGGAAGTTAGGCAATTTAAAACTATATTTAAACGCTGGCTTAAAAGTAACTTCCATTCGTATACCACAAAGAAACCAAGCTTTGTAATCGTCGTTCAGAAATAAGCAGCAGAGTTTGATGCCCCTGTTTTGGAAGGTCGTTGAAGCACTTGGAGGTATATCTGTGTCCTCAGGGCCACCTGAGTGATGCTCTTGGTTCCTGCACTCTGCAGTTTTTCCTTACAGACACTTTTCTTACCCATTATCATCAGAGCACTTGGTACCATGTCCAAGAATTTTTCAAAACACATCGAAAAGTTGCAGCCACTTGCAATAGCACCAGCAAAACTGCAAAAAAAAAAACCTGTGCTACTCGGAACCTCATATTTATTTATTTATTTTTATTTATTTTATTAAATTTATACCCCGCCCTTCTCCAAACGGACCCAGGGCGGCACACAGGAATTTTAAAATACATACAAAATCAATAAAAAAATTAAAAAAACTTATTTAATAACCGTCCTGTGCTAAAACCAAATTAAAATCCCCCCAAAATTTAAAACTGTCTAAAATAGTCAATTGCAGAGGTTACGCTAGGCCGGCTAGATGAAAAAAATGTGTCATATTTTATATATATCACATATTTTAAGAAGGTACTTGGTTGATACCTAAGACACTGGCAGTAACCCGTATCAACCATTAGCACCAGTCAATGGTATATGTGCTGCATTTTTGAATGTTCAGTTGACTGAGTTTCATGTTTAATGAATAAAAGAAACAATACAAAACAACAACAACAAAAACAACAATAGTATGTTCAGTTGGCTGAGTTTCATGTTTAATTAATAAAGTATATAATAATAGTGAATTTAATTTAATTTAATTTAATTTATTTGATTTATAAACCGCAACCTATCTCCCCGAAGGGACTCAGGGCGGTGCACAGGAAGTTAAAAACAAGTATATAAAATAAATAAATAAACACACCATACAAAATACACCACAGTAAAAGCTAATTAAATTTAGGAAGCCCTGTGCTAAAAATTTAATACAAATCCCACTAATTAAAAACCTCAACCAATTTAAAACACAGTCTATATAAAATGGGGCTAGGCCAGGCCGGCTTGATGGAATAGGTGTGTCTTCAACCGCTGGCGGAAGAGGCGGAGGTCCATGATGGTCCGGAGTTCGGGGGAAAGGTCGTTCCAGAGGGCTGGGCCCACCACAGAGAAGGCCCTTCCCCTGGGGGTCGCCAACCGGCATTGCCTGGCCGACGGCACCCGGAGAAGACCCTCTCTGTGGGAAACATCTGCAAGAAACAACCATCCTCAAAAAGAACTGAGAACTCAACAATTTCATTTATTTCTTAGACTCTTATCCTATCTTAATAATTTACCAACTGCTCCGTGGTTCCTTATGCCATCCTGCAAACCCCTTCATTTTATGCAATCTTCTATTAGATTGCATAAAAACACCTTGAACTGCCTTGCAACTGCTGTTCTCCTCCTTCCTTTCCTGGGGGGGAAGAAAAGTGGGGCACAATTTAAACCTTTCCTAGTTAGATGTGCCATTCTTTCTTACCAGATATGATTTTTTTCAGTTGGGAAAAGAGATGGAAATACATCTCTTGGTGTCCTTATATTATTAACAGAGCAGGCTTCAAGGAAGCATTATTAATGATGTAATTAATATAGATAGATGCAGTATACATCAAACAGGCCATTACTGTGAAGGTGTGAATGTTGCAATTTGTATTAAAGATTCATTTTAAGCCCACAGACAAAATGATGTGTGCTGCTCAGATTGGAAATCCACTTTGGAAGAGTATGAAATATGTCTCTCTCCATACCCTCCATACCCCCATTTTCTACATGACATCCTTCTCTAGTGTTATTCATAACTCTCCACCCCCCAAATATTTGATTTCTTCATGGCCTACTGATCTCTGAATGGATGGTTTCTCCAAAGAACCTGAAGGTAGGAGAAGAAGCAATGGATGGAAGCTCATCAGAGGAAGAGCTAATCTGGAACTAAGGTCAAATTTCCCGGACAGGGAGGACAATCAATCAGTGGATTGGCTTCCCTTCAGAAGTTGTGGGTGCTCCATCACGGGAGGTTTTCAAGAAGAGACCGGAGAACCGTTTCTCCAGGATGGTATATAAGTGATCCTGCCTTGAACAGGAGGTTGGTCTAGAAGATCTCAGGGGCTGCCAACAAAGAGGCAATCAAGCTATTATCCCAAGCAACTGAAGGCAGGACAAGAAGCAATGGGTGGAAACTCATCAAGGAGAGAAGCAAGAACTAAGGAGAAGTTTCCTAACAGTTAGAACAATTAATCAGTAGAAAAACTTGTGAAAACACTGGAAGTTTTTAAGAAGATGTTGGATAACCATTTGTCTGAAGTGGTGTAGGGTTTCCTGCCTAAGCAGGGGGGTGGACTAGAAGACCTCCAAGGTCCCTGTTATGTTCTGTTCTAGCCCATTCCATTTCATTCCATTCTCTCCAGAGTCCCTTTCAGTCCTATGATTCTATGAGTTAAGATGCTCGTTTTCCCTTTATTCTAATATCCAATTTGATATTAAAGATCTTGAACTTTTGACTTGACCAGTTTACAGCCAAAAGCTCCTCATGGGTCCTGCTTTTTAAAGAGGTTTAAAGGCAGAAGCTGACATTTCTGCCAGGCAGAGGGGATCCTATAGTCTGTGTAATCGACATTTGCTTTAGTGGCAGAAAAACTGGGGCATTTTCAGAGGAGCTAATTAATTAGGAAGTTGCTACTGATCAGATTAATTGAGAGTGTGAGAAAGAGATTTCTGTTAACTTTTTGATGCTGGTTTAATGAGGTGACGGGAGGACAGTGAAACTCCCCCCCCCCCCATTGCTGGAGTGGTAGGCAGTGCAGAATATTTCCTCATCAATGTTTTGATTTGATAACTTCCTTTGAAAACTCAGATATGTATTTTGAACCTGAATTTTGGCAAATGATCTTAGCCACCTGATGTCAGCAACTGTAGGAGAAGGAGAAGCATGGGGAGCCTGGTGCAGAGTCAAGAAAGGAGTCAACCTGGAGTCATTGCATTCCCAGTATACAATGTAGCCAGTGGTAGTATTCAGCCAGTTTGCACTGGTTCAGGCAAACTGATAGCGGTGACTTGCACCCCACCTGCACTCCAACCACCCCGGCTTTATGCCGTCCTATTTAGCAGTGTTTTATAAGCACCAGTGCAGTATTGAGTGTGTGGTACTAGCCCAGAATTTATTTGCACTCTGATTTGACAATTCAGTTCATTCACAGCTTTACATATCCCCGCAAGATGTTTAATTTAATTTAATTTATTTCAATTTATATACCGCGCCTTCTCCACCGAAGTGGACCCAGGGTGGTGCACAGGAATTTAAAACAACGATAATAAAATACAATAAATACAATAAATAGATAAAAAGAATTAAATCACAGCCGGTGCTAAAAATTCCCCCTAAAAAATCTAATATCATTTATGTGTTAGGCAGAAGCTATATAATAATTGTTATTTTTTTTGTTTTTCATTTTATGCAGTGGTCAATACAACTTGGGAGGCAGAATAATTCTTTTTCCACATTTCAATCGTTTAAAACACATCTTAAAAGTTATCGTGGTAGAGATCCTTGACTTTACATTTGAAATCCTCCTGCAAATAAATCAATGGTAGAGTACAAGAAAAGTGGAGTTTCAAAACACTGAATCTTAACTGACCCCCCTCCTTTTTTCTTTTTTTTTCATTATTCTCTTGTATTGGTAGAGATACCAGACATAGTTTTAAAGATAAATTGCAGATGGGTTAATCTCAACATGTATTTTTCCACTGTTGAAAGGAAGTTGGTGGGGGGAAAAGTAGTTTCAATATAGTGAGCGGATCATAAATCAGTGTTTCTTGAAGATTGAAGTTGTTGTACAAGTTTCCAAAAATCAATATGTTTTGGGGAGAGGAGAGAGTCAGTGCATTCAGATATCAGATCTGAAATACCTCACCAAATACATTCCGATCAAGGAAATTTTAGCCTCTCGTGATTTAATTCTCTAAAATGAAATTTACCGATGGAAGATTCTGCCTGCAGTCTATAAAACCAAACAAAAATGGAAACGATATATATTTCATCCTATTCTTTGTGGCATGGACACACACACACACACACACACACACACACACACCAAAAAAAATCACTTGTGCAACTGCATACAGTATTTACTTAGCTATTATTCTATTCTATTCTATTCTTATTTATTCTATTCTACTCTACTCTGCTCTTGGTGTATTTTTTGGAGTATAAGACGCACCCAGGTTTTGAAGAGGCAATTTTTTAAAAAAAAGTAGGTAAGTAGATAGAGGGATAGAGAGGGAGAGAAAGAGAGAGAAATACAGTAGGTAGGTAGGGAGAGAGAGAGAGAGTAGTTAGGTAGGTAGGTAGATAGGTAGGTAGAGGGGGGAGAGAGAGAGAGAAAGAAATACAGTAGGTAGATAGGTAAACAGAGTGTGTAGCTAGGTAGGTAGATAAAGGGAGAGAGAGAGAGAGAGAGAGAGAGAGAGAGAGAGAGAGAGAGAGAGAGAGAGAGAGAGAGAGAGAGAGAAATACAGTAGGGAGAGAGAGTGTGTGTAGATAGACAAGTAGGTAGAGGGATAGAGAGAGAGAAATAGAGAGAGAGAGAAATACAGTAGGTAGGTAGGGGGAGAGAGAGAGCAGGTAGATAGGTAGATAGAGGGAGAGAGAGAGAAAAATAGAGGGAGAAATGGAGACAGAGAGAGAAATACAGTAGATAGGTAGGGAGATAGAGTGTAGGTAGGTAGGTAGGTAGATAGGTAGATGTTTCCAGGTGTATTTACTCATGTTCTGGAGAAGGAAATCACTGACCACCTTTGGAACAAATCTTTGTTTCTGCAGGCACAGTACTTGACCAACGTAATTCTCATTAATCACTCTAACTAAGCAGCTTTCCAAAGGGGGGGGGGACCCTTTTTGCACTATGCAAACCTCCCCCAAACGGCCCGTTTTTCGCCAAAATGGGCCCGTTTTTCTTCAAATAAAAGGCATGAACAGCCTGGGGGGGCTTGCAGAGTGCTCCTGGGGGGGGGCCAAAACAAAGAAAAACGGCCTGTTTTTTTCATGAAAACGGACCATTTTTCATAGCCTTATGGAGGCTTATAGAGTGCTGCTGGAGGCTGGGGGTGGGGGCAAAAAGGCCCCATTTTTTGCTCATTTCTGCCCTCCCAACCCCCAGGAGCTCTATGGAAGCCTCCATAAGGGTATGCGCGTGGCCATTTTGGTGTCAGGAGGCAAAAAATGCTGTATTCAATGTATAAGATGCACCCAGATTTTCAGTCTCTTTTTAGAGGAAAAAAGGTGCGTCTTATATTCTGAAAAAATACTGTATTTATTCTACTCTACTCTCTTATTTATTCTACTCTACTCTACTCTTTTCTTATTTATTCTACTCTACTCTACTCTTTACTCTACTCTACTCTATTCTATTCTATTCTATTCTATTCTTACATACGTACATAAGTTTTTGGGAGACAGAGAAAACCTGTATCTGAAGGGGAATTTAATTAAAATACGCAATAATATGTGTCTGCGAAATTTGCTGTTTTTGAAAGGTTTTTATCTATATAAACAACACCATTCTCATTTCCCTTTAAAAGTTGTCTGCTCTGTTTTTCGGAAGCTGAGGATGCAGTGAGTCTAAACAAATTGTTCACCCAGCTTTCTTTTATTCGATGTCAGGATTTGTTTCCTACACAACGTAGGTAGTATCAATTATCTGTGCACTGCACTGATCAATGGTCTAGAACAAATATCCATTTATAAGAAACCGTTTCTCACAGAGCCACTTTAATTATATACTCTGTGATGTTTCAATTTAAAATAATTGTAATAATTCTAATATTCTTATTAGAAAAAAAAAAGAAGAGTGCTGGTACTTTAGACTCAGGTTTAGCCTCTAATCTGCATAATGAGATATAGGAAGCCACTTTGTCTTTGTTCTAAGAAATCCAGAGTTGTTTTGTGAAATTGGTGGTTATATATTATCAACACTTAACCAGTGCAGGGGACAGCAACCTGGGGCTCTGGAGCCGCATGTGGGTCTTTCATCCCCCTGCTGCAGCTTCCTGCTGCCAGTCAGCTCCACAATTGATAGGGCTTTCGGTTAGGACAGGTAGAGGAAAAAGGATGCCACACTAGGAAGAGACTCTACGGTGGGGGAACTGGACTTCCGGTCGGCTCCAGAATTGAATGGGAGGCTTCTGGTTAGGACCTTTGTGGCTCTTTGAGTGTTTAAGGTTGCTGACCTCTGAACCAGTAGAACCACATGCCTTCAGATATCATGGGTGCTCCATCACTCAAGGTTTTAAAGAAGAGACTGGACAGTCATTTGTCTGAGATTGTATCGGTTCTCCTGCTTCAGCACGGGCTGGACTAGAAGACCTCCAAGGTCCCTTTCAGATTCTATTCTATTGTGTTCTTGTTCTTGTTCCTGTTCCTCTTCTTTAGGCCAGAGGTGGCCAGAGGAACTATGGCCCCTTTAGGACATGTGGACTTCAACTCCCAGAATTCCTGAGCCAACATGGGGATTCTGGGAGTTGAAGTCCACAGGTCCAAAAGGGGTCACAATTGGACAAATGAAGACAGCATTTTGATCAATCTAGTTTAATTGGATTTCTGAAAAACAAAACAAAAACAAAATCCTTCATAGTATCACATCCGTGGAAACCTGTTCCTCTCACGGAATATTGCAGATTATTTTAGGTTGTATAATTTAAGGTTTATTGAAGTGCATTTAAACAGAGTGCCTCTCGGTATACATTAATAACCTAAGAAGAAATTGCTTAAGTGTTTTGGAGCATGAAAGTCTTTAAGAGTTTCTGGTAAAAGGGCAGCCACTTAAACAATTAATGTCATGAAATCTCCTTATTGGTAGTCTTGGGATCATACATTCACAGTAATTGGGTTAAAGATGGCCTTTTTTTTAAAGGAATGCGGGGTTCCAACCCACTTTTTTATAGAAGAATGCTGGCAAGCTTCAAGCATCGCTATCTCCTTTCCCATTGATCTGCCAGGAAGCCGTAGATGGGAATCTGTCACTGGAACCAATACATTTTCAAGAGATGTCTTCTGGGCTTCCAAAATTGGATAGTAAGTTCTTTTTCAGGCTTGCTTTTTTAAAGAAATTCTTTGTCTTCAGCTTTTTTTCTTGGTGAACTAAATAGCCCCTCCCCCCCAAAAAAAGATCAGCTGATTGGATCTTGCTATTTGCATGACAAAACTGGGGAAATGAGGCGTTTGTTGTTAGTTTCGAAGTTGTGTTCGATCCCTAGTGATCCTATGGACAACGTTCCTCCAGGCCTTCCTGTCCTCTATCATCCCCCAGAGTCCAGCTCACGCTGATTGCTTAGGTGACTCCATCCAGCCACCTCATTCTCTGCCGTCCCTTTCTTCTTCTTCTTTTGCCCTCCATCGTTCCCAGCATGAGGCTCTTCTCCAGGGAGTCCTTCCTTCTCATTAGGT
Organism: Rhabdophis nuchalis; assembly: GCA_039707465.1. NCBI lineage: Eukaryota > Metazoa > Chordata > Lepidosauria > Squamata > Natricidae > Rhabdophis > Rhabdophis nuchalis. The sequence goes on from CM077652.1 coordinate 32,063,402, forward strand.
GGCCAAAGTCTTTGAGTTTCCTCTTCAGGATCTGGCCTTCTAAAGAGCAGTCAGGGTTGATCTCCTCTAGGACTGACCGGTTGGATGGCCTTGCAGTCCAAGGGACTCAATGCAGGAGTCTTCTCCAGCACCAGAGTTCAAAGGCCTCCATTCTTTGGAGCTCAGCCTTTTTTCTGGTCCAGCATTCACAGCTATCCATTGCAACTGGGAAAACCACAGCCCTGACTATACACACTTTTGTTGGTAGGGGAATGTCTCTGCTTTTTAGTAGGCTGTCTGGATTTGCCATAACTTTCCTCCCAGGAGCAAGCATCTTTTCATTTCTTGGCTGCAGTCCCCATCTGCGGTGATTTTTTGCAGCCTACCTGGAGATGAGGCTAAATCCTGTGAAATATGACAGAACGACAGAATTAATCAATGGAATAGCTTGACTCCTAAAGTTGTACCCCATAGCTTTTTTTTTCTCCCCCCAAAAATAGACTGGACAACAACTTGTCTGGAATTGCTTAAGGCACCTGCATTTAGTAGAGGGTTTGGCTAGAAGAATTCTGAGGTCCTTACCAGCCCTGTGATTCTATGGTCTAATGACAAAGGGCACTAAGTGTGCTTAAGACACAAGGGACGTGGTGACTCAGTGATTAAGACGCTGAGCTTGTTGGTCAGAAAGGTCATCAGTTTGGTGGTTCGAATCCCTAGCGCCACATAATGGAGTGAGGTCCTGTTACTTGTCCCAGCTTCTGCAAAGCGTGTAAAAATGCAAGTAGAAAAATAAGAACCACCTTTGGTGGGAAGGTAACAATGTCCTGTGTGCCTTCGGCCACATTTATTTATTTATTTATTTATTTATTTATTCACATTTATAGCCCGCACCCATCTCACCATAAGGGACTCGGGGCGGCGAACAGAGATTTAAAATCAATTATACATAAATACAAAATATTATTAAATAATAACGAAATTAAATCCATATCCTGCTTAATTTAAAATAAGTTTAAATTTAAAACCCAAATTACAGTTTTGATTTGTTATAAAATAATGGGTGTGGAGTAGATCATGCTAGGCCGGCCAGATAAAAATAATAAGTTTTTAGGTGCCGGCGAAACAAGCGGAGGTCTGTGATGGAACGGAGGTCGGAAGGTAGGCCATTCCAGAGGGTAGGGCCCACCACAGAGAAGGCCCTTCCCCTGGGAGCAGCCAACCGGCATTGTCCGGTCGACGGCACCCGGAGAAGACCCTCTCCCTGGGAGCGAGTCGGTCGAAGGGATGTATGGGAAACGATGACCACAGTTTGGACAGTGCTGGCTTTATGTGTGAGTGGAACCTTTACCTTTACCTAAGGAAGACACAAGAGCCATATTCCAACAATTGAAGGGATTGTGAGTCAATTTATTTTCCCAGGCACTTGAAAGCAGGACAAGAAGCTACAGAGGGAAACATCTCAGAGATGGATCCCACCTGGAACTAAGGAGAACTTTCCTGACAGTCAGAATGATTCATCAATGAAATCTCTTGCTTTCTGAAGTTGCAGGCGTTCCATTCCTGGAGGTTTTCAAGAAAATCTCAACGGAACGGTGTGACCTTTGGCAACCCGGAATGCACACCTTGCAGCAGCCTGCACTTTTGGGATGAGGTTACACACTGAGAATGTTCCAGAAGGCCTTAAAAACCAGGCTGTGAAGTAGGGAGGATGCAACCTCCCGGTTTGTGGTGTTTCATGTCGTTCATATTCTCATCTTGTCATTATTTGTCTTCTTGCTTTGATTAGTATTTTGTTCTTTTTATGTGACTCTATTGTTGTGAGTTGCATAGAGTCTGTAAGAGCTGGGTGGCATCTGAATGAATGAATGAATGAATGAATGAATGAATGAATGAATGAATGAATGAATGAATTCCTTCTGTGTGGTCCCACAACACTCTGGGCCCCTTACCTGTTGATTCAAGTAAACAAGTAGTGACAGTAAGGCTGATTTCTATTTAGAAATAGAGATGTTGGCAATGGAAACAATAGAGAAAAGGAACTGCAGCCAGATATTATAATATGGTAGTTGTGTTGCTGCGGAGATAATACACTAAACAGTGACTTCTTTAGGACTTGAAAGTGGGTTGAGAGCAGTTCTGCTTTCAAACATATTTAATTTGTTCTCTTTTCTTCCAAGCCTTTCAGATTTTTGCAAGCTTTGGAATAACTCAATATCCACCCCCTCCCCGCTCCACACACTCTAAAAATGTAGTTTACCAGAGGCAGAATACAATGCTTCTTTGCCACCAGCATCAAAGCTTCTTCAAATTACTTTGAATAATGTAAAGGAGGGGGGGAAATTAATCAGTTCACTACCACCTGTTTCACAGCTAGCAGCTTAACTCATGAATGTGGGTTAAATAAATTATAATACTTTGATAATATACCTGCAGCCGTGACACTGGTAATTATAGCTGTGGGATATACAAGGAAAATAGAGCCTCCTCTTTTGGGCGAAGGGCTTTCTCCTTATAATGACTGAGCTTGCCTCTGTCTGTCACAGCCTTCTTGAATGCTGAGAGCTCACAATTAAGAGGATGGCTTTGAACCGAGCCAGATGACACCGTAGCCCTAGCCAGGAAAATGCTGACTCTCAGAGTTACAATCCTGCCAGCATCAACCCTGCTACAATGTTGAATGGAAGAGATCAATATCCAATCTGTCCAATCAGTGGGATTCCATTTATTTTACTACCGGTTCGCTTGTGCGTGCTTGTACGCTGTTTTTGTGCATGCACAGAAGTGTGGAAATTTGGCACACCCGTGCCAAAAATGAGGGGGGGGATTGCTGGTAATGCGTGTATGCGCACTGGGGTCTTTGCGCACTGGGGTCGTGCGCAAAGCATTATGGGTGTGGCACGCACGCACATGACACCCGTCAGTGGTGGGTTTCAAATTTTTTAGAATCTACTCTGTAGGTGTGGCCTATTTTGTGGGCGTGGCTTGGCAGTCATGTGACAGGGTGGGAGTGGCCACCTTTTAAAATGTGGTGAAACTCATTTAGCAACGCTCTTGCTTAGCAACCAAAATTTTGGAATCAATTGTGATGATAAATTTTCTTTCTTCTTTCTTTCTTTCTTTCTTTCTTTCTTTCTTTCTTTCTTTCTTTCTTTCTTTCTTTCTTTCTTTCTTTCTTTCTTTCTTTCTTTCTTCCTTTCTTCCTTCCTTCCTTCCTTCCTTCCTTCCTTCCTTCCTTCCTTCCTTCCTTCCCTTCCCGTTGGGTCACTGGCAGCGGCGGGCCAGATTTACTTCCAGGTACGCCGGTGGAACCCCCTCTCACCGGTTCTCTAAATTTCACCAACCGGCTCTCACGAGTAGTTGCAAACCTGCAGAAACCCACCACTGCCCCCTGTGCTCCCCCCTTTTTTGGCACTCGAGTTATCTGCGGGATCGCATCCTAGCCCACACATCCCTTCGGCCGATTCGCTCCCACAGAGAGGGACTTTTCCGGGTGCCATCCACTAGGCAATGCCAGTGGGTGACGCCCAGGGGAAGGGCCTTTTCTGTGGCGGGCCCTACCCTTTGGAATGACCTACCCCCCAAACTTAGATCCATCACGGACCTCCGCTCCTTCCGCCAGCAATTAAAAACTTACCTTTTCCAACAGGCCGGCCTGGCCTAACCTACTGTACTTAGCCTTAGTTATTAGAGAAATTTTTATATTGGGTTTTATGGTAATTTTAACGGGAAGATTTTAGCATAGGAGTTAGTTTAATATAGTTTTAAATATTTAAGTAATTTATTGGGATATATTGTGTTTTTTATATTTCCTGGGCACCGCCCCGAGTCCCTTCGGGGAGAGGAGGCGGTTAATAAGTCGAATTAAAGTAAAGTAAAGTAAAGTAAGAGCCAAAAAAGGTTCACCATCATTGGCTTAGAATATCAAGCAAAATTGTGGCCTTCTGATTTTTTTTGCCTCTATCTTGATGGGTTCAGCTTACCTCATATATTTCACCTGATTACGTCTATCCTAGTAACCCAGAAATCCTCATTTAGGTTCCAAAGCTTGGATTTACACATTATTCTAATCCAATTTATAATCAGTTTGGCTTTGGTTTAATAAGATAATGTCATTTGTGGCTTCTAGCTAATTCCTTATTATGAATTATTATTATTATTATTATTATTATTATTATTATTATTATTATTATTATTATTATTATTATTATTATTATTATTATTATTATTATTATTATTATTATTTAGCTTCCAGCCCCTTAATCATCATTGTTGCTGTTCTCTGCATGCTTTCCAGTGTTTCAGCTTTTTTTTTGTATCCTCCTAGTATCCTCCTAGTAAGCAAGTAAGTAAGCAAAAATATAGTCATTATATTGATGTTATTGTTGCATTAATAATAATTGTTCGTTCTTTTAAACCATTCCCCTTTTATTTAATAGATTAAAAAAGTTTGATGGATATCCCACCAAGGAGAAGACATTACTAAGATTCCCATAGTAAAAAAAACCCATACATAATTCAAAGTTGAATGACGAGGGCTCTGTGTTGGAGGCAGAGATGAGGCCAAAGCCATATGCCAGTTGTCAGCTGCCTTCAGAGTCAGGTACCAGTGAGGCAGAGGAACAGCTGGAGCCTGTTCCCAGTGTGCGCATGCGCAGAGTTGCCCGATGAAGGGAACAGCTAAAGAACAGGGGTCATCTTGGGAGTAAAGCTACAAGTAGATGGTGAATGGCCCCTCCCAGAGGGAATAAAAGAGGAGCGAAAGGGGAGTGGAGTTTGCAGGAGACAATTAGTTCGCTTCATTGGTTTGTGACTCTCCGAGGCTCCTTGCCAAGTTTTTCAGATATGGCCTGGCAGCTCTCCAAGCCAGAGAAGGTCTGTGACTGTAAATCCTCCCTTGAAAGTCTTTGCTGGATGTGAATGAGCAGAATTCACAGGAAATTACTGAAAGGTTTTTTTGTCGGAACAAGGAGTTTGCTTCATGCTCTTGAGAAGCTTCAGTCAGAAGAAATAGAATAGAAGCTGGAAGGGTCCTTGGAGGTCTTCTAATCCATCCCCCTGCTGAAGCAGGAGAACCTGTACCATTTCAGACAAGTGACTGTCTAGTCTTTTCTTAAAAACCTCCAGTGATAAAGCACCCATCATAAAGAAAAAGATTTTTGTAAAAATAAATAAACAGAAAAGCCATAGCTCCTTCCATAGCAGAAGCTAACTTTTGGAAACTTAGAAGACATATTCCAGCACTGTTAAGAACTCTACCCAATAGGCTGAAAATCTGTATACTTCCCTCCACCCCCTCCTGGTTTTTATTTACTGAGTAGAAACTCTTTGGTTTATTAGAAGTAATTACTTCTGCAGATACAAAAGAGATTAATATTCATGGCCTGGATTGATAGCGCACAGAAGAAAGATGTGATTTCGCTGTTGAATTCACTGTGTTAGGCTTAAAGTGGGAATTGATGAAAAATGTGAGGTATTCACGGCGTGAACTTAAGTGATGAAGTGTGGTTTATTTACCATCTGGCTGTTCAGTCAAACCTTTTTTTCATGTCAGGAAAATTGCACTCTCAGTACCAAAGTGATCCAGAAAACTATTTCTTTGAGTCTTTGTCTAAATACTTTGCTGAGGATTTAATCATCTTTCATTTTAGACAGCTATGTGGAAATGGTCTGTGTGTGTTTTGAAGGAGGAAGAGAGCTACTGTTCCGCGATCACTTGAAAATGCACACTGCTGAAATCTGTACAAAGTCATCTGGGCTTTTATTGTTGTGACCCGCCATTAGCCAGCAGACCTAGTGGCAGATTCGGACAGTGAGGAGGTTGGGGAGGAACCTGGGCCAGTCCTGGAGTCTGGGGAAGGCTCTGATGAAAGCTCTGAGTCAGAGGCAGAGAGGGGGCCAGGGCCGTCCGACAGTTATCAGCTGCCTTTGGAGTCAGAGATCAGTAGGGTAGAAGAACAGCTGGAGTTTGTTCCTGATGTGCACATGCACAGAGCTGCCAGGAGCAGGGAAGAGCTAAGGAACAAGGGCCGACTCGGAAGTAAAGGCGCAGATGGACCGTGAATGGCCCCTCCCATAAGGGACTAAAGAAGAGCGAAAGGGGAGTGGAGTTTGCAGGAGACAATGAGTTCATTTAATTAATGTGAAGATTTGTTTGTGACTCTCAGAGATTCCTTGCCAAGTATTTTCTTGTACAGCGTGGCATTTCGAAGATATCAGCCTGGCAGCTCTCCAACCCTGATAAGGCCTGTGGTTGTAAATTCACCCTTGAAAGACTATTTGCTGGGACTTTGCTGGATGTGAATGAAAGGAAGTTATGATAGCTTCATACAAAGGGTTTTTTTGTCGGGGCAAGGAGTCTGCTTTGTGATTTGGTGAACATTCAGAACATTCATAGCTCACAACATTCATAGTCCGAAAAGAGCAGCCCAAATGAAGATGGGGATTCTATAAGCAAAGAGCAATCGTAAGATTGGGTGTTGTGTATCAGCTTGGATGGATTCAGGGGGGAGAAAAAAACCCACATTAAACTGATTCACGGAAGTCCTGGGGAATCAATGTCTATTATCTTTGATGCAGTGGAACTGTCTCTGAAGACATCTACAAAAGGTTAAATCATGGCGACTGGACTGAAGTTTATTAAAACTGAGACTTTTATTACTCACCCAAGGAACTTCTTCAGTCACAATGAAAATTTGGATAGACAGAGAGTACAATACAATACAATACAATAGCAGAGTTGGAAGGGACCTTGTAGGTCTTCTAGTCCAACCCCCTGCGTGGGCAGGAGCCTTATACCATTTCAGACAAATGGCTATCTAACATCTTCTTAAAGACTTCCAGGGTTGGGGCATTCACAACTTCTGGAGGCAAGCTGTTCCAGAGGTTAATTGTTCTAACTGTCAGGAAATTTCTCCTTAGTTCTAAGTTGCTTCTCTCCTGGATTAGTTTCCACCCATTGCTTCTTGTCCTGCCCCCAGGTGCCTTGGAGAATAGTTTGACTCCCTCTTCTTTGTGGCAGCCCCTGAGATATTGGAACACTGCTATCATGTCTCCCCTGGTCCTTCTCTTCATCAAACTAGACATACCCAGTTCCTGCAACCGTTCTTCATATGTTTTAGTCTCCATTGTTTTAGTCTCATTGACTAACTCTTACCATACAGACTGCAGGGGGTTTCTCCCTAAAATTTCTTAGTACATTCCCATGACTTTCTGACTCTCTGCCTACCCAACTTTAATTGTGACTGAAGGCGTTACTTGGGTGAGTAACAAAAGGTCTCCGTTTTCCTAAACTTTGGCTCCGTTACCGTGATTTAACCTTTTCAGATACTTTTGGCTTGGATGATTGAATCTTCATTTACATGTCTCCAATGGCCTTCTACCACAGGGGTGTCAGACTCAAGGCCCGGGGGCCGGATCTGGCCCACATGCTGCTTAGATCTGGCTCACGGAGCTGCCCTAGAAACAGTGAAGGACCATCCATGGTACCTCTGCCAACAAAAGCAGAACTTAGGAGGCCCGCTTGTGGCCTTCCTGAGCTCGGTTTTGGCTGGCAGACAGTTGCAGGAGACTATCGCAGCCCAAAACGGAGCTTGGGAGCCCGTTTTCACTGGCCGAGTGCTCAGGCCACCACAGCAGAGATGGGTTGCTCCAGGTTCAACCCGGTTCGGCCGGACCAGTAGTGGAATTCAGGCTTCATTCACAGAACTGGCAGCAGCCAAGGCCTACCACGCTCCCGAACTAGTTCCCTTGTTGCCATTTTGGATCTTAGTGACTGCGCATGCACAGTTCACTGTAAATCAGGGGTCCCCAACCTTTTTTGCACCAGGGATCGGTTTCATTTTAAAGAAAATTCTGCGGACCGGCTGGCCTACAGGATGAGGGGGGAGGGGGAACAGGCGGCGCATGCGCACGCGGGGGGGGGGGGAGTCGGCTCACTTGGCCGTCTAGGGCAGTGGTGAGCAAACTTATTAGTCAATAGAGCCAAATATCAACAGTACCACTACTGAAATTTCTTTTGAGAGCCAAAAGGTGTGGCCTGTTTTGTTTTGTCATGTGACCCGGTGGGCGTGGCCAACTTGGAAAATGTGGTGAAACTCACTTAACAGTTTTCCTTAGCAACCAAAATTTTGGGCTCAATTGTGGTCCTAAGTTCTTTCTTTCTTTCTTTCTTTCTTTCTTTCTTTCTTTCTTTCTTTCTTTCTTTCTTTCTTTCTTTCTTTCTTTCTTTCTTTCTTTCTTTCTTTCTTTCTTTCTTTCTTCCTTCCTTCCTTCCTTCCTTCCTTCCTTCCTTCCTTCCTTCCTTCCTTCCTCCTTCCTTCCTTCCTTCCTTCCTTCCTTCCTTCCATTTCTGGCTGGTCTTTGGTCTTCTGAAGATGGTAAAAATGGATTTATGGGCACTCGTTATATATAAAGGCAGCCCATGACTCTTTGGGATGCTGGTTTGAATCCAGGAAATGACTCAGAGGATGTGATTCCTTTGAAATGACCACTGGGAGAAAAATAGATCTTTAACCTGGTTAACCAAACAAGTAGCTTGAAGTGGAAGGAAATAGGAAAATATATTTCTGCCTTTCCTTTCCTTTCCTTCCTTCCATTGCCTCCATCCCCTTCCTCCCTTCTTTCCTTCCTTCCCTCCCTCCTACCCTTTCCCCCTCTTTCTTTTTCTTTCTTTCTTTCCTTCCTTTCCTTCCTTCTTTCACCCCTCCCTTCCTCCTCCCTCCCCTTCTTTCCTTCACTCCCTCCCTCCATTCATCTTTCTTTTTCTATTTTTCTTTCTTTCTCTTTCTCTGTTTTTTGTCTCTCTCTCTCTGTATCTGTCTCTCTCCTCCCTCCACCCATCTCTGTAACTCTGTATGTTTGTGTGTGTGTGCATGTGTGTGTGTGTCTGTTTCCCCCCCTCTCTCTTTCTGTCTCTCTAAGTCTGCCTCTCTGTGTGTCTGTCATTCTCTCCCTCCCTCCCCCCGGGGAAGCAGCAGAGGAGTCGGCATGTTGGCTGCCGAGGTTATCCCGCAGCGGGCGGGCGAAGGACCCGAGCTCCATCCGGGCGCCTCACGGGGCTGGAAGGGAGGTGGGCGTGTGGTGCCCGGATGGCTTTGGCGGCACCTTAAGGTAGCCGCAGCTTGAGTCCTTCGCCCGCCCGCTGCCGGATAACCTCCCCAGCTGACATACCGGCCCTTCCAGGAAGCACCGGAAAGTGCATTGGGCCATCGGAAGGAGCTGGTGGAGGCGCGCTTGGCCATCCTCTGCCCAGGGGGCTGCTCCCTCCTCCTCGCTGGCCCTGCAGCCCGGTTCCTATGAAGCAATAGGGGACCCCTGCTGTAAATTGTTCTGTGCATGCATGGAGAATAATTAAATTCAACAGTGCAAGTGCACGCAGTGCACACCTAATGCAGGCAGGTTGCAAACCAGTAGTAAAACAAGCAGCACCCCACCCTTGCACCATAGGTGCTCCGACATGAGTGACGTCGAGCTGGCCACGCCCAGCCTGGCCATGCTCGCCCCCCCCAACAAAGGTCAAACACAGCCCTGATGAGGTCCTCAATGAAATTGAGTTTGACACCCCTGGTCAACTGGGAGACTAGTGGGCCTCCTTGGCTGTTGGTTGGCCAGTGTGAGAACCAACTGCTAGACTAGACAGTCAAGGATCCAGCCTATGTTCTTATGTATTTTCAATATTAAGGAAAAAATAAAAAACACAGAGTCATAATAACCCTCAAACTGACAGGAGTGGGGTTCCAAAGTAATGTTAGAATATATTTCATCAGAAAAGGAGTAGAGGAAGCTTGGAGCCAACTTCTAGCGGAGATAGTGGGCCAATCATCAGTCATAAGGTTGATACAACTTACAGTTTAAACAACTAAGTTTGTATTTACCTGCATTAATTTGTAAGGAGTTTATACGTTCTTTGGGATAAACATATCTATCATCAGACCAAAAAGAAAAAAAAGTGAAAAATAATAAAATAAAGTGAAAAATAATATAATAAAATAAAAATAAACTGACTGTAAATCTGACCCTTCCTTCTTCCCTCCCTCCCCTCTTTCCTTCCTCCCTCCCTCCCTTTCTTCCTCCCTCCCTCCCCTTCTTCCTCCCCCTTCCTCCCTCTCTCATCCCCTCTCCTTCTTCCTTCCTTCCTTCCTCCCTTCCCTTTTTTCTTCCATCCTCCCTCCTTCCTCCCTCCCTCCCCTTCTCCCTCCCTTTCTTCCCTTCTCCCTCCCTTTCTTCCCTCCCCTCCTTCCTCCCTTCTTCCCTCCCTCCCTCCCTCCCTCCCAAAGAGCGGACTCCACTGATCACTGGTTCTTTCCCTGTGTTTCTATGTTTTCTAAGCCTTCCGCTTCCTTGGAAGGATTGAGGATGAAGAAATAGGATTGGATCAATTGTGCAGTGACAGACAGGAGGATTTCGAAAGGATGCATTTCAAACAACCTTGAATCTGATTGACCATTTCATTGCCATCTGGTACACTTTGAGCACAGATATTGAGTATTAATGAAGGATGCACTATATATGGATTAATTGGTCATGAAAAGGGAAATTAAGCGCGGGGGGGGAAAGAACATGCTAAGTTTCAGTGTATAAGCATTCCTCTCTGTTAATGGATTGGAAATGAGAGGAAAATACAATACATTGACTGGTAAGAGGGGTTGACATTGCAGGAGGACATTGGAGTTAGTCTGTGGTTGCAAAAACCCAATACATCGACCGTCTATTCTGGTAGGAGTTGACATTATAGGAGGAGATATATGTTATCCTATGGTGGCGGAATGGAAGGGAATGGAATGAGTAGAGTAGAGTAGAGTAGAGTAGAGTAGAGTAGAGTAGAGTAGAGTAGAGTAGAGTAGAATAGAGTAGAGTAGAGTAGAATAAAATAAGGTGGAAGGGACCTTGGAGGTCTTCTAGTCCAGCCCCTTACTCAAGCAGGAATACCTCTACCATTTCAGATAAGTGGTCGATCCTAAAACCTCCAGTGATGAAGCACCCATAACAAAGGTGGTATTAAGCCAGTTCTGACAGGTTCTGGAGAACCGGTAGCAGAAATTATGAGTAGTTTGGAGAACTGGAAAATATGCTGGCCCCGCCCCCTGCTGCCTCCCAGCCTCCCAGCTGATCTTCTTTTATTGCCCTGAACAGGAGAATGGAGCTGGAAAGCAGGCTAGTTGGGTGGGGAAGGAATGGAGATTTTGCTGTATCCTTCCCCTGCCATGTCCACAAAGCCACACCCACAAAGCCACACCCACAGAACTGGTAGTAAAACAAAATGAATCCCATTACTGACCCACAATGTTTAATTCATCAATAATGTATCTCCAATAAACTAAGCTAAATTTGATGTTCTGTGACAGACAGACAAACTCCAACATCAGTAGCTTCCAGGATAAACGAGGCTTATAAGCAAGCCAACCATATTAAAATTCTGATTTTGATCTCGGCAGGCGGACTTTTAGTAAACTAATTTATGTAGCAAGCCAAGCCAAAAGCTTTCCAATTCTCAGTGCTGATCTACTCATTCGATTCAGCACATGATCTGGTCCCGACATGACATTAAACTATGATATGCTTAATCTTAGCTGATTGATTAAGCCACAGTTAGATTTATTATTAACAAAAAGCCATCAATTAGACTGTAGAAACTACCGTCTCTGGGCCACATATCTGCCAGCAGTCCTCCAGAGCGCAGATCTGAGTGGATGAGTGGAAAAACTGTTATTTCATTTCTGAGAGATTCAGGGTTTTGAATACAGAATACCAGAGTTGGAACGGACCGTGGAAATCTTCTAGTTCATCCCCCTGATCAAGCAGAAGACTTGATCCTATAATTCCAGACAAGTGGTTGACCACTCTTCTTTAAAAAAAACTCCAGTGATGGAGAATTTGAAACTTCTGAAGGCAAGCCATTTCACTGGTTGTTCTCACTGTCAGTAAATTTCTCCTTAGTTCTAAGTTGCTCCTTTCCTTGGTTAGTTTCCATCCATTCTTTCTTGACTTCTGGTGCTTTGGAAAATAGGTTGACTCCCCCTCCCCTTTGTCTTTGTAGAAGCTCCTCAGATATTGGAACACTGCTCTCATGCCTCCCTACTCCTTCTTTTCACTTGACTAGACCAATTCTTGCAACTGCTTTTCATATATTTTAGCATCTAGCCCCACAATCATTCTTGTTGTTCTTCTCTGAACACTTTCCAGAGTTTCAAAATCTTTTTATATTATAGTAAATATTATATTATATATCATATAACCAATTTCATTGTAATTTTATTGCAGTATTATTACAATGACAGTAAAGATTATTATTATTATTATTATTATTATTATTATTATTATTATTATTATTATTATTATATTATAATGTATATCATATTATATTACATTCAGATGATAATTATCTGACAGTAGAGACTGGGATTTAGAAATGAAAAATAAATAAATAAAAGTCTCACTTGTCTTCCTCCAGCTACATGAATGCAACATACACAAATTAGAGCAGTTAATTTGGTAAGACGTTCTCTCTAGATTGGCCTCCTCTTCCAATTCTCTCTTTCGGGTCCCCTTAGAGTACAAAACAATAATTTGCCGTATATACAAAAGCAGTGGGGACTGAATCTCTCTGGATGCCCCCATCTGCCAAAGAAAAGTTGGTTGTTAGCATATCAAAGGCAGTCATTTTTTTCCCCTTTCATTAATGCATAACTTAAATCATTACCACCAGAAGAGGAAGCCTTGTGAAATCAGAGTGTATATATCAGTCTGAAGACTGACAGAAAAGGAAATGCAAACATTGAAGCAGCTCCCAACCATGGTTTACCGATAGAAGTTGAATATCAAATTTTATTTGGGCACTGCACAACAGAACAACTAAACACAAGAACAGTTTTTCCCCCGAATGCCGTCACTCTGCTAAACAAATAATTCCCTCAACACTGTCAAACTATTCACTAAGTCTGCATTACTTTTACCATTAATCTTTACATCATTCCTATCACCCATCTCCTCCCACTTATAACTGCATGACTGTAATTTTGTTGCTTGTATCCTTACAATTTATATTGATGGTTTCCTAGTATGATTTGATTGCTTATTTGTACCCTATAACTATCATTTAGTGTTGTACTTTATGATTCTTGACAAATGTATCTTTTATTTTATGTACACTGAGAGCATCTTCACCAAAGACAAATTCCTTGTGTGAACAATCACACTTGGCCAATAAATAATTCTATTCTATTCTATTCCTCCTCGTCCTCATTCCATTCCATTCCATATTGCTATGCTATGCTATGCTATGCTATTCTATTCTATAGAATGAATTGCACATGTATGTAACAGCTGAATATTCTCACTATTACAAATCATTATGCCATTTCTTTGATTTTTGCATAGTGTAATGTGTGAGTTAAGCCTTTGTGCTTTGTAAACCATGTTTCAGGTTTAGCATTGGACTAATCCTGGCTTTAAAAGGAGAAGGTTTTACGTGATGTACGAATTCTTGTGATGCTTACAATTATACATACATTACAATTGGTTTATTACATTTAAAAAAAAATAAGTAAGAGCAAGTACATTTTTTAAGGTGAAACAAAATTAATTTCTAGCATTTTAGAACTTCATAAGGGATTTAGGGCAGATATTCCCATGCCGAGCATAAGGTGCGGTGTTTCAAGAGCAAAACAATAAAAAAGATTTATTAGCTTTAAGAATTCTCCCCATCATGTGGTGTGCATGAATTAAATATTTATATCTGCTTTCTCGAGTAATAAAATTGTATTCAATTATGTTGCCAACACAACCAATGATCATTGGGAAGTTTGTAATAACGTTGGTGCTCATAAAATATACACTGTAAACTATGCAACAGGAGGAGAAGGGACATTATAGCAAATATCCTTTGGCTGTTAAGGAATTATATCATATAATTATATAATATACTTATAAAATAGAAATGCATTGGGATGGAGTGTTAAGTAATGATTGATTGTAGTCTAGCGATGAGCAGAAGTTGGACATTTTCCAGATCAAATCTTACCACAATCCCACTAATATCTCCCCATCTGGGGGAATATCTGTGGTTTATTTGTTACACAAACAACATGAAGGCGTAATGTTTGGGGGAATGTACCTACTTCATTGGCAGATTCTGGGAGAAGAAACTTTGGAAAGTAGTAACTATTTCTCATCCTACTTTTTTTATGAAAGTTGCAAAAAGTTGGAAGCAATTCTGATCCACATTTCCTTGTGAAAAATGAACTTTAAGCACATTTGTATGAGAATAAGTTAGGGACGTGGTAGCTCAGTGGCTAAGACGTTGAGCTTTTCAATCAGAGAGGTCGGCAGTTCGAATCCGTAGCACTGCTTAACGTAGTGAGCTCCCATGACCTGTCCCAGCTTCTGCCAACCTAGTAGCTTGAAAGCATGTAAAAATTTTGAGTATAAAAATAGGCACCACTTTTGGTGGGAAGGTAAGAGCGTTCCATGCACCTTCGGAGTTTAATCATGCCAGCCACATGACCATGAAGACATCTTCGGACAGCGCTGGCTCTTTGGCTTTGAAATGGAGATGAGAAACCCCTCCCCCTAGAGTTGGGAACGACTAGCACATATGTGCAAGGGGAACCTTTACCTTTATGAGAATAAGCTTCAAAAAATCCTCAAGAATTTGAAGGAGGGCTAGTATTCTTTAATGTTAGGTCAAATATGGATAGTTTCTGCTTTCATAAGCCAGAATTGGGAAGGCATTCAGCTATTGTGCCAATCTGATATACTTACTAATATTGTATAATGAAAAAGACCACAAACCTGGATGTTTCCCCCCCCCCATGCTTACTACTTTTCCATTGTTAATATTGCTAACAATCCTACTAGATTATATTGCCTTTCCTTTCCATGAGAACCTTTAATCTCCTAGGATCAAAACAGCCTTTTGCTAAACTTACTTAACAGCAATTTATCTCCCGGCACTTCCTTTCTAGAGAAAGAATCTATCTATCTATCTATCTATCTATCTATCTATCTATCTATCTATCTATCTATCTATCTATCTATCTATCTATCTATCTATCTATCTATCATTTATCTATCTATCATTTATCTATCTATCTATCTATCTATCTATCTATCTATCTATCTATCTATCTATCTATCTCAATCCCTATCATTTCTATCTATCATCTCTGTCTGTCTGTCTATCAATCTATGCATCTATCTATCTATCTATCTATCTATCTATCTATCTATCTATCTATCCATCTCTATCATCTCTGTCTATCTATCTATCTATCTATCTATCTATCTATCTATCTATCTATCTATCTATCATCTATCTATCTATCTATCTATCTATCTATCTATCTATCTATCTATCTATCTATCTATCTATCTATCTATCATCTCTGTCTTGTCTGTCTGTCAATCTATGCATCTATCCATCCATCCATCTCTATCCTCTCTCTCTCTCTCTCTCTCTTTCTATCTACCTACCTACCTACCTATCTTTCTATCTATCTATCTATTTTTCCATTGTTAGTATTGCTATTGTCAGGGACAAAAGATCAGGTCCACACGCAAGATCAGGTCTACGTGCAGTCCAAACTGATTTTTTTCTATTCATGGCTGTGCACAGAAATCTCCTCAACTAATGGTTAGCACCTGTTGCGAGTTAAATAATTCAAGAGAATTCAAGGGAGGTTGGACTTATTTCACTTGCGACTATGTAGGGATTCTAGAGGCGATCCCTCTTCTGACTCAGTCCCCAGGCTCTGCCATTTCTTCATCTCCAACTATGTTATGAAATTGAAAGCTAAACATCATTGATCAGCTTCTGTTTCTACATATTTGATTTTCTTGAAAAGATTTTTAAAATTATTTTTTTAAAAAATATTAAAATTAAGAAAGATTGTTATCAATCCTATACATAGCAGTGTTGTTGTTGTTAGTTGTGAAGTCATGTCTGACCCATTGTGACCCCATGGAAAGTGTTCCTCCAGGCCTTCCTGTCCTCTACCATCCCCCAGAGTCCATTGAAGCTCACGCCGACTGCTTCGGTAACTCCATCCAGCCACCTCATTCTCTTTCGTCCCTTTCTTCTTCTTTTGCCCTCCATCGTTCCCAGCATGAGGTTCTTCTCCAGTGAGTCTTCCTTAGGTGGTCAAAAGATTTGAGTTTCCTCTTCAGGATCTGGCCTTCTAAAGAGCAGGCAGGGTTGATTTCCTCTAGGGCTGACCGGTTGGATGGCCTTGCAGTCCAAGAGACTCAATGCAGGAGTCTTCTCCAGCACCAGAGTTCAAAGGCCTCCATTCTTTGGCGCTCAGCCTTCCTTATGGCCCAACTTTCATAGCCATACATTGCAACTGGGACAACCTAGCAATGTTACTTCTAGACAAAATATTTTCCTAAATTTAATTTCAATTTCTGGCTCTTTGCACAATTGATATTAGTCATGAAAACCAAATTCATTGGGTATTCCGAATGCCTTTGTCGTGGTCTCGAAGTACGTCAAAAATGTTCTGCTTTTAGAAAATGGAAATTGGTCATTTCCTTAAAAATATTAAAAAGAAAAGCTGACATATTTCTTTTCAGAAGGGTTTATAAATTAAGAATAAGTTGGCACTCTCAAATATATTTATGGATCTAATTTATACCCAGGTTTTTGCAATCTCTCATTTATACCAACTCCTTGGATTTATTCCTAGCATTACTGATTTCTGGGTTGTATTCTGAATTTATAAGCAACACACTGAATTATAAGTTTATATCATTTACCCTCAAAAAATATAGCTGATTTGCAAATCAATATTTTTTTCATGCACAGAATAGTTCAGACACATAATTCCATTAATTATTTCTGTGACTTCAGACTGATTAATAATGCTTATCTGTATTGGATTTTGCTTTAAAAATGATACTTTAAAATATAGTAAATCAATACTTGAATTGGGGTCTTCTCCTGGGAGGAGATCTATTACACAAAATAGATTAAAAGTGACACACGGAATTTATAAAATGCAAATATTTGTCATTGCGTCTTTCCAACACGTAACAGGAAGGTAGTTATTTATTAGATTTTATTGCCTTTCCTTTCCAGGAGAACCTTTAATCTCCTAGGATCAAAACGGAATTTTGCTAACCTTACTTAACAGCAATTTCTCTCTCGCTACTTCCTTTCTAGAGAAAGAATTACTAAAGTTTTGTACAACAGGCCTAGAAGAAATCGTAATTGTTTATTCAGAATTTCATTTTGCTAACCACATGTTGAGAAGGAATTAAAGTTAGGGAACAAAGTCATGTTTCCACTTGTCACTACCGTCCAAGGTTACACCTCTCCGACTTGAGTTCTACGAGATGAAATACACAATTTGTGTACCTGTGCAGGACCCATCTGCATAGGTCTTGCAATTACAACCTATTTCTATATAATTTATCTCATTGAGATAAATTATATTTTAGGGAATTACAGTCTGTCTGTCTATATCCGTCTGCCTGCCTGCCTGCCTGCCTGCTTGTCTGTTAGGGTTAGGATTAACTGCTTGTCTGTCTTTGTCTGTCTGGCACTCTGTTTCTCTGTCTATCACTTGCCTGCCTGCCTGCCTGCCTGCCTGCCTGCCTATCCATCCATCCATCCATCCATCCATCCATCCATCCATCCATCCATCCATCCATCCATCCATCCATCCATCCATCTCTATCATCTCTGTCTACCATCTGACTGTCTATCTATCTGTGACTGTCTGTCTGTCTGTCTGTCTATCTATCATCTAATCTCAATCCCTATCATTTCTATCTATCATCTCTGTCTTGTCTGTCTATCAATCTATGCATCTATCTATCTATCTATCTATCTATCTATCTATCTATCTATCTATCTATCATCTATCTCAATCCCTATCATTTCTATCTATCATCTCTCTCTGTCTGTCTATCAATCTATGTATCTATCTATCTATCCATCCATCCATCCACCCATCCATCTCTATCAATTCTATCATCTCTATCATCTCTATCATGTCTGTCTGTCTGTCTGTCTGTCTGTCTGTCTATCTATCTATCATCTAATCTCAATCCCTATCATTTCTATCTATCTCTCTGTCTTGTCTATCAATCTATGCATCTATCTATCAATCTATGCATCTATCTATCCTTCCATCCATCCATCTCTATCATCTCTGTCTATTGTCTGTCTGTCTGTGTCTGTCTGTCTGTCTGTCTGTCTGTCTGTCTGTCTGTCTGTCTGTCTGTCTGTCTGTCTATCTTTGGTCAGCCTTCAAGATCTAATATAACACAAGCAGAAACAGACCAGAAATAGTATACAAACCATTCTTAGTGCAGTTGCATTGTGCACAAGGAAATTAATTGCTAAACTTTTATCTTAAAAAAGTGATGAAATCCATGAGCTGGATACAGCTATAAATGTAGGATTTATCCAATTTGTACTAGAAGGAAATATATGAAAGCTCATGACAGTGACAAAAATGATTGCTAGATAATGCATCTACTCAGCTTTAATAACTATTTTAATTTTTCACTGGAAAAAAGATTTATTTATGAAGGAAATTTCATTTAGTTTCACTTATTTTTCATCCTATATTATATTTTTTTAAAATAAAAGTCTCTTTATTCATGGATTTTTCCTTCCTTTCCTTCACTTTTAAAGAGAATAGTGTAGAGTGTACATTACTCCGATAGTTTTTAAAATGTTGGTTTAGTTTAATGTGTAATATTAATAGACCCCTTGATAAACATGACAGATAATCCTAGATTATTCACAGCCTGTTCACAAAGATTGTGCCATTGGTGTACATTTTATTTATCTTCAGAATTGGAAAATCACTTTAATTGCCAACAGTTCTCAAGTTACAGCCATTTGCTTAACAATGGTTCAAAGTTACAATGGTCTTGGAAAAATGACTTTGGACTCTAACTTAAAACCATCATCACACATACACACACACACACAGAGTAACTACTTGATTGTTAATGTGGAAAGTTAAGTTTGCTTAATGACCCACATGATGGTTCATTTAATAACTGCATTGATCTGCTTAAGAACCATGGCAAAAAAAAAAGTTGACAAAATTGGGCATTGACTCACTTAACAACCATCTTCCTTAGCAATTAAAATTCTGATTCCATAAATGGAGTACTTCCTTTATAGGAAATTCCTTCCTTCCTTCCTTCCTTCCTTCCTTCCTTCCTTCCTTCCTTCCTTCCTTCCTTCTCTCTCTTTCTCTCTCTCTCTCTCTTTCTTTCACTGTATAATGATGAATACAACTTATAAATAATAAAACAAACTGGATCAATGTAAACCACCATGTGCGTTAAAGAACCAAAGAAGTAATCAAACCAGTTTTTTTATTCCAACATTAATGCTAATTTTTGCTGCTGAACAAAAGGACAGGGTGCCATTCTGTGACATATGCTAAGATCCAGCCCATTTCCTATTGAGGCAAGCAAGAAGAGACTTTCACTGTCTCTTGTGAATTGTCTGCAGTCAACTGCAAATCAATCATAAGAATTATTTCTACTCGTTAATTAGAACGCTGGAAGGCACAAATAAACTTTCCTCTTACTGAGCAGTTGAGCAAAATAAACTCTGTGCCGTTTGCTTAATATGTATATAAACAATAAAGCTAATTATCTGGAATATACACATTTTTTTAAAAAGAAAAGGGGGCCAAATGAGAAGTAAGAACCTGGTTAGCTAATGCTCTCTTTAGGTGTTAGTGTCATGCAGAGAATCAAAGTGAAATTCAAGAATCTGTGACACTACGGCATTTACAAAGTTGAAAGTTTGAGCGCTAAATGGGTGCTACCACTGAGTGTTGGGCAAACATTTCTGTTATTGCTAAAACAAATGCAAAGGTTAATGATGGTAGATGTCTTTTCCTTCATTCATAATGGTTTTGTTTTAGGTTTTAGTCTCCTTCTCCAGTAGTAACTTAAATGCCATGCACATCAGCAGGAAGAAAATTCAATGTCCTCCTGATGATAATCAGACACCTGGAGAAAAAAAGAATGTAATTTCTTATTTAAGTAAAGGCTAAAAGCCTAGAATATCGAATCATGGGGCTGGAAGGGACCTCAAAGGTCCTCGAGTCCAACCCCTTGCTCAACGAATGAGCATGATAGCATCAAATGGCTGCCAAGTCTAGTTGTCCACTCTCTTCTTGAAAACCTTCAGTGATGGAGCACCCACAACATCTGGAGTGTTTAAAACATTCCTTCTAGAATTGTACACGGAGTCTTATTAGTGCAGTGGTTAGCATTCAGTATTTCAGGCTAATTTTTGCTGACTGCCAGCAGTTCGATCCTGACCTGACTGGCTCAAGGTTGACTCTGCCTTCCATCCTTCCAAGGTGGCTCAAATGAGGACCCAAATTGTTGGGGGCAATGAGGCTGACTCTGTAAACCGCTTAGAGAGGGCTGTAAAAGCACTGTGAAGCGGTATATAAGTCTAAGTGCTATTGCTAATCCTTTCCTTCCTTTCCTTTCCCCTTCCTTCCTTCCTTCCTTCCTTCCTTCCTTCCTTCCTTCCTTCCTTCCTTCCTTCGCCCACAGTGGTTAAAATGCAGTATTGCAGGCTGACTGTCCACTGCCAGGAGTTCGATCCTGACCAGCTCAAGGTTGACTCAGCCTTCCATCCTTCCGAGGTGGCTCAAATGAGGACCCAGATTGTTGGGGTCAAGAGGCTGACTCTGTAAACTGCTTAGAGAGGGCTGTAAAAGCACTGTGAAGTGGCATATAAGTCTAAGTGCTATTGTTAAGTTATCAGGCTGGAAACTGGAAGAACATGAACTTCTAGTCCCATCTTGGGAATCCATCTTGGGAATCCAGCCACCTGCCACTTTCTCTCAGTCCTAGGAAGCAGGGAAAGGTAAACCCACTTTCTGAAAAACCTTGCCAAGAAAACTGCTGACATTTTGTTCAGGCAGCCTCCAAGAATCTGGCACAATTGAATGAAACAAAATAATATATTAGAGCAGAGCAGAGCATTTCTGGATTCAGTCAAGAAAACTCAGGCCTCAGAATATTTAATCTTTTTTTAAATTTTTATTTTTTTAGAAATTGATTTATCCTTTATCATTTTTAGGCTTGCTTTCTCTATAATTCTGTCCACATCGTTCATGAGGGTATATGCACACAATATTTAATCAGTAAATCACACCGTTTGCTAAAGCCTGTTTCAACCATTCTTGGTTTGTGGAGAGAGAGAAAAATCAGGCAATTCTATCTCAATGTGTTGAGAAGTTAAAACAGAAATAGAACTCAAGATAGAACTGGGTCCTTTTGGAGAAGGGCGGGAAGGGCCGCCCTGGGTCCTTTTGGAGAAGGGCAGGATATAAATTGGATAAAATAAAATAAAATAAATAAACTGGAACGGACCTTGGAGGTCTTCTAGTCCAGGGGTCTCCAACCTTTGCAACTTGAAGTCTGAAGGACTTCAGCTCCCAGAATTCTCCAGCCAGCTCTCAGAATTCTGAGAGCTGAAGTCCTTCAGACTTCAAGTTGCAAAGGTTGGAGACCCCTATTCTAGTCCAACCCTCTGCTCCCATAAGAGACTCTATACATTTCACACAAGTGACTGTCTTTTCTTAAGAAAAGACTGCTTTAAGAAGTTTCTCCTTCATTCCAGGTTGATTCTCTCCTTGATTAGTTTCCATCTGTTGGTTCTTGTCTTGTCTTCTGGTGCTTTGGGAAAATAAGTTGACCCCCTCCTCTTTGTGGCAGCTCCTCAAATACTAGAATCATGTCCCCTCTCCCAAGTGTTCCTGCTTTTCTCTAGACTAGACAAACTCAAATCTTGCAACCATTTTTCATATGTTTTAGTCTTGACTTGTATTATTTTTATACTGCTTCTCCATAAGTGACCTGTTTCTTTCTGCTTTTCTCTTTTAGCCAAGATTAACCAACTTTGAGAGAGGATTTAAAAAAATGGTGTGTTGTTGTTGTTTTCTTTTTGCAATTGCTTCTTAGTTTGCTGTTGTTGTTAGCTTGTTAATATCACATACCACTGTTTTTGTTTTTTCCATCCCTTCTGGTTTGAGAAGTGACCAAATTTGCTCTTTCGTTTATTGTCTGGAGATTCTCAGTTGTCCAGTTCATGGCTGTCCCAAATATGCTTTTTCTTAGACATTCTTTGTTTTTACTTTTTGCTTCTCCTCCAAGAAGCTTCTTCAGTTTTTACATACATACATACATACATGTATGTATCAGTGGTGGGTTTCTGAAGGCTCGCACCTACTCACGAGAGCCGGTTGGTGAAATTTAGAGAACCGGTGAGAGGGGGCTCCACCGGCGTACCTGGAAGTAAATCTGGCCCGCCGCTGCCAGTGACCCAACAGAAAGGAAAGGAAAGGAAGGAAGAAAGAAAGAAAGAAAGAAAGAAAGAAAGAAAGAAAGAAAGAAAGAAAGAAAGAAAGAAAGAAAGAAAGAAAGAAAGAAAGAAAGAAAGAAAGAAAGAAAGAATTTATCATCACAATTGAGTCCAAAATTTTGGTTGCTAAGCAAGAGCGTTGTTAAATGAGTTTCACCACATTTTAAAAGGTGGCCACTCCCACCCTGTCACATGACTGCCAAGCCACGCCCACAAAATAGGCCACACCTACAGAGTAGGTTCTAAAAAAATTTGAAACCCACCACTGGTATGTATGTATGTATAGCCATTTGGGGGTTTACCTGTGTCCACGAGGTCACCTGAATCAGAGTGCAAATGGGCATGAAACTTTCTTGGAGCTGCTAAAATCCTTCCATTCCTGGTGAATCTAAGTGTTACCCTTGGTGGAAAAAGTCCAGTGGTACCTTGATACTCATTAATTGGTTCAATGGGTACCAAAAACGATGAGTACCAAACTCATGAGGAATAATATAATGAGTCACAAAACAGCCTGCACCAATAAATTCCAGCTTGTGTGTTCAGTACCAGGACAAAACATTGATTGCAATTTAAAATTGAAATGCATTGAGTACCAGAGAGGGAGGATTTGATTTAAATCAACTCGATTTAAATCACGTTTTAAATCATGATTTAAATCACTAGTAAAAAAAGGCTTGCTTTAAATCAATTGGATTGAAACCATAATTTTTAAAGAGCAACTGTCATCTTGGTCCCACAGTGGCTTTTCCTCAGAGCTGCTGTTGACTTACCAACAGCCCCATTCACAATGGGATGGCTGGTGATGCAGCAGGGACACCACAAGGTGAGGGATGTGGCAGGCAGCAGGTGAGTGGATGCCCACTAACAGATGCTGCCATGATGTATCTTAAGTGACAGGCGCTCTTTCAATATAAGGACTCATCCTTGCTGGCAGTTAGAATCTTTCATATTATTATTCGCAAACAAAATGAAGGTTTCCTATTTAGCTTGCAAAGCTTGGATTCATCGAACGAGTTTACCAAAAATGTAAATATTGAAGAATATTTACATGCTACGTAACTACGCTCCATTTCGTGCTGAATAAACTACATTATTAATGTATCTTAAATAGAAAACAATATTTAGGTAGATTTTTTTTTTACTCCAAAAGCATTTTATTAAAATAAATTTGATAAAAAATGAAAAAAAAAATCCAATTAAAATAAAAAATCCAATTTAAGTTTAAAAAACTGATTCAAATTTTTTAAAAATCTGATTTTAAAAAAAATCATTGATTTTTATCCACCCTGGTACCAGATTTGATGAGTTTCAAACCAGTTGAGTACCAAGGTATCACTGCATGTATGTGTGTATATGTTAGATAGATGTGTGTGTATACACACACACACACACACACACACACACACACACTCCCCTGGCTCTGCTGATCAGGAGGAGAACCTGGTGGCTTAGTGGCTAAAACATCTGCCTAACATGTAATACAGCCCCGGTTCAATTTCCAGTAAGGGAATGGCTAGCTGATGAGAGCTAAATAGTTTGAAACAGATCTATACTAGTCACCCTTGTTTATTTATTTATCAGCACAAATGCCACACACACACACACATATATATATTGCAAAAAAAACCCCTAAGAGTTATTCTGTTATCATCTAGCATTAGATTGTTCCCCTCTATTACCTCTGAGTAGAAAGCAGAACTAGAGAGGTAAAAAAAAATTGTATTTCTTGAAATTCTACCATGCTTCCTTGAGGGGAACATTGTTTAAAACAACATTTTTTTTCCTCATGAATTTTCAATATGAAAATTAAGTCACACCTTTTAATTTACAAAAGTGTCTTAACTAAGCATGCTGTGTACTGCCTTCAGGAGGTAAACACAAAGAGAGTGATAAAAAAACCAGAGGAGGAGATGGCTTAGCAATAGAAAACTTATTTCCACCCCCTCAACCTTACATTGGAAACATTTCCTTTATTATCCTAAGCCGCCCGGATGCATCTCTTCCCCCATTTTACTCTCTTGCAAAGCCTTTTGTTTTCTGAAGCCTAAAATAAATCCAGTTATAAATATAGCTATGAGGGGGAAATTATTGCAGACTTCCACACAAATTGAATGTTTTGCTTTAGAAAAAAAAAATATGCTGGCAAATTAATTTTCCCCCACATGTTCAGATCCTTATCTTTAGAGTCAGCTTAGTGCATTGTGGGATGCGTAACTTGTGGCTATTTTCCCCTTATTTATTATTTATGTGGAAGAGAAAATATATACTATATATACATATTGTTCAGCATGATGGTTTTATGGGTATTCCTAAGAGTGTTTGGTTCCTGTCTCTTATTCAAATGACTCTCTCTTACTCTTTCTCTATATTGGTTTTTTTTCTCCCTCTCTACAATTAAAACTTAAACACAGAACCGTTTTTAACCCCTCTGAAAGACTAAAATAATAACGTTGCCATATTTAATAAAGCCTACATGTTAGTGTTCTGTTGAGAGCCTATGGGAATCAGCCGCCAAGAAACCTTAATAAATAACACAATGAGACGTAACACAACATAACCCATTATTTAGCATCCCATAACAGTTTTTGACTATGGGAAAGCAATTATTGCATCATGCATAGAGCTGAAACTGATAAAGATTGCACAAAGCAATGCTGATTTTACTTAGAATGAATGTCAGCAGTGTTGTTTTGTAATCTGTTATGTACCTTTCTTCCTTCCCCATGCCACAACTCTAAAGCAACAATATTTTTGCGTGTGTTATGAGTACGGTCATTAACTCTTACATTATACTCTGGACTGGTAAGATAAGGCGTGATCTAGACATTTTATTTTTTTAACATTTTCATTTTTTTTCTTTTTTTCCTTGAAGGAGGAGATCTGCAAGCTTTGTTGCAAAGGAGAATAGGGATAAAAACTTAATAATGTTAAGCATCACACCAGCTTAAGCACCACAAGCCACCAATTTGAAATCAGTATATTCTTCATTAGCAAATGCCATTGAGTAAGGTTTTACATTTGGGCAACAAAAACGAAATGCACAGGTACAGTATAGGTGGTACTGTATAGGTGGTACAGTATAGGTGGTACTCAATAGGAGTAACTGTGAAAGGGACCTTGGAGTCCTAGTGGACAACCATTTAAATAGGAGCCAGTCGTGTGCAGCAGCTGCCAAAAAAAGCCAACACAGTTCTAGGCTGCATAAATAGAGGGAAAGAATCAAGATCACGTGAAGTGTTGATACCACTTTATAAGGCCTTGGTAAGGCCACACTTGGAATCCTGCATTCAGTTTTGGTCACAACGATGCAAAAAAAAATAATGTTGAGACTCTAGAAAGAGTGCAGAGAAGAGCAAGAAAGATGATTAGTGGACTGGATGCTAAAGCATATGAAGAACGGTTGCAGGAAGTGGGTATGTCTAATTGAATGAAAAGAAGGACTAGGGGGAGACATGAGAGCAGTGCTCCAATATCTCAGGGGTTGCCACAAAGAAGAGGGAGTCAAAAGTACCTGAGGGTAGGATCACATGAAGTGTTAATGCCACTGTATAGTGCCTTGGTAAGGCCACACTTGGAATACTGCATACAGTTTTGGTCGCCACGATGTAGAAAAGACGTGGAGACTCTGGAAAGAGTGCAGAGAAGAGCAACCAAGATGATTAGAGGACTGGAGACTAAAACATATGAAGAACGGTTGCAGGAGCTGGGTATGTCTAGTTTGATGAAGAGAAGGACCAGGGGAGACATGATAGCAGTCTTCCAATATCTCAGAGGGTGCCACAAAGAAGAGGGAGTCAAACTATTCTCCAAAGCACCTGAGGGTAGAACAAGAAGCAATGGGTGGAAACTAATCAAGGAGAGAAGCAACTTGGAACTGAGGAGAAATTTCCTGACAGCTAGAACAATTAGTCAGTGGAACAGCTTGCCTCCAGAAGTTGTGAATGCCCCAACACTGCAAGCCTTTAAGATGTTGGATAGCCATTTGTCTGAAACGGTATAGGGTTTCCTGCCTAGGCAGGGGGTTGGACTAGAAGACCTCCAAGGTCCCTTCCAACTCTGCTATTGTATTGTATTGTAGTGATCAATCAATTTTGATACAATTGACATGCACACAGTAACTTACGTTGGCATATTCCTTCCCTTTATGCATTTTATTTATGATCTTAAGAGGGAAGACGGTGGCTCAGTGGTTAACACACACACACACACACACACACACACACACACACACAGAATGACCTCAAGCAATTTCAACCAAACTTGGTACACAGATGACTTACTCTCTGGAAACAAATACTGTGTGGTAAGACACTCCTAACACCCATCGTGGTGTGCGTTCTGTTATGATGCAGCCTGTTGTGCCTTAAAATAGATTCTACTGTACTGTCATAAAATGGCTTCTACTGTAAGTGCAGTGGAGTTGCCATGGTAATGGCGTCACAGTACTCCATAAGGGGGCTCCCTTTGGTAAAGCGGTAAATCCAACATTAGAAATTAAGGTGGTATCACTTTCCTTGGCGTTTCTGGGGCCACAGGGAATACATTTGTACCTAATTTAATTGTTGCCGAAATCAGGGCTTTTCCTGTCTAATACAGGATTAGAATAAAGAAATACCCGGACAGCACTTGGTTATCAGCTAGTAAAAAATAATAGCTGATTGCAAGCTCAATAAATTCCCCTCTCTTTCCAGGGGTTGAAAATACACTTTCAAGACCTTCTTCCAGGAGATTTTTTTTTTGTAGAACAAATGAGCAATTCGCCAAACACAATTTTCAACCTTTTGAACACAGCTTTCCTTTATCCTTTTAAGAAGTCAGATTCTGGAGCATGTGCCTTGTTTCTGTTTGATTAAAAGGGAATATAGTTGTGGCCAATTAAAGTAAGCCTTGGCCAATTTTCATTAAACCAAGCTGATTCTTTATATATTCCAATGATTAATTCTAAGCCCTGGAGGATGAAGGGACCAGTTAAAGAGAAGAGGCTGGGGCAACAGGATTTTCAATGCCTATAATAAATGCAAAGGATACCCTGTGTATTGTACATTGCCAATTGACATAATTGGCCAGTTTCTAAATGGTAACAGGATGCCAACTTGTAATAAAATTAATGCTTTGTTTGCAGGTTTTTTTGGGGGGGGTTGTTTATTTTTAAACTGCTAAAGGAACTTACTTCTTTAAAAGAAAAACATTAAAAAAAGAATTGCTAGCAGGAATGCCTTAAATAATTACCAAAGAATATGATAGCTTCCCCAAAGCTTTTTTTGCTTTTTGGGTTTGGCTGATGACCTCCTTCGCGAAGGGAGAGGGAGAATTTTTTTAAAAAAATATAAATTATTCCTATTAACTCTAAACAAGTATTGAAGTATTAGTACCACCTCCTTTATAAAGCCTTAGCAAGGCCACTCCTGGAATTTCTTCTATCAATTTTTATTTTATTTAGTTTATCAAACATATACAAGATAGCAGGTATAAGTATAAACGTGGACATGAACAAAAGAAATGAGTACAATTTTTTTTCCCCCAGCAAGCTGGTCTAGCTTAACGTTTAGATCTCATTGTGATATAGCGCCTGCCAATTCGTAAATGGACGTTGGGTTTTTATTGGGAATTTTAGCACAGGTCTCTAATTTAATTCTTTTTAACGATATTTATTGTATTGTCTATTATTTATTGGTTTTAATTTCCTGTGCACCGCCCTGGGTCCATCTCGATGGAGAAGGCGCAGTATATAAATCAAAATAAATGAAATGAAATAAATGGAGACAGTAGAACAGGGACGGTAGGCACGCTGGTGTGCTTATGCATGCCCTCTTTACGGACCTTTTAGGAATGGGGTGAGGTCCACAGTAGACAGTTTGAGATTGGAGCTGTGGGGGGTTTGAGGATGTAACAACGGAGTCAGGTAGAGCATTCCAGGCGTTGACCACTCTGTTGCTGAAGTCGTATTTTCTGCAATTGAATTTGGAGCGGTTGACCTTGACTTTGTATCGATTGTTTGCCTGTGTGTATTATTGAGGTTGAAGCAGAAGTGGTCGTTGACAGGTAGGACATTGTAGCAGACAATATTGTGTACTATGCTTAGGTCATACTGTAGGTGGAGTAGTACCAGGTTGTCCAAGCCCAAAATTTCAAGCCCGGTGGCATAAGGGATTCTATTGCGAGCAGAGGAGTGGAGGACTCTTCTCGTGAAATACCTCTGGACCCATTCAATTGTATTAATGTCCAATATACAGTCGAGCTGTACTCAACAATTGGTCTGGCAAAGGTTTTGTAGGTCCTAGTTAGCAATACAGTACTGCATCCTGTTTTGGTCACCATATTACAAAGAAGGTTTGGAGCCTCTGGAAAAAGTGCGAAGAAGATCAACCTGCTTTTCATGTATAAACCTATGAAGAAAAGATCCAGGATTTGGACAAAAGATCCAGGATTTGGAGAAAAGAAGGACTAGGGGGGACATGATAGCAGTATTCCAGTATTTGAAGGGCTGCCACAAAGAAGAGGGGTGTTAAATAATTCTCCGAAGCACCAAAAGGCAGGACAAGAAACAATGGATGGAAGCTGATCAAAGAGAGAAGCAACATGGAGTTAGAGAAATTACAGACTGTTGGGAAAATGATGGTGTAATAAAACACAATATGGGATGCGGTGGCTCAGTGGCTAAGATGCTGAGCTTGTCGATCAGATGGTCGGCAGATCAATGGTTCGAATCCCTCGCGCTGCCTAATGGGGTGAGCTCCAGTGACTTGTCCCAGCTTCTGCCAACCTAGCAGTTTGAAAGCACGTAAAAAATGCAAGTAGAAAAATAGGAACCACCTTTGGTGGGAAATTAACAGCATTCTGTGCGCCTTCGACATTGAGTCATGTCAGCCAAATGACCCCAGAGATGGGCACCGCCCCCTAGAGTCGGGAACACTAGCACATGTGTGTAGTATTTACCTTTACCTAATAATAATAATGCCTTACTGAAGTCCAAGTAAACTATATCAACGGCATTCCTCTGGTCCACTAATTTAGTCACATTATCAAAGAATGCAATAAGATTAGTCTGGCATGATCTGTTTTTGACAAGATCTAGATCTAAGTCGATATATATCTTTCGAATCACATTTACAATGGGTTATTATTATATTAAGATTTTGTGCCCATACGAAATAGAAAACTTGTTACTGGCAAATTTATAGCTGGGCGTTGGTGGGACTGGGGGAGTGGATGTTTGAAATTCAACAGGAGGTCCATAGGGACTTCTAGTGGTCAAGGGTTTCTCACAAATGGGTTTCTCACAAATGGGTTTCTCACAGGACAAAGGGTTTCTCACAGGACATTCTCACAAATCTTTCAGTAAGGTGGTACTCAACTTTACCATTTTTTCCCCTTCTTTGAAAGGAATTTCAAGGGCAAATTATATCCTACCATGTTGAATGGGAACTGATAAAAGGAATGCAAAATAATGTCCCCACGTGACCCTGTTTCATTAACTGTGGTTGATTAACTATCCTGATAATTTTTGTGTCTTAATGTGTCATGTGAATCCATTTGATTGATGATTCAATGTATTATGCAAATCCAGGGTTAATTCATCAAACATTTTTGGCTATCCAGACATGGATTTCTATGGCTGGGATTGCTTTTTCTCCCAAATGAGAGAATTGTAAATTGCCTTTGAGAATCTGCATGTAGTTTTAAGGAGCTATTCATAATACCCTCTTTTATGTACAACATTTTTTTTTTAAAAAGATATGGTTGTTTGCTAGTATGGAGAAAGATATGATGATACCTTTACAACCAATTGTCTCTGAATATTTAATTTTACTTCAGCTCTGTAAATTTTGGTCACTTGAGTTCTTGATAAATGACCAAATTAATTTTTTTGTGCATTGTGATCATACTGTGCTACAGAACATGATTACCTTAAGGATACTCACTCCTGAATTATAAATTATAATAAATTAAGATGGGTTTTTTGCCCATTCAGACAGGGCATAATAATTGCTTTCTGAATTTGCAAAAAAAAAAAAAAATGGGTAGGGATCTGCATGGTTTATATAGGTAGGTATAAGAGAAAAAACTCAACCTTGTGAAGTAGTATTTTGATATTATAATTAAAAGTAATATTTTAATATTAATTTAATATTGCAAATTGCTCAAAGTCACGTAGGGGGAGATAGGCAGTATAGATATGTGATAAATTAGCAAATAAATTGAAAATATCCCAGCAGTGATCACTTTCTTAAATGTTCTTTCAAAATCTGCTAAATGTGTTGCTAAGAATTCCACATTATAGGAATTGTGTGTGTGTGAGTGTGTATGCATATATAAGGGTATGGCTAGCTGATGAGAGCTAAATAGCTTGAAATAGATCTATCCTAGTCTCCCTGATTTATTTATTGATCAGCTCAAAAACCTAACACACACATACACACACACACACACATATATGTGTGTGTTAGTTTTATGAGCTTTTATATATATATGTGTGTTAGTTTTATGACATTCAACACTGAGTAACTAAAATAGACATAAACTAGGTCATAAAATATATAACGTGTTTAAACACAAGCAAAATAAATAGGATTAATATTCAGCATACAGAAGCTAATGAACAGTATGTTATTCCTGACATGCTTTGGGAAAAGAAAAAAAGAAAAACAAATCCTTACCTTTTTTTTTTTTAGCTTCCAGATCTGTCTTGCAAAATTCAAATAGCCACTAAGTGGCAGCAAAGAGAAGCATAAAAGTTTAACTCTTTGCTGCTGTCTAGTGTTCATCTGGTTTTAGACAGCATAGGTCTGGGTGGTACTAAGTTTTCTAAGCTACTTGTGAGTAGCTTCTCCAGGAGTTGGGAAACTGCTTCAAAGAGATCACTTGGTCAATTTGATTGGATCAATTTCTGATGATGACCTCTGAAAGCATCTTGATTTATTTAGCACTTTCTGTGAAGTCTTGTTCTTGACCAGGTGTCAGACGATTGTGTGAAAGGATGCACACAGGTTTATGTCACATAACGTATACTGATGGAAAAGTAAAGGAACATGGTGGCTCAGTGGCTAAGACACTGAGCTTGTCGATTAGAACGTTAGACAGTTCAGCAGTTCGAATCCTTAGCTCCGTGTAATGGAGTGAGCTCCTGTTACTTGTCCCAGCTTCTGCCAACCTAGCAATTCGAAAGCCTGTAAAAATGCAAGTAGAAAAATAGGAACCATCTTTGGTGAGACGGTAACAGCGTTCCGTGCACCTTCAGTGTTTAGTCATGCTGGCCACTTGACCACGGAGACGTCTTCGGACAGTCCTGGCTCTTCAGCTTTGAAACAGAGATGAGCACCTCCCCTTAGAGTTGGGAACGACTAGCACATATATGCGAGGGGAACCTTTACCTTTACCTTTAAGCTGATGGAACTGTTCTCCTCATTTATTGCCTGAATGTGTGTTTCCTTGTTTAATAAACAATGGCAGGGACAGGAGAGGATCAATAAGTCTTTAGGCCACTCCGTCTTTTCCTTTTCGTGTGCAGTCAAAATAGATATTTTGTGAGCATCACCGGGATGTTATCTGTAAGAAATATGGTGCCAATTCACAGGTGTTCTGCTTCGCTTCCCCCAGTGGTACAGCCACTCCTTTGAACAGCAAAATGCTATCAGGTTGTCTAAAATAATAATGAGCATATGTTGTTGAGTTGCATTCAGCCTTCCTTTGAAATATGCCAAGGAATGCTCTGCCTTGAGTCAGGGACAGCTGTGGTTCTTCGGTCTGTCATACTTCATCTACGCTTCAGCTATTTGTGTTTGAACTCCCCCAGAATTGATTTCACTGGATAATAATGGAAGTGTTAAACGTGGCCTATAGAATTGACTTTTGAGTCTGCTTAGGTAGGGCTATGCGATCCAGGCTTTGTCAGAGCCCAATGCAATCAAAACTCTGACTGCTTGTTTATTTATTTATTTGTCAAACATGTACAAGATAACAAGAAGGCTGCAGCTGGTCCAAAATGTGGCCGCGCGGGCAGTTCTGGGAGTTTGTAGATACTCCCACGTAACACCGCTCCTGCGCAGGCTGCACTGGCTGCCTGTGGACTTTCAGGTGCGTTTCAAGGTGTTGGTCACCATCTTTAAAGCGCTCCATGGCACAGGACCTAGTTATTTGCGGGATCATATCCTGCCCCATACATCCCTTTGGCCGATTCGCTCCCACAGAGAGGGACTTCTCCGGGTGCCGTCCACCAGGCAATGCCAGCGGGCGATGCCCAGGGGAAGGGCCTTCTCTGTGATGGGCCCGACCCTTTGGAATGACCTACCCCCTGATATCAGAACGACCACGGACCTCCGCTCCTTCCGCCAGAAACTCAAGACGCACTTGTTCCATCTAGCCGGCTTGGCCTAATTTCATGCTGCTCACCCAGTCTGTGATTTTAAACGATTTTATTCGGTTTTATGGGGTTAGTTTTTAACTTTTATAAATTTGTACAGGGGATTATTTAATTCGATTTTAACTTTGTTTGTATTGTTTTGATTTTAGTAGTTTTAATTTTTACCTGTACACCGCCCCGAGTCCCTTCGGGGAGAGGGGGCGGTCTAGAAATCAAAATAAATAAATAAATAATAAGTATAGGTATGAGCATAAACATGAACAAAGGCAGTAAATACAGATAAATGGGGACAGTAGGACAGGGATGGTAGGCACGCTGGTGCGCTTATGCATGCCCCCTTTATGGACCTCTTAGGAATGGGATGTGGTCAGTGGTGAGATTCAAATAATTTAACAACCAGTCCTCTGCCCTAATGACCAGCTGGGTAGGTGTGTCTTGGTGGTCATGTGACTGGGTGGGCGTGGCCAACTCAATGTAACTCATGTTAATGGACGCTTCCCCTAGGCTGTGACAATGTCATATGGGTTAACCAGAGAGGAAGTTTCTGTAAACAGGGCAACAAAGATGAGGCTAGAAACAACACCAGAAGGTTTCCTTCCTGCCTTCCTTACAGGATTAGTCCTGTAAAGTGGGGGGGAAAACCAAAAGGAGATTTCTTCCAACAACCGGTTCTCCCAACTGCTTAGAAAGTTAACAACTGGTTCTCCGGAATAGGTGCAAACTGGCTGAATCCCACCACTGGGTGTGGTCCATGGTAGACAGTTTAAGGTTGAAGCTATGGGGGTTTGAGGATGTAACAATGGAGCATTCCAGGTGTTGACCACTCTGTTGCTGAAGTTGTATTTTCTGCAATCGAGTTTGGAGCGGTTGACCTTGAGTTTGTATTGATTGTTTGCCCCTTTATTATTGTGGTTGAAGCTGAAGAAGTCATTGACAGGCAAGATGTTGTAGCAGACAATTTTGTGTACTAGATTCCTCAAAGTAAGAATTTATTAGGAATGTCCTATTGGCACATGTGGGGAAAACCTGACTACTAAGGACCCAAGAGTTTCCACACCCAAATGAAACCCCAAATTTCCTGTCCCCAGGCCACACATCCATCACATGGTCCAATCAGGCCATGGTTCCCATTCCAGCTGGCGTCAATCCACGTCTTCCAAATACCTGGTGAAGACGTCCTTGGCTCCCACAAAAAATAATGTTATTTTGGCTACATGGTTACTTATTCCTCCAGCTATCTCTAAGATCCCCCCTCATGTCACCACAGCTTCGACCAGCCTCGCTGTGGCAGCCCTGAAGATGCTCCCAAAATGTCTTCAGGGCTGACAGGCTTTTAAAGAAACAAGATGGTCACTAGAGTCATCCAGAAGAGCCTTCTGCCTTATTTTGTTGCCTTTGATCTAGAACCTGCGACATAGGATTACAGGACTGGAAGGAACTTTGGAAGTCTTCTAGATCAGGAGTCTCCAACCTTGGCAACTTTATGACTTGTGGACTTCAACTCCCAGAATTCCTCAGCCAGAATGATGTCCTTGTTCCCAGACAAATGGTTGCCCATTTTTTTTCTTGAAAACTTCTATTGATGGAGTACCCACAACTCCAAGAGGCAAGCTAGTCCATTCATTAATTGTTCTCCCTCTTATCATCTGATCTTTAGTAGCCCAGATCTATAGATATTCACCAATTTAACTTCCAGCAGCCATCTCCTTTAAGTTGTGAGGACAAATTATTCATTTCCATTTTACCTCCTTTATGCCATCTCTGGATAATGTCCCTACTGCAGCTAATTAATGGCAATTGATTTAAAGTAATTTACCCAACATTCAGTAAGACTAAATTTTGAATCTCCTAACAGAGTAAAGATTGCTGTTTTCTTTTCTTTTCTTTTTTTCTGGGCAGGACTGACCTTCTAAATTGTCTAGAGAAGCATAGTTTCATATCCCTGTTTTGTAATGTTCTGATTCAGTTTATAATAACTTAATAAAATATGCTTGGCATTTCTTGAGCTTGGTAGAAAATCCTTCACCAGTTTCAAAAGTTATTATGAGTTGACTTGTTCAGTGCAGTTAATATAATTAACATTGGACATATTCAATGTGGGTTGAATGTGAAGACAGATCCAGGGCATGATGTCAAGTCCCAGTTGAAAATATAGTGCTTTAAGTGGGACAAAGTGGAATAAAAAGATTGTTCCTAAGATTTCTCTGTTTCTCTTTTTTCATGATTTAAAAGCATATAATATACTTTCAGCATGTTCTAACTTTTCATGTAGAAAATCTATCTCCTCCTCCTCCTCCTCCTCCTCCTCCTCCGTCTTCTTCTTCTTCTTCTTCTTCTTCTTCTTCTTCTTCTTCTTCTTCTTCTTCTTCTTCTTCTTCTTCTTCTTCTTCTTCTTCTTCTTCTTCTTCTTCTTCTTCTTCTTCTTCTTCTTCTTCTTCTTCTTCTTCCGATCCCATAATCCCTTGTGGGTTTCAACCATTTGGGGCAAATAAATCTGGTATTTTCTTAAAAACCTCCAGTGAAGGAACATCCACAACTTTTTAAGACCAGGTATTTCACCGATTAATTGTTCTAACTCTCAAGAAATTTCTCCTTAGTTCTTGGTTGGGTCTCTCTTTAATCATCGTCCACACATCACTTCTTGTCCTGACCTCAGGTGTTTTGGATAAAATAACAATAACAGGGTTGGAAGGGACCTTGTTGGTCTTCTACTGCAACTCCCTGCTCAAGCAGGAGGTTGCACCATCCCGAACAAATGGCTATCCTGTCTATTTTTGAAATGATCCAATGATGGAATCTCCACAACTTCTGAAGGCAATTGGTTCCACTGATTAATTGTTCTCAGTGTCAGGACATTTTTCCTTAGTTCTAGATTGCTTCTCTCCTTGATTAGTTTCTAGCCATTATGTCTTGTCGAACCTTCGTGTGCTTTGGAAAATAGGTTGACCCCTTCCTCTCTGTGGCAGCCCCTCAAATATTGGAACACTGCTACAATCTCACCACAAGGGTGAAGGTGGCCCCTTTACCAGCTGCCCTAAGAAACATACATTCCCATGGCTATCTTCATTAGACATTAAAGTGAACCGTCCCACTTGGCCATCATAAACATTCCTGTTAGGATATTCAGCCTTATATTGGGTTGACAATATATATGAGCCTATGTTCTTCAGAAGTTATGTAACTTTAAGAACTGTGTTTGAATCTGATTGGCTGTGAGTATCAGCTCTACTATATAATCAAGGTCAGGAATGCAGCTCATTCCCTGTTCGATTCCTTGTGATCCTGTGCTGAAGCTGTGAAGAAGGAGGAGGATTGTTTTGCATCACTGTGAGATAATTGTGTTTGGTGTTGGACTGTTGTTATTTGTTTGAGAGTTAGTCGGAAGAAGCATTTTAGTTGCTACAAAGTAAAGACTATTTATTTTCTTACTATCACTGTTTTAGAGTTTGTGGTTTACAGCAACGTATCTCGTTACTGTCCGTTGAATTACACTATTCCACATTCATTAGCTAACATTGGTTATGGGACCAGAGTTGTGACACTGGTTCTGAATCCAGAGTTGCTAACAATTCCCCCAAAAGATAATGAGATCTCAAGGTGCTTCAGCACCAGGAAACCAGTTGTAAAATATCAGTTGTCACAGGCACGGCTTATAAATTGAATCCAAGGCTCCCCTCAGTATCGCTTTTTAGGGATGTGAGAAATAGGGAGGGAGAGAGGGAGGAGAGAGAGAGGGAGTTAAGGAGAGAAAGAAGAAGAGAGGCTGGGAGGGAGGGAGAGGGGGATGAACAGTGACTGAGCTGTGTTTCCACCATCATCATAGTGGTGCAATGGTTAGAGTGCAGTACCACAGGCTACTTCTACTGATCAGTGGCTGCTAGTGGTTTGGCAGTTTGAATCTCATCAGGCTCAAGGTTGACTCAGCCTTCCATCCTTCCAAGATGGGCAAAATGAGGACCCAGATTATTGGGGGCAAATAGATTGACTCTGTAAACCATTTACGGAGGGCTGTAATAAAAGCACTGTGAAGTGGTATATAAGTGCTATTGCTATTTTCTTTCCTTCCTTCCTTCCTCTCCCCATCCATCCATCTATCCATCCCAGCTCAAGGTTGACTTAGCCTTCCATCCTTCCGAAGTGGGTTAAATGAGGATCCAGATTGTTGGGGGCAAGAGGCTGACTCTGTAAACCGCTTAGAGGGGGCTGTAAAGCAGTATATAAGTCTAAGTGCAATTCTTATTACATCCCTTTCCATTTAAATCAGGAATGACATGATGGCTGTGGAATTCTAGGAGTCTTAAAGTTGCAAAGTTAGATATCCCTGATATCATCCCTCCAGTATGAAAAATGTACTACAAGAAAGCAACACGCTATAACTTTTCTGGTACTAAATATCGCTGAATATCCCCCCCCCCCCTAAACTCATGCTGAGAATATTTCTCAGAAAGCTTGTAGCTTTTGTACTTTCATTTTACCCCTGTCTAATAATTTAAATTTCTTGCTATATTTAGATCCCAGTCTGCTACTGACACTTTATTGAGACCCAAT
Source organism: Rhabdophis nuchalis (assembly GCA_039707465.1). Taxonomy (NCBI): domain Eukaryota; kingdom Metazoa; phylum Chordata; class Lepidosauria; order Squamata; family Natricidae; genus Rhabdophis; species Rhabdophis nuchalis. The sequence continues at coordinate 32,100,646 of CM077652.1, forward strand.
TTTTTTTTCTTAATACAATGCTGAAATATCTGCTTTCATGAAAGTCCCTCCTGTGAAAAGAGCATTATTTTCTAATTTCTTTCTAATTTATTTTGATTATACGTTTGGATGTCTATTATTGCTGCAATTTCAGACAAAGCTGCATTATTTTGTGTAATAATCTACAATAAAATTCACACTCTAAGACTGGTTAAAACTTAATAATTCAAGTCCTAAGCAAGGTCTTAAGAATTATTAAAGTAACGTCTAATAATATAGACAGTTTCAAGCAGGGGTGGATTTTTGGAAATTAGGGTTTCAGGTCTGATAAATTCAATATTTCCAGATATCAAGGGAGCCCTTTAGATATCATTTCAAGAGCTTCTAATCACAATTGATATAACAATTGCTTTCTTTTTTTCATAAGCATTCAACTTCAATATTTATGTCCTGCTTTTTGTAAGTTTTCTCATTTTTTTCCTCCAGTCCTAGCATTGCCCAAAATAGCAAAATCAATGAACGAGACATTTTTCTTTTCAATAACTATTTTGTCAGCCATGTTATGAACAAAATGCCTGTCTGTTTGGATCTTAAAATCCCAGAAGATTTTTAACCCACTCCTTTCCCAAAGTTTTCTGAACTGGATGGCCCCGATTGCTTCTCCTACGTTCAAATTCAAACCCCTTTGCAAAGTATCCAATAACTAATTCTGTCAACTCAGCCATGACACGCCTTGCAGTGCTTTTGTAAAGTTTTGCTACAACCACTGATGACATGAACAATTGTTTCATCCTATTGTACTACAAAGGCGACATTTGCTATTCTAACACGGTGGATTTTCACCTTCATGATTAGGTGGGAAAGTTTGTTTTCAGCTGCTAAAATAAAGCCTTCAGTTTCTTTCTTTAACACTCCCAATCTTAACCAATTCTGTATGGCAGCGATGGCTAATCTTTTTGTTGTTGTGTGCCAAAAGCGTGCGTGTGTGCGCACACACACACAGCACACATGCACACGTGTGATACCCTCATGTGTGATACCCCCATACTCCCACATAACACCTCTCCTGCGCGAGCTGTACTGGCTGCAGGTGGCCTTCCGGGTGCGCTTCAAGGTGCTTGTTACCATCTTCAAATCGTTCCATGGCATGGGGCCTAGTTATTTGCGGGACCGTCTCCTGCCGCATACCTCCCACCATCCGGTCCGCTCCCATAGGGAGGGCCTCCTCAGGGTACCATCCGCCGGCCAATGCCAGCTAGCGGTGCCCAGGGGAAGGGCCTTCTCGGTGGCAGGGCCATCCCTCTGGAACGACCTACCCCCCGAACTTCGGACTATCACAGACCTTCCCCTCTTTTGACGCTCACTTAAAACATATATTTTCCATCAAGCCGGTCTAGCTTAGAGCTTAGAGTTCTGATATAATTCAATCTTAGCCAACGAGTAAATGTATTTTAGAATTTTAATGGGATGTTTTAGCACAGGTCTTTAGTTTAATTCATTTTAGACATTATTACTGTATTTATTGTTATTTATTGATTTTAATTCCCTGTGCACCGCCCTGGGTCCATTTCGATGGAGAAGGAGTGGTTATATAAATCGAAATAAATAAATAAAAATGCCCCCCACACACATATGCTTGTTGTTTTCAAGAACTTTCCTTGATTGTCTTCTGCAAGAATTCTTGGCTTCTCTTAATTTAGTCATTCATGTCATGGTTTTTTCCTTCCACACTTTGTTTTCACCTCTTGGGATCTCCTACTGGCTTCCACTCTTGGCAAATACAGCCTACCAATATAACTTTTTGGGTGCAAAGCATATTGGGTTGATTATCGGGTGTTGGGTTTTTTTGTCTTCTAATCCACATTATCAAGGTTTCAAGTTTTCCCCCCCAAGATTACATCACATCTGGACTTTGTGTTTGAGGTTGAAAAAGATGCAACTTTGACCTTTGGGTTTTACCAGTTAGGTAGATATGTCGTTACAGAAATGGCAACTTTCTATTATTATGAAAATGTAAAACACTGAGGGTAGATTTTAATGCCTTATTACCCTGGAAGTCTTTAAGAAGATGTTAGATAGCCATTTGTCTGAAATGGTATAAGGTTCCTGCCCACGCAGGGGGTTGGACTAGAAGACCTACAAGGTCCCTTCCAACTCTGCTATTGTATTATAATCCCCTATTGTTTCATAGAAGCCCTTATTAAGAATCCATCTGCAAATGTTTGGCCCCAACGCTTGAATGAAAGCCCCATGTTCTTATGAGGTAAAATTGCTCGCTTCATAGCAAACAAATGCAATCCACAGAGATTTTTATGGAAGCTGTGAAATTTTGTACAAAACACAACATATTTTCCACCAGTATGTTTGTTTATTTTTATTTTTATCCATTATTTTCATTATCCAATATATCGAAGTTCTGATTGTTCCTTTGGTAAATAACATTTGCTAAATAAAATCACCTCCTAACTCACATCAATGGAAACTTTTAGTATTGTTTGCTCAGCAAAGCAGGAATTTCCCTAAAAGGGGCTAGGTTGTTTTTTTTCCCTCCCTGACTATTTTATTATACTTTTTGAGTTGCCATCCTTTAAAACAGAGTTTTCCTTGTAGGGTTTATAGCAGTCTAAAAACTATTTCAAAACAACAAGAATAACAGCCGAAAACACATTTTAAATAGGGTTTAAAAGTAACACAGAGGATATACATATTTTAAAACACTCCAGCATACCAATTCAAAGAAGCAGCGTATTGATAGAAATCCTGAGAGAAAAATATATCTATAAATTTACCTCAGGCTGGAAGGAGAATGAAGTTGGTAGTAGCAAACGTAGGTTAAAATGTGTTCCTTTGGATACTGGCCCCTCTTAAGCCACAAAAGGCATTTACAGGATCTTGAACAAGGAGAGGAAATAGACTGCCTTGCCTTTTTTTTTGGCAAAATAAATAAATAAGTAAACAAATATTAGGGTGAAACTGGGCTAGAACTTGGGTGTCCCATCAATATTTGAGAGTAAATATTGACTCTCAGAAATGCAAAGCTGCCTTCAGAAGCTGCAGAATGGAAGGCCTGGTCCACAGGTGAAGGCTCAATTAAATTGATTAATTGCTACTCAAGTCTATGTGGCAGAATCTTCTCCACTAATGGTGAGCACCTGCTGGGAGTTAGTTAATCCAATCAACTGGATTCAAAGGAGGTTGGACCAAGTCTGCTTGTGCTGCTTAGCCATTATTGGCTGATTTTATCTTTAATTCCACCCCCAATCCTTCCCCTCTATGAAGTTTTGCACACATACAGGCAGCTTTCTTTATTGCTCAATCATACATATTCCACAGAGATGCCCACCATATAATAACACTAAGCCACATGAAAAAATGGCTGCAGGTTTTGGGTGTGGCTAGTCTAGAGGAAAGAATTATTAGTGGGGACATGATAGCAGCAGTTGAGTGTTTGAGGGGCTGCCACAGAGAAGAGGGGGGTCAAATGATTCTCCAAAGCACCTGAAGGCAGAACAAGAAACAATGGATGGAAACTAAACAAGGAGAGAAGCAACCTGGGATCAAGGAGAAACTTCCTAACAGCGAGGACAATTAAACAGTCGAACAGTTTGCTGGAAGGGACCTTGGAGGTCTTCTAGTCCAGCCCCCTGCTCAAGCAGGAGAACCTATGCCATTTCAGACAAGTGACTGTCCAGTCTCTTTTTAAAAACCTCCAGTGATGGAGCACCCATGATTTCTGTTCCACAGGTTCCACGGGTTAATTGTCGCCATTGTTAGGCAGTATATACATAGCTATCCAACATCTTCTTAAAGACTTGCAGTGTTGGGGCATTCACAACTCCTGCAGGCAAGTTTAATCATTGGAACAGAAATTGCCTCCAGAAGTTGTGAATGCCCCAACAATGCAAGTCTTTAAGAAGATATTGGATAACCATTTGTCTGAAACCCCCTAGGCAGGGGGTTGGACTAGAAGACCTCCAAGGTCCCTCCCAACTCTGTTATTGTACTATATTGTATTGAGAGAGAATAAAGAGAGGAATCACCCTGGAGTTATTTTCCTACAAATGGTCAACTCCTTTTGATTTTTCTTGATTCTTATCTAGCACTAATTTAGTGCTGACCTTTAGTTGAATAGATTATTTTGTAGAGACATGAGCAATAATTCATCTTAACTGGACCTTTAATGTGCAATTCTATTATTACAGCCAGTTTCAATAAAGAGTAGTTTCAATTTCCCTTTGGTGTTGATTTCCTGGTCTAACTAGTAGGACTGACACAGACTAATTAACATCTGTTATCTTCTTACACATGGATTCTAACCAGTCAGCAATGGCAGCCATAGTTAAGGGCCTGCAGAGCGGAGATTTATGCAGTTTCCTGCAATGAATCAAGTTAATACTTCATGTCAAATTTATGCCTTTATTACCTTAAAGTGTGTGTCTGTGTGTGGTTGTGGCTGTCGATATGTTTGTGTGTTCTTTTTGTGACTCTGAATCCCTTAATTTGAAGTGAGGTTGGGGCAAATGGGTGAAGGTGGGTGTTTACTGGCTGGACACCCTTCCTAACACCTGTGTGGCATTCACAGCAGATGGTTTCTCTTTGCACTTTAGGAAGTAAACATTTTCTGCTACCTAGGATTGAACTCTTAATCTTCTAAATGGGAGGCAAGTGTCTCCATCACTAGGCCACTGCACCATTCCATAATATAAATGACTAAACAAACAAACACACACACACCCCTACAGAAATCTCCAAATTCAGTACTCCAAATAATATAGTACTGCAATTTTATTGAGAGTTCTCTTCTCTTTCCTGAATCTAACCCTAGAAGTGGAATTCAGCAGGTTCTGACCATTTCTGGAGAACCGGTAGTGGAAATTTTGAGTAGTTTGGAGAACTGGCAAATACCACCTCTGACTGGCCATCTATTCTCTGCCTCCCAAGTCCCAGCTGATCGGGAAGAAATGGGGATTTTGCAGTATCCTTCCCCTGGAGTGGGGAGGAAATGGGGATTTTGCAGTATCCTTCCCCTGGAGTGGGGAGGGAATGGAGATTTTGCAGTATCCTTCCCCTGGAGTGGGGAGGGAATGGAGATTTTGCAGTATCCTTCCTCTGGAGTGGGGAAGGAATGGAGATTTTGCAGTAACCTTCCACTGGAGTGGGGAGGGAATGGAGATTTTACAGTATCCTTCCCCTGGAGTGGGGAGGGAATAGAGATTTTACAGTATCCTTTCCCTGGAGTGGGGAGGAAATGAGGATTTTGCAGTATCCTTCCCCTGGAGTGGGGAGGGGATGGAGATTTTGCAGTATCCTTCTCCTGGAGTGGGGAGGGGATGGAGATTTTGCAGTATCCTTCCCCTGGTGTGGGGGGAGAATGGGGATTTTGCAGTATCCTTCCCCTGCCATGCCCACTTAGTCATGCCCACCAAGCACATCACGCCCACCAAGCCACGTCCACAGAACCGGTAGTAAATTTTTGTGACTCCACCGCTGCCTAACCCCATGCACTCTTGTAGAAGCTCCACCAACTTAGTCACAAAACGCTCAGCCACTATCCACCCACCCACCCCTTTTAATATTCTACAAATAATTCTACAGGAATTTCTTTCCTACTTCCTCTCAGAAGTAGCACTGCAATGCCACAGGAAAATATCTTGATTCCACCACCAATCAAATTCCTTATGAGGGGCAGAAAAATGGCACAGCAGGACTGGTTGCTCTTAATTCCATTCCACTTTACAAACAGTAAAAAAATATGTGTATCTTTAAAAAAGTGATCACCATAAATTTAGAGTCCTCCATTAGCAGTCTCTAATATTAATGAATGGGTGCACACGCTAATTAAAGTCTTCTAATAAGAATCGGTGAAATCAGGAGATAGTTCATAATAGCTTTGTCATGCCTTTATATTATAAATGCCACATCAGGTGTAAATTACATAAACTTCAAATGTGGCACATTCAGATTTTACAGCCAATGAGGCTTTTGATTAAATAATGCATCCACAGAGCAGTAACCTCTAGTAATTTATGCACATTTATATTTCACTGTTATCCATTCTTTTCCTGGAAATAACACACCTTAAAAAAACACTCATTCTCATTCTAATTTTTTTTTTTTTTACTGCTGAGTACAAGGATGTAAACTGGAGCAATGCAGGCTCTGTCTTACTTTCTTGAGATTGAGATTTATTGAATTTATATACCGCCCTATCTCCCTTTCGGGACTCAGGGCGGTTTACAGCCAACAGTAAGAATAGGTCATACAAAAACTAAAATCACATGTTAAAATATATTAAATAGATTGGCCTGCCAATTACAACCCCCTGCTAAAATCAATTTAAAACTACGACAGGCCGGCAGAACGAAATAAATGGGTCTTCAGGGCCCGATGGAAGAGGCGTAGGTCCGTGATCGTCCGTAGTCCAGGGGGTAGGTTATTCCAGAGGGCGGGAGCTGCCACAGAGAAGGCTCTCCCCCTGGGGGTCGCCAGCTGACATAGTCTGGCCGACGGCACCCTGAGGAGGCCCTCTCTGTGGGAGCGAACTGGTCGGTGGGAGGTATTTGGCAGCAGGAGGCAGTCTTGCAGATAAGCAGGTCCCATGCCATGGAGCGCTTTAAAGATGGTCACTAATATCTTGAAGCGCACCCAGAAAGCCACAGGCAGCCAGTGCAGCTCACGCAGGAGAGGTGTCACATGGGAGCGTCTAGATGCTCCCAAGATCCCCCGCGTGGCCGCATTCTGAATTAACCGGAGCCTCCGGATGTATCTCAGGGGAAGCCCCATGTGGAGAGCATTACTATTGAGAGCGGGGTTCTCTTAAAGACAGTTTAGGGAGGGATTGAAAAAGCCTTATTTTGACATGCTGGGCTAGAATATTTGATCATAATTGAAAAAACCAGGAGGTTGGGGACCAACCTTTCTCTGGGATAAAATTGCAGCTGTATGTATGAAGCTTATATGTGATGTAATCTTCTGTTATGTAGGGTTTTTTTAAAAATTATTTATAATCTAACGTACAGAGTTACAAAAGCAAACATTAGGGAAATTAGAAAAAGAAAAAGAGAAGGGGATAGTAGGGGAAAGGAAGGGAAAAAGAAAAAAAAGGCATTGACTTCCAACTCCTTTGGTATAATACAATACAATAGCAGAGTTGGAAGGGACCTAGAGCAGTGGTTCTCAACCTTCCCAATGCTGCGACCCTTTAATACAGTTCCTCATGTTGTGGTAACCCCCAACCAGTGTCTCGGTTCATAAGACCATCGAAAATATGTGTTTCCCAATGGTCTTAGGCGACCCCTGTGAAAGGTTTATTCAACCCCCAAAGGGGTCCTGACCTACAGGTTGAGAACCGCTGCCCTAGAGTCGAGAATAACTAGCACATATTTAGATTTTTAGATTTAGGTTTTATTCAATTTGTATACCGCCCTTCTCCAAAAGGACCCAGGGCGGCGCACAGGAATTTAAAATAACATACAAAAGTAATACAAAATACACAAATTTAAAACCTATTAAATAATGAAAACCTGTGCTAAAACCAATTAAAATCCCCCATGTTAAAACTATCTAATACTAGTCACAGTGGAGGCTATGTTAGGCCAGCTTGATGAAACAGGTATGTTTTTAGACACTGGCGGAAGAGGCGGAGGTCAGTGATGGTACGGAGTTCAGGGGGTAGGTCGTTCCACAGGGCAGGGCCTGCCACAGAGAAGGCCCTTCCCCCGGGTGTCGCCAGCCGGCATTGTCCGGCCGATGGCACCCTGAGAAGGCCCTCTCTGTGGGAGCGTATCGGTCTAAGGGATGTATTGGGCAGGAGACGGTCTCGCATGTAACTAGGTCCCGAGCCATGGAGCGCTTTGAAGATGGTCGTCAAGACCTTGAAGCGCACCCGAAAGACCACAGGAAGCCAGTGCAGCTCGCGCAGGATCGGTGTTATGTGGGAGCATCTAGAGGCTCCCGTAATCACCCGCGCGGCTGCATTCTGCACTAACTGTAGCTTTCGAGTGCACCTCAAGGGAAGCCCCATCATATGTGTGATGGGAACCTTTACCTTTACCTAAAAGAAAGGAAATCTGTTGCACCAGCATTCATTCCCTTCACCATCACTCTAGCCATCCTGATTTCTTGTGGATTAACATCACACTCAACATTTTGTCATGTGCATTAGGTGTTATAGTGCATGAAATGAAGAAGGAGCCACATATCGGTTGCCGCAGTCCCAACCCCGATAAGCAATTGTGCCTCGAGCTACCTCCTTTCTAACCCCCACCCACCCATAAAATAGTTGCTGTGAAATAGTTCCTGCACAACCACATTACAAGCCATCAGAGAGCGGTGGAATTTATGAACTGGTTTTGCCATCAGTGGAACAAAGGCCCAGGGGTGGGAGGGGCTTTCCAATTTTAGAAAATGGCCACCTGTGCTCCAACACAAACACACAAGTAAAGTAATTAGGTGAGCCATCACAAGTAATAGGCTTGCGTACATGTTTATTAAGAAGGTAAGCTCCATTAAGTGCACTGGAGCTGAGTCCCATGCAAGAGTGTGTGTCTCCCTTTAAGGATACACTATCCTGACATTTCAAGAACTCATTAAGGTTTGCTGTATTATTAAAAAGTCATTTTTTTTAAAGGGGAGGAAAAAAAATAGATAATAAAAGATTTGCCTCAATCCTATTTTCCACTCCAGCTATCACGGCAGGTAATCTTGTCAGTTCAACTGAAAGGCTCCTGAAGTCGCACAGCGGCAAAACAAAAATACGCAACATAGCGTGGCATTGCTACCCTCATCCTAGCACTATGCGGATCTTGTTCTTGGTGTTATTTCATTTGGTATTCTCCCTTCGTCGGATTGTTGGTTGTAGCATAGGCCGAGAAAGGAGAAAGTCTCAAGAGGGCAAGCAACCAGGATGATGAGGAGACTGGAGGCTAAAACATACGAAGAACGGTTGCAGGAACTGGGCCTGGCTAGTCTAGTGAAGAGAAGAACCAGGGGAGACTTGAGAACAGTCTTCCAGTATTTGAGAGAGGAGGGGGGTCAAGCTATTTTCCAAGACACCTGAAGGCCAGACAAGAAATAATGGATGGAAACTGACCAAGGAGAGATTCAACCTGGACATAAGGAGGAATTTTCTGACAGTGAGAGCAATCCACCCATGGAACAGAAGTTGCCTTCAGAAGGTGTGGATGCTCCATCACTGGATGAATCCTAAGTTGCATTAACAGAGGGATACAATGAAGATTAAGGGATCTATAAATCCACTCTGTAAAGCCTTAGTAAGACCACACCTAGAATACTGCATCCAGTTTTGGTCACCACACTATAAAAAAAGATGGTGAGACTCTAGAAAAAGTGCAGAGAAGCGCAACCAGGATGATGAGGGGACTGGAGGCTAAAACATAGGATGGACGGTTGCAGGAACTAGTCTAGGGAAGAGAAGGACCAGGGGAGACATGATAACAGTGTTCCAGTATTTAAAGGGCTGCCACAAAGAAGAGGGGACCAGCTTATTTTCCAAAGCACCAGAAGGCGGGACAAGAAATAATGGATGGAAACTTATCAATGAGAGAAGCAACCTAGAATTAAGGAGAAACTTCCTATCAGTGAGAACAGCTTACCTTCAGAAGTTGTGGGTGCTTCATCACTGGAGGTTTTTAAGAAAAGACAGCCAGTCTGAAATAGTATTGAGCCGGGGGATTGGACTGGAATCTTTTGCGCTCATTAACAAAATCTCAATTTTGCATATACTCAACTCCCCATTCTTAACTTCATTCATAGATTGAAACTGCTTCGCGCACAATATCTAAAAATGCTTTGCAACCAAGTTAGACGACAGCAGCATTAAAATACTTAATATAATATTTGTACATTAAAAATGAATGGGGGGAAAAACACAACCCAAATAAACATACTATTTTTACGTTGTCTCCCCCTCCCATTTATTTTTAATGCATGCATTCTCTCCCATTCATTTTTAATGTACTGTTCACATAGGAAAAGACTGGATAACAAGATGGGTTTCCAACAAGCTCCTGAGTATTTGTCACCCTTCTGGAAATAAGTCTATTCATCCTCAGTATTTAACAAAAGCAAACAAACTGAGATTATGTCAAGAGGTAATTCCAGCCCAGTGCAAAGAAAGAGGGAAGACAAAGTAATCACAGACTTCGTCTTCCTAGGCTATTGGGATGTTGACTGTGGCCATCTGCTCCTTGAGAGAAAGGCTATGACAGCTCTAGACAAAATATTTAAGGGCACAAAGCAAAGATGTGTGTTGTCACAGCCTTGGTGTCCCCAGATGTAACAGATGGCTGGGAAAGCTGAGCCATCAGAAAGGTTGAACGGAAAAAAAAATATCTGAAGTCTTTCAGTTGTGGTCTTGGAGAAAACTATTGAGGTTATAAGATAAAAAAATAGAACCTTATTTTAAATAAAACCAGGAAGTGTTAATAATGAAACTTAAAGCTTAGAACATAGAAAAATAGAGGGTTGAAAGGGACTTTGAAGGTCTTCTAATTCCAGCCCCCTGCTCAAGCAGGTGTTCCTATACCATTCGGGACAACTACAGCTGTTGGAGTACCTTCTTAAAAATCTCGAATGATGGAGCTCCTACAACAGGGATGGCGAACCTTTATGACACTGATTGCCAAAAAGATTGTGCAGAAGCATTGCATGCACACATGCTTGTAAAACCACACACCAGACAAGCCGAACTTCCAAGTTCTAGTGTGCATGTGCATCCGACGATCAGCTCTAGGGGGCGTTGCTCATTTCTGTTTCAAAGCCGAAGAGTCAGCGCTGTCCGAAGATGTCTCTCTGGTCATGTGGCCAGCATGATTAAACACCGAAGGCACACAGAACGCTGTTACCTTCCCACCAAAGGTGGTTCTTATTTTTCTACTTGCTAGGTTGGCAGAAGTTGGGACAAGTCACGGGAGCTCACGCCGTTATGCAGCACTAGGGATTCGAACCACTGAACTGCCAACCTTTCTGATCGACAAGCTCAGCGTCTTAACCACTGAGCCACTGCGTCCCCGTTCATTGTATAGCTTCATTTAAATATCTTTGGGCCCATAATTCAAGGCAAATCATAGAAGATGCCAATGCTTGGAAAGAAACAAAACCCAATTAAAAAAAAAAGAATTAAAATGAAGACAAAATGTGATCATGTTTGGCAGAAGAATGACCTTTCCAGAACAAAACAAACGAAAATACTGATAGAGAATCTGGCAGAATTATGTCTATGGAAGAACCAGAAGTAATTGAAAAACATAGAACATAGAAACAGAATTTGGAAGGAACATTGAAGGTATTGTAGTCCAACCCACTGCTTCGACTCCAGCAGGAGACCCTGTATCATCTTAGACCAGGGTCTGGAGCCACATGTGGCTCTTTTATCCCTCTGCTTCAGCTCCCTCAAAATATGTGTCACAACCACCAATGTGCAATACTCACCAGCACACAATTTATTGAGGTTTTTGACCCATCTTTCCCCCCCCCCGAAGCTCAAAAGGTTTTTGCTGCATGCAGAAAGAAACATTTCATTTTCTCTGTAGCAGTTCATTGGTTTTATAAATGCAACACACTGTAGGTTTTTTATACATGACACAAAGGTAAAAAAAAAATATATATATATATGCAGTGCTATCTTCATTATAGATGTCAAAAGGGTTCTGTGGCTCTTGGGTTTTCTCTTTTCTGTGGAAAATGGGTCCAAATGGTTCTTTGAGTGTTTAAGGTTGCCAACCACGCCTTAGACCAGGGGTGGGCAAACTTTGCAACTTTAAGTCTGAAGGACTTCAGCTCCCAGATTTCTCCAGCCAGCTTTGCTGGCTGGAGAATTCTGGGAGCTGAAGTCCTTCAGACTTAAAGTTGCAAAGTTTGCCCACCCCTGCCTTAGACAAATGGTTGTCCAGTCCTTTCTTAAAATCCTCCAGTGATGGAGCACCCACAAAGTCAAGCCATTCCACTGGTTGATTGTTCTCACTGTCTGGACATTTCTTCTTAGTTCTAGGTTGCTTCTCTCCATGATTAGATTCCATCCTTTGTTTCTTATCTTGCCCTCTGGTGCTTTGTAAAATAATGAATTAACGATTAATTATCTTTTAATACCCCATTTCTACTAAAGGCTGATGGCTTTCCTCTTGCTTTTTCAACACCATAGCTAGTTTGTGAGGTGGTATTTTCTGAGAGTAGGTAAAGGTAAAAGGTAAAGGTTCCCCTCGCACAGATATGCTAGTTGTTCCCGACTATAGGGGGCGGTGCTCATCTCTGTTTCAAAGCCGAAGAGCCAGTGCTGTCCGAAGACGTCTCCGTGGTCATGTGGCCAGCATGACTAAACACCAAAGGCGCATGGAACGCTGTTACCTTCCCACCAAAGGTGGTTCCCATTTTTCTACTTGCATTTTTATGTGCTTTTAAACTGCTAAGTTGGCAGAAGCTGGGACAAGTAACAGGAGCTCACTCCATTATGCGGCGCTGGGGATTCGAACCACCAAACTGCCAACCTTTCTCATCAAACCCTAACCCTTTCTGCCCCCCCTTGTGGGAGATGGGTGCGGGATATAAATACAATAAATAAATAAATCAATCAAGAAGCTCAGCATCTTAGCCACTGAGCCACCACGTCCTGAGAGTAGGAACTGGCCTCAAATCCACTAACCAACATGGACTAGAACCCAGAGTTTCCTATTTCTGCTTGAACAGTCCAACTACTACACCACATTGTCTCTTTCTATTGCACGGGCCAGAGGAACTGGGCAAGAATTGTCAACAATAACCAACTGGGAAGTTGGAGAATTAAAATTAGATTGGGGAATGTTGCCACCACTTAATTGATTAGGGAAGTCGTCTGTCATGTTTCACAAGTGCATCTTTTAAAAGTAACAATTAATAATAGCAACACATACTGCTAAGGCTCATTGGTTGGGGAATGTAAGTATTTCATCATTTTTACCAGTGACTGCTTTAGCATGAACATTTGTGGTAAATGCTTTATTTGTTATCTTAAAATGAATATTAAAAGAAACAGCTGGGATCGTAGAAGAAGGAAGCATATACATTTATCTCTTTCACACACACACACACACACACACACACACACACACACACACACACAGAGTTCTGCTTGGGAACATTCTATCAGAAATGCAGTTTTACTGAGGTGGAGTTTATTAATAAGATTATTTTCTTTTTTCCTAATAAAATGGCATGTAAAGTGAGAAAAAAATACAGCATTACATAAGGAAAGAAGTTGATTCAATCCATACCTACATTGTTTAGAATAGAATAGAATAGAATTACAGAGTTGGAAGGGACCTTGGAGATCTTCTAGTCCAACCCACTGCCTAGGCAGGAAACCCTACACTACTTCAGGCAAATGGTTATCCAACATCCTCTTAAAAGTTTCCAGTGTTGGGGCCTTCACAACTTCTGGAGTCAAGTTGTTCCACTGATTAATTGTTCTGTCAGGAAATTTCTCCTCAGCTCTAAGTTGCTGCTCTCCTTGATTAGTTTCCACCCATTCCTTTTTGTCCTACCCTCAGGTACTTTGGAGAATAGTTTGACTCCCTCTTCTTTGTGGCAGCCCCTGAGATATTGGAAGAGTGCTATCATGTCTCCCCTAGTCCCTCTTTTCAATAAATTAGACATGACACAATTCCAGCAACTGTTCTTCATATGTTTTAGCCTCCAGTCCCTTAATCATCTGTGTTGCTCTTCTCTGCACTCTTTCTAGAGTCTTCACATCTTTTTTACACCCTGGCGACCAACACTGAATGCAGTATCCCAAGGGTTGGCTCACCAAAGCATATTTAGAAATTAAGTTTCAAAAAAATCTTATATAGCAGCTAATCTAGGCAATTATCATAGAATCACAGGGCTGGGAGGGATCTTGAAAGTCTTCTAAGCCAAGAGAAGGTCTCATCATTCATCCCAGACAAATGGATGTCCAATGTTTTCTTGAAAACCTCCAGCAATGGACCACCCACAACTCCAGGAGGCAAGCTCTGTCATGCTGATTAATGGTTCTCACTGTCAGGAAATTTCTCCTTGTTTCCAGGTTGGATCTTAATGAGTTTCCACCCACTGCTTCTTCTCTTGCACTAAGATGTTTTGACAAATAAGTCAACCTCCTTTTCTCCGTGACAGTCCCTCAAGCACTGGAAGACAGTTATCATGTCACCCCTAATCCTTCTCTTTGTTAGACTAGTCATCCCTTGTTCCCTTGACTATTCATCATATGGTTTAACCTCTGCCACCCTCATCATCTTTGTTGCTCGTCTACATTTGCCATTCTATACAGAACCCCCCAAAAAATCGGTTTATCCTGGTAGTGAAGGTCCTTGCCAAATGCCAGGAGTGGTGAGTTTTAGTCCTTAGGCATGAAAACCAACTGGGTCACTTTGGGACAGTCACTTTCAGCCAACTCAGTTCCCAAGGGAAAACAGGAGGAGGAAGGGATGTTAGGTGGTGGGCCCAACCCTCTGGAACGACCTACCCCCCCCGAACCTAGAATGACCACGGACCTCCGTTCCTTCCGCCAGAAACTTAAAACTTATTTTTTCCAACAGGCCGGCCTGGCCTAGCTCACACCACCTAGCCCAGGGGTCTGCAAAGTCGGCTCTTTTAAGACTGGTGGACTTCAACTCCCAGAATTCCACAGCCAGCCATGCTGGCTGTGGAATTCTGGTAGTTGAAGTCCACCAGTCTTAAAAGAGCCGACTTTGCAGACCCCTGGCCTAGCCTATAGTCTGCAGCTAAATTGTTTTAATTGGTTTTTAGGGATACAGTTTTAACTTATTTAATTTTTTTAGCACAGGGATACTAATTTAATCTGGTTTTTAAATTTTGTATATTGTTATGTTTATATATGTTTTTTAAATTTCCTGTGCACCGCCCTGAGTCCCTTCTGGGAAAGGGAGCGGTATATAAATTTAATAAAAGTCAAAGTCAAAGGTATGTTTGCTACCATGCAAAATACCAGCAGGGATTAAACAGGAGGTTTGGAGCTATAGTTGGGAGAACCGATGGAAGGAATTACTTTCTTGCAAGGGTTTTTCATACTCTTTCACTGCATGAGCCATGGCGGCACAGTGGTTAGAGTGCAGTCCTGCAGGCTCTTTCTGCTGACTGCCAGCTGCCTACAATTTGGCGGTTTGAATCTCCCCAGGCTCAAGGTTGTCTCAGCCTTCCATCCTTGGGAGGCAGGTCAAATGAGGACCCAGGGTCAGGGTTCCAATGGATGCCTAATTAGATCATGAGCCTCCAGCCAAGCTTCAAAAGAAATCCAGTTATTTATTAGGAGCAACATGTTGACACATACCCAAGTGAAGTCAACTCTGGCCCCACGTTACTTACAGCCCAATTATGACCCTGTTTCCCCCCTCCCCCAAGGGTGTGTCATAAATCACATTCTCCAATGGAGCACTTTCACGAGCTGTAGAGATCACTCCTCCCCCACCCCTGGTTGTTGTGAGTAACCTGGGAGACGGCCTCGAGGAAGATGCTTTGTGAGTTGACACCCAGATTGTTGGGAGCAACATCCCGACAACGCTGCAAACTGCTTAGAGAGAGCTGCAAAGCACTTTGAAGCAGTATATAAGTCTAAGTGCTGTTGCTGTTCCCAGATATTACTCCTTTTACAATACAATACAATACAATACAATACAATAGCAGAGTTGGAAGGGACCTTGTAGGTCTTCTAGTCCAACCCCCTGCGTAGGCAGGAACCTTATACCATTTCAGACAAATGGCTATCTAACATCTTCTTAAAGACTTCCAGGGTGGGTCAGGGTTGAGGCAAGCTGTTCCAGAGGTTAATTGTTCTAACTGTCAGGAAATTTCTCCTTAGTTCTAAGTTGCTTCTCTCCTTGATTAGTTTCCACCCATTGCTTCTTGTCCTGCCCCCAGGTGCCTTGGAGAATAGTTTGACTCCCTCTTCTTTGTGGCAGCCCCTGAGATATCGGAACACTGCTATCATGTCTCCCCTGGTCCTTCTCTTCATCAAACTAGACATACCCAGCTCCTGCAACCGTTCTTCATATGTTTTAGCCTCCAGTCCCGTAAGCCTCTTGGTTGCTCTTCTCTGCACTCTTTCCAGAGTCTCCACGTCTTTTCTACATCGTGGCGACCAAAACTGTATGCAGTATTCCAAGTGTGGCCTTACCAAGGCATTATAAAGTGGTATTAACACTTCACGTGATCTAGATTCTATCCCTCTGTTTATGCAGCCTAGAATTGTGTTGGCTTTTTTGGCAGCTCTTTTGAAAGAGCATTTGCTGAGATGAATTGGTCATCTTCACCCAAGTTAATTGTTTGGTTGTATTGATCAAACTGCTATGTTACCCATCGTGCCAAATGTGACCGGGATTTATTTATTTTAACCGTTCCACTGGATAATTTTTCTCACTATTAGAAATTGCTTCCTCAATTCCAGGTTGTTTCTCTCCTTGATTACTTTCCATCCATTGCTTTTTTTTTTTTTTTTTTCCTTCTGGTGCTTTGGAAAATAGGTTGACCCTATTTCGGGCAGCCCCTCAAATATTGAAACCCTGCTGCCATGTCACCCCTAGTCATTTTATGTACATTTAATTATATATCTCAAGGAATCAAACTTTTAAAACTAGTCCTGAAATAACTGAACAGCCAGCCTATAGCTAGAAGTTTACAAAAAGTACAGCTAAGAAGACTGAACTACACAGATTTATTTAACTCCTTACTTGCTTTGCCTACTAAACCTTCCTATCTTTTAAGTAAGAAGTGAGTAGCATCTTCTTTAATTCAGAAATCAATACTCCAGAAGCAATCTATTGAGTCAATGGCATTCAGCTTTTAATATTTTTGCATAAAAAGATGATGGGCTTTGCTAAATGAGAACTGCATCTCCCTACAAATAGAGACATAAATCAATCAAACTATCCAGGTAATAAGCAGGCATTATGAAGATGGACATCTTGACATTTGAGCAGGATGTATACACGTTGATTTATGCTTCTAGCAAGCCATCCATTCATTTTATAGTACCCGAGGTTGTATCACTATCTTTGTGCCATGATATTATACTGTTCTAGATCAATATAAATAATAAACTATAGTTTAGAAAAGGAAGCAAAAAAGCTGTGCTGTACATATATTTAGAATAGAATTAATTATTTGATTTAAAGGATGTGCAATGATTACTGTTGGGCATGGGATTTCTGAAAACCAGTTTCTTCCTTTGAGATGCCTTCTTTGGGGGCATTTGATGATTAAAGAATAGTTCCAAAAGGATGAGGCACCATGGAGGCACAGTGGTTAGAGTGCAGTACTATAGGTTACTTCTTTTGACTGCTGGCTGCCTGCAATTTGGCAGATCGGATCTCACTAACACGAGGTTGACTTCCATCCTTCCAAGGTGGGTAAAATGAGAACCCAGATTAATAATAATAATAATAATAATATTTTATTTATAAACCGCCTCCTCTCACCAAAGGGACTTGGAGCGGTGCACAGGGAAAAATTAAAAATACCAATATAAAATACATAAATAGATAGAAAAAATACGAATTAAACCAAATTATCCCTGCGCTAAAATCACCCTATCTTAAAATACACTAAAATCCCCTAAAACCCTATTAAAAGACGGAAGACTAACCTAGGCCGGCCAAGCAGAAAAAGTGTGTTTTTAATTTTTGACGGAAGGAGCGGAGGTCCGTAGTTGTTCTGATCTTGGGGGGAAGGTCGTTCCAGAGGGCTAGGCCCGCCACAGAGAAGGCCCTTCCCCTGGGCGTCGCCCGCTGGCATAGCCTAGTGGACGGCACCCGGAAAAGTCCCTCTCTGTGGGAGCGAATCGGCCACAGGGATGTATGAGGCAGGATCCGATCCCGCAGATAACTAGGTCCCGTGCCATGGAGCGCTTTAAAGATGGTAACTAACACCTTGAAGCGCACCCCAAGATTGTTGGGGGGGGCAAAATGCTGACTTTGTAAACCACTTAGAGAGGACTGCAAAGCACTGCAAAGCAGCATATAAGTTTAAGTGCTATTGCTATTGTTGTTAATTTCAATCAAATGACTCAATTCACACATTTTCCTTAAAGAAACCCCGTAAACCCTACAAACCCAATTCACACAATACACCAATAAGAATGAAAGACAAGATTTTGGTGGTGGTGAGAATACAGTCATCCCTACTCCTTTAAGCCCTGGATCATAAGCTCCAAAGTTTGACTATTTGCTGATTTTTGAAAAGGAGCATTAACGGATTTGTGATTTGTGATTTGTGATATACTTAGGGAAATGCCTCTATTCTACTTTTTTTTTTTTTTTAAAGAAATATTTTTTGGAACATTTCGTCTTTCTCGTGGAGTTGAAAGCCCTGCCCAATTTTGCCAGGAGCATCTTATGGCTTTGGATAACAGCCTCCAACCTTTCTGTTCCCCGACTCAATTGTTTTCTACGTATGAGTACGTATGTATTTTGGTGAAGTTAACTTAACAGGAGGCAGGGAGGAGCTAGCAAAGAAGCCCCCACAGCATTTTTTCCAGTAAGCTGGGCATTCTTTGCTGAGTTTTGCACTCTTGCAGACATTAGCAGGCTGGTCAATGCTTTGCTTTATGAGGCAATTATTTCAGCACACTCTATTCAAAATACACATTAGAACTTAACCTTCTGAATCCTGAAGTAGCATTTTTATCACCCAACATTAGCAAAAAAGCTGGCGTCAGCAGTTTCCCCCCTCCACTCCTTTTTTTTTATTTTTTATGAACGGGTATCATTAATAAAGCGTTGCGCTGGTAGACTTCTTATGCTTGTAGGAGATAATTTGTGGCACCCCAACCTCTGCTGCGATACGATTGTTCTGTTGACTTATTCAGGAGTGGGGAGAAATGCTGAGATCGTTGTTCCCTCCCTCCCTCCCTCCCTCCCGGCTTTTTAAAAAGGGCCAAGAAACAAAACAAAGAATTAAAAAAAAAAACGGGAAACGCAAAGGGTGGGGGGAAAACGGGATCAGCTCAGCCGAGGAAGAAAGGATGTGTGATTGCACAACTTGCAACCCGCTGTGTTGCCTAGCCAGGAAAGGAAAGTTAATATGGAATTTCTAATTAGGGTCAGTTGCTAATAAACTCCTTTGCTTCATGTTAGTTTTATGCCGCTTCAGAAATTTTTTATCATATGCTTAAAAAATTTATGGCCAGAAACATTAATGAAAATGAAGCGTGAATTGGAAATTGTGCTATTAGAGAGATGGATGTGGCTCTGTCTGCTTCCCTTGATTCTTAAGGAGGATCCTTTGGGTTGTTCTTTTTTTTTTCCCCTTCCCCATTCCCCCCCCTCTTTTGGAAAAGAGGAAGAGACATGCCAAGCAAGACAACAATGGGAGAGGTGTTCCCCCCCCCCCCACTCCTGATAACGCAAGATCACGTGACGGCTGTGGCCAGGGGGGCATTCCACCAGGTACGCCTGGTGTGGCAGTTGCGTCCCTTATTGGACTTCGCACAGTCACTCACACACTTGTGACATCCCGGCTAGACTACTGCAATGCTCTCTACATGGGGCTCCCCTTGGGGTGCATCCGAGGACAACAGCTGGTCCAGAATGCGGCCGCGCAGGCGATCTTGGGAACGTCCAGGTATTCCCATGTAACACCGCTCCTGCGTGAGCTGCACTGGTTACCTGTGGTCTTTCGGGTGCACTTCAAGGTGTTGATCACCATCTTTAAAGCACTCCATGGCACGGGACCTAGCTACCTGCGAGACCGCATCCTACCCCATACATCCCTTCGGCCGATCTGCTCCCACAGAGAGGGACTTCTCCGGGTGCCGTCCACCAGGCAATGCCAGCGGGCGACGCCCAGGGGAAGGGCCTTCTCTGTGGTGGGCCCAACCCTCTGGAATGACCTTCCCCCCGACCTTAGAACAACCACGGACCTCCGCACCTTCCGCCAGAAATTAAAGACACTCTTGTTCCATCAGGCCGGTTTGGCCTAAGCTATTTACCTAGCCTACAGTCTGTACCATAAATTGTTTTAATTGGGTTTTAGATGGGGTCATGTTTTAACATTTTTAAATTTTAGCACAGGGATAATTGATTTAATTTGGTATGAATTATTTATATTCGTGATATTGTGTGTTTTAATTTCCTGTGCACCGCCCTGGGTCCCTTTGGGGAGAGGGTGCGGTTATATAAATCCAACCAATAAATAAATAAATGAATGAATAATGACCAGCATTGTTATAGTGAAATAGAAAAACCCGGATGGTTTTGTGCTTCTTAATAAATATTGAAATGACGATAATGAGACGATCTACTCAAATTGGCTGTTCTTAAAGGTGGAGGTCAGAAGTTGGACGAGCCAGAGGACTGAAGATCTGGCTCAATAGTAGTAACTGTAGTAACTGTGAGAGGGATCTTGGAGTCCTAGTGGACAATATATTGTCCTAGACTAGAGCAGCAATCACCAACTGATGGTCCGTGAGAAAATGTTGGTGGTCCTTAGAAAAACTATTTGCATTTTTATATTTTTCTAAATCAGGGGTCCTCAAACTACAGCCCTTGGGATGGATATGTGCAATGAACCTTTGTTGCTGCAGAGAGTCTCCCCCTTTGGGGTCTTTTTGTGTGGGTCGGAGGGGGCCCAGAAATTCTGACTTGGGGTCTGCTTCAGTCTCCTGGTGTGGTGCTTTGGGCGAAGGCTGGAGAGAAGGACCACTGGTGCCAAAGAGCCGGAGGGTCTCGTTCCTGTGGGACTGTATCATGGCCTGGAACTGACTGACCATTTCACCCCACCGAGTCTCCAGGCACCGGTCCCTGGCCTTGCACTCCCACAGGTCTTCCCTTTGCTTGGAAAGCCTATGCTCGTAGTCCTCAGTGAGGTGCTTCTAATAAGACTCCTTCTCGGTCTGATCCAATTTGAACTGAGCTGCTTTGCCAACTATTTCTCATGGGGGCTGCTTAGCTCCAGCAACTGCTTCCTATTGGGGCCCTAAGGAGCTCGGGCGGGCAGGGGAGGAGGGGTTGGGAGTGGAGGGATGAATAGAGGCTGGTCAGGCGCCCCCCCTGGCATGAGTGGCATAATGGGCCACACCCACCCAGTCACATGACCGTGGTCATATTAGTGGTCCGCAGGATTTAAAATTATGAATTTAGTGATCCATGAGGTCCAAAACATTGGTGACCCCTGGACCAGAGCAACTCCAAGGTCCCTTTCAACTCTGTTATTCTATTCTATTCTAAGTATAAACCAGCAATGTGCTACAGCTGCCAAAAAAGCCAGTGCAATTCTAGGTTGCATTAACAGAGGGATAGAACCAAGATTATGTGAAAGTGTTACTATCGCTTTATAATGACTTGCTAAGACTACACTTGGAATATTGCATTCAGTTTTGGTCACCATGATATAAAAAAGATGTGGAGGCTCTAGGAAGAGTGCAGAGAAGAGCAACAAGGATGATTGGGGACTGGAGGCTAAAAGTTATGAAGAACCGTTGCAGGAACTGTGTTTGTCTAATTTAATAGAAAGAAGAATTAGGGGTGACACGAGAGCAATATTCCAGGACTTGGGGGCTGCCAAAAAGAAGAGGGATATTGCAATTGTTAGGTGAATCTGGCTTCCCTATTGACTTTTTTTTTTAATTGCGACCATTGTTAAGTGAATTCTGCTACATTTTACCCTTTCCTTTCTGCAATTGTTGAGTGAATCACTGAAGTTGTTAAGTTAGCAACCTGGCTGTTAAGTGAATCTTGCTTCCCTGTGGATTTTGCCTGTAAGGAGGTTGAAAAATATGATCACATGACTCCTGGGACACTACAACCGTCATAAATATGAGCCAGTTGCCATGTTATTTATTTTATTTATTTTATTTTATTAAATTTATACCCCGCCCTTCTCCTTGTTAGGACCCAGGGCGGCGCACAGGGATGTTAAAATACATACAAAATATATAAAATATATGAAATTTAAAATACTTATTCTAATAAATAAGCCTTGGGCTAAAAACCGAATTAAAATCCCAAGTTTAAAAAGGGCTGCCAAAAAGAAGAGGGATATGTGTCTGAATTTTGATCATGTGACCTTGGAAATACTACAATGGTCATAACTGTGAAAAACAGTCATAAGTCATAGGAAGAAAGGCTACAGGTTTTGGGTTTGGCTAGTCTAAAGAAGAATTGGGGGTGAGATGAGAGCAGTATTCCAGTATTTGAGGGACTGCCACAAAGAAGAGGATGGTCAAATGATTCTCCAAAGCACCAGAGGGCAGGACAAGAAACAATGGTTGGAAACTAACCAACGAGAGAAGCAACCTGGAATTAAGGATATACTGCCTAACAATGGCGACAATTAACCCGTGGAACAGCTTGCCTCCAGAAATCATGGGTGCTCCATCACTGGAGGTTTTTAAGAAGAGACTGGACAGTCACTTGTCTGAAATGGCAGAGGTTCTCCTGACGGGGCTGGACTAGAAGACCTCCAAGGTCCCTTCCAGCAAGCTGTTCCACTGTTTAATTGTCCTCACTGTTAGGAAGTTTCTCCTTGATCCCAGGTTGCTTCTCTCCTTGTTTAGTTTCAATCCATTGTTTCTTGTTCTGCCTTCAGGTGCTTTGGAGAATCATTTGACCCCCCTCTTCTCTGTGGCAGCCCCTCAAACACTCAACTGCTGCTATCATGTCCCCACTAATAATTCTTTCCTCTAGACTAGCCACACCCAAAACCTGCAGCCATTTTTTCATGTGGCTTAGTGTTATTATATGGTGGGCATCTCTGTGGAATATGTATGATTGAGCAATAAAGAAAGCTGCCTTTATGTGTGCAAAACTTCATAGAGGGGAAGGATTGGGGGTGGAATTAAAGATAAAATCAGCCAATAATGGCTAAGCAGCACCAACAGACTTGGTCCAACCTCCTTTGAATCCAGTTGATTGGATTAACTAACTCCCAGCAGGTGCTCACCATTAGTGGAGAAGATTCTCCCACATAGACTTGAGTAGCAATTAATCAATTTAATTGAGCCTTCACCTGTGGACCAGGCCTTCCATTCTGCAGCTTCTGAAGGCAGCTTTGCATTTCTGAGAGTCAATATTTACTCTCAAATATTGATGGGACACCCAAGTTCTAGCCCAGTTTCACCCTAATATTTGTTTACTTATTTATTTATTTTGCCAAAAAAAAGGCAAGGCAGTCTATTTCCTCTCCTTGTTCAAGATCCTGTAAATGCCTTTTGTGGCTTAAGAGGGGCCAGTATCCAAAGGAACACATTTTAACCTACGTTTGCTACCACCAACTTCATTCTCCTTCCAGCCTGAGGTAAATTTATAGATATATTTTTTCTCTCAGGATTTCTATCAATACGCTGCTTCTTTGAATTGGTATGTTGGAGTGTTTTAAAATATGTATATCCTCTGTGTTACTTTTAAACCCTATTTAAAATGTGTTTTCGGCTGTTATTCTTGTTGTTTTGAAATAGTTTTTAGACTGCTATAAACCCTACAAGGAAAACTCTGTTTTAAAGGATGGCAACTCAAAAAGTATAATAAAATAATCAGGGAGGAAAAAAAAAAACCTAGCCCCTTTTAGGGAAATTCCTGCTTTGCTGAGCAAACAATACTAAAAGTTTCCATTGATGTGAGTTAGGAGGTGATTTTATTTAGCAAATGTTATTTACCAAAGGAACAATCAGAACTTCGATATATTGGATAATGAAAATAACAATGGATAAAAATAAAAATAAACAAACATACTGGTGGAAAATATGTTGTGTTTTGTACAAAATTTCACAGCTTCCATAAAAATCTCTGTGGATTGCATTCGTTTGCTATGAAGCGACCAATTTTACCTCATAAGAACATGGGGCTTTCATTCAAGTGTTGGGGCTAAACATTTGCAGAAGGATTCTTAATAAGGGCTTCTATGAAACAATAGGGGATTAATAAATACTGTTAGGAGATAAATGAAATGGGATGCTATGAAACCATTGGTCTGAGAAGGGGTTGGACTGGAAGACCTCTGAGGTGCCTTCAAACTCTTATTCTATGTTCTATGAAATCTTCCCTCCATCATCTTCATGAGGAAGATATCAAATAAATCCCCTTTTATGTAGGACTGAGTCTATATGCTAAAGACATTCAGGGATAGCACATGGGGAATAAAATATGGAATATGAAATATATATTTTATTGGCTGAATGTGATTGGACATAGAAGGAATTTGTCTCCAGTATAGAAGCTCTCAGTGTGCATACACACAGCAAAGTAATATAAGATATCAATAGAAGAAGGTAGTAGATTTTTTCTCCTCTTGTTAATTTTGCGGTTTTATGATTGTTTTCTAATTTTTATCTTTTTTTTCCTTTAATGCTTTTTTATTCTTTGTCTATGTCTGCCTATGTCTATGCCTATGTATGTCTATGCCTATGAGATAGAGACACATATAAAGGTATACATGTATGGATAAAAAGAGTATAATGGATGCTTAATGATGTAGAAATGTTGCAAAGATGATATTTGTGTTTTAAAAACAATAGGAAAAACGGTATCCTGTCTCCCCGGTCCTTCTCTTCAGTAGACTAGCCATGCCCAGTTCCTGCAAATGTCCATTGTATGTTTTAGTCTCCAGTCCCCTCATCATCCTGGTTGCTCTTCTCTGCACTTTTTCTGGAGTCTAAACATCTTTTTTTTATAGTGTTGTAACCAAAACTGGATGCAGTACTCTAGATTTTGACATATCCAGATGGTAAAAAGATTGGAAGTCAATGCTTAGACAGTTAAAGGCCTTGAACTGTCCAGTTGGGTAATCACAAAATCATAGAATCATACCTGGAAGGAAACTTAGAGGTCTTCTAGTCTACCCCCCTGCCCAAAGCAGGAGATCTCATTGAATCATAGACATAGGTCCGTGGTGGTTCTGATATCAGGGGGTAGGTCGTTCCAAAGGGTCGGGCCCATCACAGAGAAGGCCCTTCCCCTGGACGTCGCCCGCTGGCATTGCCTAGTGGACCTTGTTTCATTAGCAATCTACTGTAGGCACCATCATCAATATGATACTCCAAACAAGGAAACAGCAAACAAGCTAATAGTAAACAGTCAAAGAACCACAAGGACCACTTCCACCAACACTGACAGGAAGGAAGGAAAGGAAGGAAAGAAGGAAGGAGGGAAGGGAAGAATCAAACAGCAGAATCATCATCCAGGCACAAATTTCAACACAGATATTCTGCCTAGATGTTTTGCTGTACATCTTTGTTCTTTGCTGTGTTTGGTTTTGGTTCCTGTTTGTAACCTCAGGGGGAAAAAATAAGCCAATGCTCATTTCAAAGCCATTAGTGCCTTGAAAAGAAAACAGGTGTTGACTTTCTTCCTCTCAACAGTAACCTAATACAGACCTTTGCAGGTGTAATTTTTACATGGATATAACAAAACGTAGCTTTGTATTCTTTAATATATATATATATAAATAAAATTAAATGTCAGCCAGGTGATTTTCACTGCCACGTCAAGGAAGGTGTTAATTCAACAAATGAAAAGACTATAGCTTGCAATTAATGATTTACACTTTTAAAGATGCACCAAAACTGATTTCAAAATCACAGGGACAGCCTTTTGATTTGTCCATTGCACTTTGCTCAGCTTGCAGCCAATAGGGTGTAATCCATAAAACAACAAGTGCAGACCTTAAATATGGAAATAAAACAGGGCATTAGCTGAATAATACCATTAGTGCTGGAGTAGGACAGGCTTCTGAAATTTGAAATATTGGCACATTTAGGAGAAAAGAGAGAGAGGAAGAGAGAAACTCTCGTAGTTATTGGTCAAAAACCCGGTGTACTTTTTTTATATGTGTGTTAGGTTTTTGAGCTGATCAATAAATAAATCAGGGAGACTAGGATAGATCTATTTCGAGCTTTTAATAAACTCAGAAAGCACCAAGGACCCAAGTATTTTCCTCCTCCTCCTCCTCCTCCTCCTTCTCCTCCTCCTCCTCCTCCTCCTCCTCCTCCTCCTCCTCCTCATCCTCTCCCTCCTTCTCCTCCTCCTCCTCAACGGAAATCCATACTCCCAGTATCTAGATTTGACAGACAGTAACAGGAGAGGCTTATTACTATGCATAGGTTGCCTCTGTACTTCTAATCAGGAAGGAAGGGGAAATGATAGATAAAAATTATAATTATGAGCCTGGAATTGGTGTCTATAATCCCAAAAGCAGTGCAGATCTCAAGCCATTATCCGCTGAATATAATCCCATGTTATGATGTTCCTGGATACAGTTGGGGCTATTTTTCACCGAAAGCTGAGTCAGAACCTTGTTAAATGGAAACCTGTGTTGGAATGTCATGAGATATTAAAAGGATTCTGATCAAATCCGCTGATAATCTCAGGAGACAGCATGGCTGGCTGGCATGAGAGACAAGCCAGAACATCTAATCACATCCATATGTAATAGTATAGCCGCTGTAGGACCTCCAGTGGGAGCCAGCCTTATTTAATGAAAAGTTGTGCAACTTTTCTAGAATCTGATAGCTGCGCTCGTAGCTTTGAGTGCCATAGCAAAGAGTTGCAGATATAAGGAGCAAGAAGCAGCAAGGAGGAACCGAATGAACACTTAAGTAGACGGGTAATCCTTGATTTAACAACCACAGTTGAAACCAACATTTCTGTTGTTAAGGAAGACATTTAAACGCACTTAAACATCAAAGACACATTTAAATGATCAGGTATTAGGTGTTTTAATTGGTTTGTGTTATTGTTTGCTTTGTGAATCTAGAGCCGTTTTTCTGCCTTTAAAAGCAACGGAAGGGGGGGGAAATGCTGCAGAATTTTATTATAAAACGGTTTTGCTTGATAGGAATCCGAGCAGAAGCTGCCTGAAGGTGAGCTGTGTGTATAATACACACTTAAAGTACAAGTATGACTTCTGTTGTTGCAAAAGTGACAGCAGAGCAAGAGAGAAATAAAACTCCGGTGTCAAGAGAGGACCTGAAATGAATACAAACAAACCAGAATCCAACTCTCGCTAAGAGGGAACAGTTTGCATTGTGATTCTTTTTCTTCTTCTTTCCATCTTCCTAATGATGCATACAAGAATTGCTCTACTCATCCATTAGGGAAGACTGAAAAAGAAAAGAAAAAATCAAGCCAGCCAAACCCACAATAAGTTTGTATCTTTATTAGAACCAGTGCGAATATCAGCAGCTACTATCTGCGTTTGAGAATACTCAATGTAGTCACTCCAAAATAAATAAATGAATGAATAAATTGTGGAGCAGGAAATGTTACTGTTGTCAGGGTTCCAAGTAATAGATCTATTGCAAGCAAAACCCCTGAGGCAGGTGGATTCCTCAAAAAATAGCTTTATTGGAAGTATCATATTAGCACATATCTGGGGAAAACCAACTCTGAGGGGCCTGTCAGGAAATTTCTACTTAGTTCTGGTTTGTTTCTCTCCTTGATTAGTTTCTACCCATTGCTGCTTGTCCTGCCTTCAGTTGCTTGGGAGAATAGCTTGATCCCCTCTTCTTCATGGTAGCCCCTGAGATATCAGGACAGTGTTAACAATGCAGCGAAACCAATGAAATATGCATTCCCAGTTTCCCTCATTTTACAACAAAGATGCTATCAACCGAAATACTTGGGCAGACTTTAACCCAAATGATGTAGCAGCTGTTATCCAACATTTTTTGGCTTGTGGGTACGATAAGCAAGGGTAAGACGCTGGCACCGTTGGCTAGGAAAACCAGCAGTTTAGATGGTTATTACATTATATTTGGGAATTTCTTCTGCATCGCTGAGTTATTGAAATGTGCAGCATTGGATGAAATAGCCTTTCTTCAGAAGGAATGGAAAAAAAAAACCTTTAAAATGGCTAAACATCAAGGAAAATATACATTTTGTGTGTATTCTCTTCTATCTCCTGGAGGATATGAGGAATACAGCAACAAAGCAAGCATTGCTGTCCAACTGATAACTGATAACTATTCAAGCTGGGGCAGAAAGAAGCGATGTCACATTTTAAATTATGCTTCCGAAATCTCAATAGGGATTGATTTGTCTGCCATTTCAGAATAATTGCCATGCAGTCTAACCCACAGCCCCCCAACATACAGGGGAAAAACCCCATAATAATAAGAGTTTGGAGGGACCAGGGAGGTCTTCTAGTCCAACCCGTGCTCATGTGGGAGATCCTATACCACTCCAGAGAAGTGGCTGCCCAGTCTCTTCTTAAAAGCTTCCAGTGTTGCAGCACCTACAGTATAGCTTCTGGAGGTAAGTCGTTCCACTGATTCATTGTTCTAATTGTCAGGAATTTTTTCCTTAGTTCTAGGTTGCTTCTCTCTTTGGTTAATTTCCACCCATTGCTTCTTATCCTGCCCTCAGATGCTTTGGAAAATAGCTTGACTCCCTCTTCTTTGGGGCAGCCCCTGAGATATCAGAACACTCCTATCATGTCACCCCTATCCCTTCTTTTCATTAAGTTTGACATACCCAATTCCTGCAACCCAATTCTTGCAACCATTTGTAACTACAATAAATACTGGAGTTCCTTTAAATCAGTGGTAGTCAACCTGGTCCCTACTGCCCTCTAGCGGGTGTTCCAGCTTTCATGGTGGGCGGTGGGGGTTTTGTCCAATACTGAAGCACTTTCCTTTTTTAAAATTGAATTGACTTCCCTACTTTATAAATCACCATGACTGTGGAACTGGTGGGCGGTTAGAAAATTTTACTACAGAGATACAAAAGTGGGCGGTAGGTATAAAAAGGTTGACGACCCCTGCTTTAAAGTATAAGTTAGCAGAAGTTGCAGCATTTATATGGAATTTAACTGGCCAAAGAAGAGTGGGTCAAATTATTCTCCAAAGCACCAGAGAACAAGACAAGACAAGAAACAATGGTTGGAAACTAATCAAAGAGAGAAGCAACCTGGAATTAAGGAGGTTGACAATGAGGACAATTAACCAGTGGAACCGCTTGTCTACAGAAATCCAGTGGGTATCCCTGGACAACCAAGAACAGGGGTGCCAAATTCAAGGCCCAAGGGCCGGATCCCGCCCACAGGGTGCTTAGATCTGGCCCATGGGGCCTTCCTGGAAACAGTGAAGTACCAGCCCACAGCACCTCTGCCAGCAAATATGGAGCTCAGGAGGGCTCTACGCAGCCCTCACAAGCTCCATTTTTACTGGCAGTGGGTTGCAGGAAGACGTCGCAGCCGAAAACTGAGCTTGGGAGCCCATTTTCGCTGGCAGGGTGCTCGAGCCACCACAGGTGCCCCCAACACGAGTGACATTAAGCTGGGCACGCCCATCCTGGCGATGCCCACCCCTTCCCCTAAGTCAGAGGTCTGCAAAGTTGGCTCTTTTAAGACTGGTGGACTTCAACTCCCAGAATTCCCCAGCCAGCCTAGCTGGCTGGGGAATTCTGGGAGTTGAAGTCCACCAGTGTTAAAAGAGCCAACTTTGCAGACCCCTGCCCTAAGGCAGTGGTTCTCAACCTTTCCAATGCCATGAACCTTTAATACAGTTCCTCATAAAACCATAAAATTGGTGTCTCGGTTCCTAAGACCATTGAAAATATGTCTTTTCCGATGGTCTTAGGCAACCCCTGTGAAAGGGTCGTTCGACCCCCAAAGGGGTCCTGACCCACAGGTTGAGAACCACTGCCCTAAGTTCAAACACAATCCTGATGCGGCCCTCAATGAATGCGGATGCGGCCACCCCTGACCTAGACTGTGGGACTCCAATAATAATAATAATAATAATAATAATAATAATAATAATAATAATAATAATAATAATAATAATAATAATAATAATAATAATAATAAAAACAATACCCATAACAGTTATAATTGGTCTGGCAAATATCACATGTTTCATGTTGGATGCATGGATGTAATAAATCCCACATCCAGAGGGAAGGACGTCACATTTCTCAGGCAGGGGTTGAAGGATAAGATTTGATCATTTCAGAGGGGGCAAAATAAAACCCCTGCAAAGTGTTGAAATATCCAAGAGAAAACATAAATCACTTTTAAAGTGCCTCCATCCATAATTCGATGAACGTAAGACGAGATTAATAGACCTTTTCAAATTTAGTGTGTAGAGCGAGTTTTCTAGCCAGAGATAAAAGCATGGCTGAAAAATAACCGTATCTGGTCCGAAACACAAGAGGAAAGGGCCCGGCATCCTTCAGAGTCTTAAACTGTGTTCCTGCATGGCCAGATGCTTTCATTTATTTGCAAAAATAGTTCTGTAGAACCTTCGGGGCAGCTAACCATATATGATAAATGGTTTTCATATATATATTTTTTTGCTAAATTTCACTTCTGGGCTATTTAAGATATATTCCTTGCTGCTTTTTTTTTTAAATAGACCTAAAGCTTGAATACAAAGAAGTTTCATTCTGTATTTTTTTTTCCCTTCTTTTTTTCCACCTCTCTGCATTCTAGCCTTCGAAAACTTTCATACTCATCCATGAATGTTTGTTTGGTGATTGGTTCTTAAGGTTGATCATCTTGTTTCTCTGCCAGAATCTCAAGGCAACCATAATAACCATTTTGAGCCAGGAGTGACTGCAGGGGATGAGTCTAAAAAATCAAGATGGTGGTTGTGATTGTGGTCTCCAGCTTGACTATTTGACCTTTCCTGGGGAACCTCTGCTTGGGAGATGGGTAGTTGTGTGGGGACATGGATGCAAAGTCACACACATACTTTCGTAGCTGAGGATGGACTTCCTAATCCAAATGATTCACCACTCTTTCTCAACTGGCCCGTACTATGTGTGTACTGTATATATACTACATGTGAGCTTAGTAAAGCTAAGATCAATTATTTTGCCCTGTGATAAATGTTGAGGTTATCTTATTTATTTAAAAGCATCAAGGGATATAGACTGAAGAATGGTACTATTAAATGGTACTTGGCTGCTGTTGGTTATGTTGTCTGTTCAATGAGTAAGTTACTAACCTATTGTTAGTGTTATATCATAATTATCCTGTAAATGTTCATGCTGAATAAGTGGTATTTGCCTTTGAGAGACAGACAGACAGACAGACAGACAGACAGACAGACAGACAGACAGACAGACATATTATCATGGACATTGATCTTTAAGGTAGTAAATTTAAGTACTTACGAGATCGCCTTCTGCCACTGAGAGCCTCCCACCGGCCAGTACGCTCCCATAGAGAGGGTCTCCTCATGGTGCCGTCGGCTAGACAATGTTGACTGGCGGCACCCAGCGGGAGAGTCTTCTCCTTGAGAGCACCTGTCCTTTGGAACGAATTGCCCCCAGAATTAAGAACTATCCCTGACTTACTCACCTTCCGCCGTGCTCTCAAAACCTTTTTCTTCCAACAAGCCAGGCTGGCATAAAACATGGTTTTTAAATTCAATTTTTTATTAATCTTAATCAGGGTTGGGTTCCCCCCCCCCCCCACTTTTAGGCCAAAGTTTAATATGTCTTTTAAAAACTTTTTAAACTTTTATAGATTTGTTTTCATTCTGGCTGTACACCGCCCTGAGTCCTTTGGGAGTAGGGCGGTATAAAAAACCAATAAACTCAAACTCAAACTCAAACTCAGTATGGGGTTTGAGGCAAACGGAGTTCTTATTCTTGGACAAATAATTATCGTAGACTTTTCCAAGTCTCAAATTTTCCTTCTGTGAATGGAAGTTCCTTCTGTCAACAGAGCAGCATCAATCTATTCCGTAGTATATCAATCAATCCATTGTCACTTGTCTGATTTTATTAATGTCAAGACTGTTGACCTGCAATATATCACTGGTACTAGAAAATAGCTCTCTTCCTGTCACTAAGCAGGAAAAGATACAGTAGTCATAACATCTGTTTTGGAATTTATTTAAAAAAAAACCTTGGACAACCTCTTTCAGATATAGAACTTCTAAATGTTGTTTACTTCAAACTGTAAATAAAATGGTTTCAAAAGGCATTTTTGTTTTAATGTGAAAGGAGGGACTTTGTTTAATTTAGTAGAAACACAAGTCTGGCAACTTGTATTTGCCATTAGAGAGTGCTTATGATCTGGCTATTAAAATGTTAATGCCTGGTTTGTTCTGCAGTGACATCTGTCCCTAAATATATAACTAATAGCAGGAACGTAGACTTCAAATTACTTCTTTTTTGGCTTCTTCATTGTACTTTAACTTAGGACCTGTTGTAATGGGGGTGAGAGGAAAGACCAAGGAGGGGAATGCATGACAAAAACTGACTTATCCTTTAGGTATAATAGTTACAGTGCTTAGGTAAAGGTAAAGTTTCCCTCACACATATGTGTTGTTGTTTCCAGTTCTAGGGGATGGTGCTCATCTCCATTTCAAAGCTGAAGACGTCCGAAGACGTCTCTGTGGTCATGTGGCCGGCATGACTAAACACCAAAGGCATACGGAATGCTGTTCCCTTCCCACCAAAGGTGGTCCCTATTTTTCTACTTGCATTTTTACGTGCTTTCAAACTGCTAGCTTGGCAGAAGGTGGGACAAGTAACGGGAGCTTACTCCGTTATGCAGCGCTAGGAATTCAAACTGTTGAACTGCTGATCTTTCTGATCAACAAGCTCAGCATCTTAGCCACTGAGTGACCATGTGCAGTGGTGGGATTCATCCAGTTCGCACCACTTCGGGAGCACCAGTTGTTAATTTTCTGAGTAGTTTAGAGAACTGATTGTTGGAAGAAATTATTAGGGCAGAGAACCAATTGTTAAATTACTTGAATCCCACCATTGACTGAGTCCCTTCTTTTGCAGTGCTTAGGACCCACAATTTTGTTTACAAATCTGAAAGAAGAAAAAGGAAGTAGAATTTAAGAAATTAAGTACAAGTTAAGAACTTAATAAAAATTAAGTAGAAGAAATGTTTTCATGTCTTTTAATAAATACTTTGTAGGAGAAGTGTTGTGGCACAGCCGGCTCCGGATGAGCTGCTGATGGACTCCTCTAGTGAGGAGTCCTATGAGTCCAGAGGAGGAGGCCGAGAGTGAGAGAGCAGAGAGCCCGGCTAAGCATCAGGAGGCATCTGGGGCTTGGTGTAGTGGGGAGAAGGAAGCCCAGTTTGTCCCTGATGTCAGGCTAAGAAGGATCGAGAGGAGGCAATGGCAATTAGCAGAACGACGCAGTCGGAGATAATCAGTAGCAGATGCCTAACTGACTGGCCCCTCCCAAGAGGCTTTAAAAGAAATCCTCGGTACATCGAAAGGTTTGCAGGAAACAACGCATAGAGGTTACTTCAGAGTCAGAGAGTTTTTCAGAATTGGAGAGTTTGGATCGTGTTATCTTCTAGTCAAGGTTAGTTCAGGCAAGCTGCCAAATAGCAGCCAGTCTAGTCATTTGTCTTGTATCGGGAGGGAGTCAGAACAGAGAAGTATTGACAGAACCTAAGGTGGAGTCAAAAGAGGAATTGGTCTAGCGTCTCTCTGTAGTCACAAACAGATTTAGTTCAACCTCTTTTGAATTTAATTGAATTTAATTGACCCTTATACATAGCCAATATAGTGCTAACTCTTAGTTGAGAAAATTCCTGTTTATAGACATGAGTGGTAATAAATCAGTTTAATTGGAACTTCACATGTGGTCCTGCTTTTTTATGCTGACATAATTATTGTCATGTCATAAAGGCTTGCTTTTAGAAGTTGTGGGTGCTCCAACACTTGAGGTTTTTCAAAAGTGATTGGATATTTGTCTGGAAAGTCATAGGGTCTCCTGCTTGAGGAGGGGGTTGGACTACAAGACCCCCAAGGCCCCTTCCCATTCTGGTATTCTGTATTCTGTAACGCTTTTAATAAAAATAACATGTAAGAAAGGCACAAACTATGAACAGCAAACCAATGTCATTATCCGTAACCTATACGCATAGCATGAGCACTATAATTTAGTAACATTGATGATACATGACGGACAATATGAAATTGGCAACAACTGGTTATTAGAAAATATTACTATTCCCTTTTCCTTTGTAAAAATACAGATAATAATATGAATTGAATATTATTATTCCTATTACTTTTATGGAGAGTCCCACAAAGGCAAATATGTGGAACCCATATATATATTAAAATCTAAATACATATCTAAAAATCTAACACATATCTAAAAAATGTCACACAGCAGTAATCTAATTGGTTCTCTGTCTGGATGATCTCTAAGTTGAGTCGAAGGGCAGAGAGGGATATATATATATATATATATATATATATTTGTTTTCTGAGGTTTTCGCGGGTGTTTGTATGTAGGTCTTTGGTTGTTCGGGTTTTCTCCCGCGTAGAATATTATATATATAATAAGAGCCACTTTTGTCTAGTGGTTAAGGCACGGGGCTGGAAAGCAAGAGACCGTGAGTTCAAATCTCGCTTTAGCCATGAAAGTAAGCTGTGTGATTTTGGGTCAGTCACTCTCTATCAGCACAATTAACCTTCATGGGGAAAATAGGAGGAATATGTTCACCACTTTGAGTTATTTGTAAAAATAATGAGAGAGAGAGAGAGAGAGAGAACATTAAAGATAAAGAAGTCCCTGTAGATTTTATTCTGCTAGTTGTTGCTGACTCTAGGGGGCGCTGCTCACCTCCATTTCAAGCCCATTGAGCAGTGGCTGTCCAACACATTTCCATGGTTATTGACCAGAATGATATCACAGAGCACTATTACCATCCCGCCCAAGTGGTACCTATTTATCTACTTGCAGTTGCATGTTTTCAAACTGCTAAGTTGGCAGGAAATGATGCAAGGACAGGAGCTCCACCCATTCACATGGTGGTCAGGCCTCGAATTCCACCAAAATTCAAGTCCATATTTTCCCATACCTAATTCTCAACTCAGCCTTCTCACATCTCCACCATGACTTGTAACATCTTGAATTGTTCTAAATGCATTGTTCCTGTTCTCCTTTTGTATGTGTTTTTGGGCTTATTTCCTGCCTTTCTAGAAAACACTATGACCCTCAAGGGAGTTATAAATTTTTTAAAAAACAACCACTCAGATTAATTAAAATCACAATAAATGTAATAATTACATACATAAGACAATAATCCACTGATAAAGTTTATGAACAGAGTTCAGAAAGCTAACTAAGAAAATAGTAATTAAGCCTTGATAATGCAGAAATTTGACCAAGCTGACCACATTAACTAGCTAGCAACAAGAGATAAGTTTGCTACAGAACTATAATCCATGCTACATGCTAACATTCTTATTGTCATTATACCATCTTGTTTTGGAGAATGATTGTATATAAGATCACTTGTTCCTTTAGCTCAGGGGTCCCCAACCCCCATGCCACGGACCGGTGCTGGTCCGTGGCTTGATAGGAACCGGGCCGCAGGGCCGGAGAGGAGGAGGAGGGAGGAGGGGGCAGCCCCCTGGGCAGAGCGCGCGCCAGGGGCGGGAGAGCACAGGCGCGCCCGCTTGCGCCGTTGGGGGCCCTAGAGTGGCAAGTGAGCCGACTCACACACACACACGCGTGCGCATGCGCCACCTGTTCCCCCTCCCCCCGCGCTCCCCCTCTACACTAGCCGGTCCGCGGAATTTTCTTTAAAATGAAACCGGTCCCTGGTGCAAAAAAGGTTGGGGACCCCTGCTTTAGCTAATAGCTCAACCTACAAGGTCCCTTCCAACTCTGCTATTGTATTGTATTGTAAATTCAGAAAGAAACTCTAACGCAATGGGAGAAGGAGGAAGATTTCTTTTTTTTCAGAGATAAAAAAATGGAGGGTAGCTTTTAGTATGCATGTAAAATATATATTTTACCCTTGCCGATCCTCTGCTCCTGTAGGCGCTGATCCGGCTTTAATATTGCACTATAATAGATTCATTTAACAAATATACCGATTAAGCTTTGGCATCCTAATAACTATTTATAAAAGCAAATATATGGTAGAAAGGCATGTTTAAGTAGGATGTAGGTTATTTTCTCTGCCACTTGGGGATTGTGTAGGTATATTTATATTTTCTCTCTGAAGCTAATTATACTTTAATATTGCTTTCATCTATTTTGATAATGATAATATTTGGTAGTAATTTGCTCGGCAGCTGTAACTTTTTCTGCTTTCCTTTTGTTTTTTTCCTGATTGCCCCCAAAGTTATTGTAAATGAATTATTTTGAAGAGGCCAGCTTTGTCATACATTCTGTGTGCAGACAGAAGGGGAAACAGGAGATGTTAGAGAAAATATTCTCACGAGCATTATATTGCTATCTTGGTTCTGTTTGGCAGTGATGGTTTTAGGTTGGCAAATCTTTCCCGCAATATTTACAGTCGGATAGTCCGTAAGTCAATGAATAAAAGATGGGAGGGTGAAAATGTTTAGAAATATCATATTTTCAAAGGAACAATGCTTTAGGTAATGAAGCCCCGTGTTTATTACAGCTTTGGTTTTATTTCATTGTTGGTTTTTATGATATGTTGTTCCAAAGGCATTTACCAGTCAGATAGATACTCTGTTATGTCACCACAACAAAACAATGATGTTGAGACCATAGAAAGTGGGAAGAGAGACAAGGAGTCTGGAGGTTAAACCATATAATGAATGATTGAGGGAACTGGGTATGTCTAGCCCAGGGATGTCCAAACCTGGGAACTTTAAGACTTGTGGACTTCAACTTCCAGAATTCCCCAGCCAGCATAGCTGGCTGGGGAATTCTGGGAGTTGAAGTCCACAAGTCTTAAAGTTCCCAAGTTTGGACATCCCTGGTCTAGCCTAATGTCTAGTCTAGGGATGCAGTGGCTAAGTCACTGAGGTTGTCAATCAGAAGGTCAGCAGTTCAATGGTTTGAATCCCTAGCGCTGCGTAATGGAGTGAGCTCCTATTACTTGTCCCAGCTTCTGCCAACCTAGCAGTTTAAAAGCATATAAATAATGCAAGTAGAAAAATAAGGACCACCTTTGGTGGGAAGGTAACAGCATTCCGTGCGCCTTCTTTGGCATTGAGTCATGTTGGCCACATGACCACAGAGACATCTTCGGACAGAGCTGGTTCTTCGGCTTTGAAATGGAGATGAGCACTGCCCCCTAGAGTTGGGAATGACTAGCATATCTGTTTGAGGGGAACCTTTACCTTTAGTCTAACATAGAAAAGGATTAGGGAGGACATGACAGCTATCTTCCAATAAATTAGGGCCTGTCATAGAGAAGAACAGGTCGAACTATTCTCCACCTGAAGGCAGGACAAAAAACAAAAACAAAACAATGGGTGGAAAATTGTTGAGAACTCCAATGTAGAACCAAGGAGAAATTCCCTGTCAGAACAATTAATCAGTGGATGGCTTGCCTCCTACATAAGAACATAAGAACAGCCTTGCTGGAACAGGCCACAGCCCATCCAGGCCAGCATTCTGTCTCCCACAGTGGCTCCCCATTTGCTTCAGGGTCTTCCCAAGCAGATGTCTTCACCTGCTTATGAGCCCCTGCAAATGGCATTGAGAGATATCCTGCCTATCTCTCCAACCCAGAGGGTGTCCTTAGGCATCCATAATGATAGCCATGGATACCCTTGTTCTCCATGAACTTCTCTCATCCTTTCTTAAAGGTGTCGAGGATGACAGCTGTCACCACTTCTTCTGGCAGGGAGTTCCATAGACCAGTGATCCTCTGGGTGAAAAAGTCTTTCCTCTTATTTGTTTGAGGTCCAGTGGAGCTGGCAGCAGATTTGGACAGTGAGGAGGTTGGGGAGGAAGATGGGCCAGTCCTGGAGTCTGGGGAAGGCTCTGATGAGAGGCAGAGAGGGGGCCAGGGCCCTTGACAGTTATCAGGTGCCTTCAGAGTCAGACATCAGTGAGGCAGATGAACAGCTGGAGCCTGTTCTCAGAGTACGCATGCACAGAGTTGCCAGATGAAGGGAACAGCTAAAGAACATGGGTCGACTTGGTA
Organism: Rhabdophis nuchalis; assembly: GCA_039707465.1. Taxonomy (NCBI): domain Eukaryota; kingdom Metazoa; phylum Chordata; class Lepidosauria; order Squamata; family Natricidae; genus Rhabdophis; species Rhabdophis nuchalis. The sequence goes on from CM077652.1 coordinate 32,138,458, forward strand.
GTAAGGCCACAGGTGGACGATGAATGGCCCCTCCCAGAGGAAATAAAAGAGGAGCAGAAGGGGAGTGGAGTTTGCAGGAGACAATTAGTTCACTTAATTGGTTCTTGACTTTCGAGGCTCCTTGCCAAGTTCTGCAGATATCGGCCTGGCAGCTCTCCAAGCCAGATAAGGTCTGTGACTGTAAATCCTCCCTCGAAAGACTTTGCTGGATGTGAATGAGAAGAATTCACAGTAAATTAAAAAAATGGTTTGGGTTTTTTTTTGTCGGGTTAAGGAGTTGCTTCATGCTTTTGGGAAGCCAAGATCAGATCAAATTCATACAACCCATGTCCCAAAAGGGCTTTTTTCACAAGGCAGGTGGACTTTCTGGTTTTTCTTTGAAGATGTTTCAGCTGAAGAAGCTTCTTGGATAAGAAGCGAAATGTCTTCAAAGAAAAACCAGAAAGCACTTTTGGGACAACCATGACCTGGATGACTTGAGAATCTCTGTAGACATACAACTCATCCTCCTAATCCCCTTGTTATTACTTCAGACCTACAACCTCAGTTTTAGCAACTGAGGAGGTTATGTGATAGCTGGCCAATTCAAATAGTATCCTTGAAGTTCCTCAAAGAAGTTGTAGGAAATGCTAAGTAAGCACTCTATCTGGGCACAATCTATATCTACATTCATAGAAAATGGCTTGTAGGATTGTGATTGTAAACCATGATCTCTTTTGAAAATAGCCCAGGAGTAATTACGTTGTAAATGTTCAAACACACAAGCATCTTAAAATGGAATAAATATATTCTGTACTAAGATCCAGCCTGGACCTTAGAAGTAGAGCTCTTGCCTCCCAAGCAGGAGGTTGTGAGTTCGATCCTAGGTAGAGGCAGATGTAGGGTCTCCTGCTTGGGCAAGGGGTTGGACTAGATGACCTGCAAGGTCCCTTCCAACTCTGTTAATCTGTTAGAGAACCTTGCTAATTTGTGGGGCTCCCCCCACTCCTTCTTGAACATATTTCTTTAGGTTATTTCACCTCCCAACCTGCAAATAGCTTGAATGAATCAGTGGTAACCTAATTATACTTATTAGACAGGTGTGCCCAATATTGCTGCTTTATTTACTGGGGTAAATCATTCTCAAATTAAGCCATAAAATATGAAGAGAATAGACCCAATTAGGCATGCCAGAGAAAGAAGGAAGGGAAAGGGAAGGGAAGGGAAAGAAAAATCTCTGGAAAGAGCTATGTGAAATAATTATCTGTTTGCTACACCAAGTCAGCAATTTTTGGCCAACTTTTTAAATAAGATTACAGAAGATGAAAAGCAAGAGCTTGCTTCAGCTTTTAAGAAAGATGTAAGCAATTTTAAATTGTACTTCCTCCCCCAGGGGACCGCTGAAAGTATTTCTAGTAAATTAAAATATAATAAAAGCATTTGCTATGTGAAAACATTTTTCATATTAATTGCTTAATTTTTGTTGATGCTTAATAATATCTCCGGAGTGCAAGGTCAAAACCACATATTGTTGCTCTAAAACTGTGCACTCTCGGTATTTCCTTATTGATCTCATAATTTTTGTTCGGGCTAAAAATTGTGGCTTGCATTTGTGAATCCTGAAACCGGTCTCAAAACTGCTATATTCAGGCACTGCCCCGTTGTATGTTCCAGAATCTCCAAGATTTAATTTCTATGAATTTTGGGGGCACCATGTGGGCATTGTGTTAATAGCTATCCTCTCTAACAAGGTTCTCTTTATATATCTGAGGTCACACTGGTTAGAGCCGGAGGGGGGGGGGGAGGATGTCAAACGGGATTTCTTCGAGGGATGGATCATCATTGTGGTTGTCCTCTGCTGGCCGGCTTAGGGGACGGGGAGAGATAGGACAGGCGGCCGATGGAACGGACTGCAGCACTCTGCTAGCCAAAACAGGATGCAGGCCACCTGCATATGCCCTCTTAGTGCCCCGTTTTTGGCCTGCATGGCCTCCTGCAGGACTCTGCTTGGGAGCCCCATGCCCCATTTTGGCTGGCAGAGTGCTGCAGGAGGCCGTCCAGGCCAAAAAGAAGCCACGGATGGGGGGGGGGGGAGATGCACACACTTTCGTGTTTGCTAGCAGAAGCACCACAGGCTTCTGGTCCTTTGCTATTTCTAGGCTGGCCCCATGGACCACTGTAAGGGGTAAAACACCCCTGTTTGAAAAAAAACAGGCGGAATAGTGCAATACACCGGACAGCAAGAGATACGTTGCTTAAACCACACAAGAACTCTCAAACACTGATAGTATTTTTTTTAAATATATATTTATATCCCGCCCTTCTCCACAGAGGACCCAGGGCGGCGCCCAGGAAATTTAAAAAACATAAAATACAAAGATAAATACATAATTTAAAATATAAATTAAACTGTCTTGTCCTATGCTAAAAAGCCAAATTTTAAAATACCCAATTTAAAACTTTCTAAAAAGTTCCCGTTGGAGGTTAGGCTAGGCCGGCTTGTTGGAACAGGTATGTCTTTAGACATTGGCAGAAGAGGCGGAGGTCAGTGATGGTGCGTAATTCAGGGGGTAGGTCGTGCCAAAGGGCTGGGCCCGCCACAGAGAAGGCTCTTCCCCTGGGTGTCGCCAGTCGGCATTGTCCGGCCGACGGCACCCTGAGAAGGCCCTCTCTGTGGGAGCGTATCGGTCTCAGGGATGTATGGGGCAAGAGGCGGTCTCGCATATAACTAGTAGAAAAAGAAATAGTCTTTACTCTTGATGTAACTAAACTACTTCTTCCAAACAGTGATACTAACTCCTCCAACAATAAACAGTCCTTCACCAAAAACACAGTTATCTTACAGTCAGTCAAAACAATGATTCTTCTTCCGTCTTCAGTTTTCAGCTCCTTCCTCAGTGGCAATCAAGAAGCAAGGAAAGCAAAAAGAAATGAACTGTGTTTCCTGATGCCTTTTATGATTAAGCTGGGAAGCACAGCCAATCAGATTCCACATAGTCTTTAAAGATACATATACCCTTTAATAATCCTGGCTTATATATATATATATATTGTCAACCCAACATCAGGATAATTATCCTAACAACCACATCTAAGCACCCCATGGGCTGGATCTGGCCCACAGGCCTTGAGTTTGACACCCCTGGTACCCTGGGTCAGAGTACCAGTCATGTTAGATTTGGTTAAGTTAGGGAAAACCTAGTCCCGTGATGGTGAACCCATGGAACCCTCTCTGTGGGCATGCGAGCCATCGCTCATCTCAGCTCCACCGTGCATAAGTGTGCGCCTCCTGTTGGCCAGCTGATTTTTGGGTCTGTGCCACACATGCATTTTTGGTCTCAGGAGGCTTCAGGGAGGCCTTCTAGGCTCAAAACTGGGGGTGTCACATGCATGTGTGGAAGCACGGGTGATCACGCATATGCAGGAGCGGGGGGCGCACAGCAGGGGTCATGCATGCATGCACAGGGTGGAGGGGGAGCACAGCAGGGGTCGTACACCCATGCCCAGTGAGGAGGGACCTTTTGCATTATGGGTGTCAGCATGCGAGTGTGCGCTATCACATACACAAGCATGATTTTGGCACGCAAGGAGAAAAAGATTAGCCATCACTGACCTGGTCTGCATATGTATACTATGTCATTTTCTTTAGTAAGTTTCTGTTTTGCCAAGTGCCAAGGCAGTGGTCAGATGCCCTGGCAGTTGGTCCTTTTGTATCCAGAGACGATGAACACTCTAGTAAATAAAGGGCTTTTAAAGCTTTATGGTTAGCTCAAACAAAGAGATTGAAAGGCATAACATAAAGAAACATAATTACTAAGCAAGATGGCACCCAAATCTTTTACAAGCTGCCAAGAGGTATTTAATGAAGTCCAGTCTGGCAAAGAGAAAGCCTAGGAGTAATGTGGTAGACGTCTTTCAATATTTGAAGGACTGTTACAGAGAAGAGGGAGGCCAAGCTATTCTGATCACACATGGGCAGGGAGGCAGGATGGGTTATTTCCAGAAGTGGTGTGTGCTTCCTTATTGGAGGTTTTCAAGAAGAGACTGGACATCCATTTATGCAGAATGGTATAGGGTCTCCTGCTTGAACGGAGGGTTGGACTAGAAGACCTCCAAAGTCCCTTCCAACTCTGTTATTCTGCATTCATATCTACCACCCCAAAGCTTAGGTTTTCACAACAACCGGGGTGGGGGGGGAGTGACACTGTTATGGTTTAAAGCAGGGATTCCCAAACTTGGCAACTTGAAGGCTTGTGGACTTCAACTCCCAGAACTCATCAAATTTGCAGATGACACCAAGCTGGCAGGAATAGCCAACACTCCAGAAGTTAGGCTTAAGATACAGAAGGATCTAGACAAACTTGAACATTGGGCACTGTCTAATAAAATGAAATTCAATTGTGAAAAAAGTAAGGTCCTACATATAGGCAAGAAAAACCAAATGCACAAGTACAGTATAGGTGGTACCTTGCTCAATAGTAGCAACTGTGAGAGGGATCTTGGAATCCTAGTGGACAACCATTTAAATATGAGCCAGCAGTGTGCAGCAGCTGCCAAAAAAGCCAACACAGTTCTAGGCTGCATAAACAGAGGGATAGAATCTAGATCACGTGAAGTGTTAATGCCACTGTATGGTGCCTTGGTAAGGCCACACTTGGAATACTGCATACAGTTTTGGTCGCCACGATGTAGAAAAGACGTGGAGACTCTGGAAAGAGTGCAGAGAAGGGCAACCAAGATGATTAGGGGACTGGAGACTAAGACATATGAAGAACGGCTGCAGGAGCTGGGTATGTCTAGTTTGATGAAGAGAAGGACCAGGGGAGACATGATAGCAGTGTTCCGATATCTCAGAGGGTGCCACAAAGAAGAGGGAATCAAACTATTCTCCAAGGCACCTGGGGGCAGGACAAGAAGCAACGGGTGGAAACTAATCAAGGAGAGAAGCAACTTAGAACTAAGGAGAAATTTCCTGACCGTAAGAACAATTAACCTCTGGAACAGCTGGCCTCCAGAAGTTGTGAATGCCCCAACCCTGGAAGTCTTTAAAAAGATGTTAGATAGCCATTTGTCTGAAATGGTATAAGGTTCCTGCCCACGCAGGGGGTTGGACTAGAAGACCTACAAGGTCCCTTCCAACTCTGCTATTGTATTGTATTGTATTGTATTGTAAGTTGCCAAGTTTGGGAACCCCTGCTTTAAAGAGACACCAATGCCTACCACTTTTTCTATGATGAGTCCATGTCTCCTTCCAATCTCCCATCCTGTGTGCTTATTACATATTTCATGCTCTAGAGTCTTTTTTTTTCCCCCATGCTCAAAGGATCCTATCCTATCAATCCAATCAATTGATCTGCAGTCATCGATTGACATTTCCCGGAAAATCAAAGACATTAATAATGTCTTTGATGTGATTTATGCCTTTCCCCCAAAAGCATTTCCTGCAAATTCTGGAAACCAAATTGCTTATTTTCTGACAGAGGTCCAATATCTGGTTGAGTCCTGGCAGATCCTGCTCAACTGCCCCAGAGCTAAACAATCATCCATTTCTGGCTCGTGCAGGTGTCTTCTGAGAAAGCAAATAAAATTAAGTACCTTGGTGTCATTTGATGTGGAAAGGAAGTTGGCCTCCTAAATGGAAAGTACTAGTTAGAAGTCTTGCTGATGGAGGGTTCATGCCTGCTCCATTATTCCACTCTATACAGCAACAAGGTTTATAGATCAAGTGGACATATGAGTAGACTGCAGATTAATGGCTGAGATTCTCCATGGCTATCCTCATTTTACTCTTTACATTTAGGTGCATTAGCCAATATATTTAATGTCTCCTGCTTCAATCCATTTATTGCACCCTTGGCTGAAGACCAAAACTTGAAAGGTGTGTGGTGGTAGGCAACTTGTTATAAATCCCTTCTCATAGTTCCAGCACAGCCGACTGGTATCTTCCCGCAGTCTCGGGCATAAGTGTTTGAAAATGCCAATGGAGCACCGTTTCCCAGCAAAACCTCAGAGGGACAAAAATTAATGTCTCTCTCATGCTATCGATTGTAGCCCCCCAAAAAAGTACTTCAATAATCTGAGGGGAGGTAGAAGGGTTATGAAAGGAATCGAGAGTTGGGGAAGGAAGAATGAGAGGTTGAAAGAAAGATGTGGTTTAATTACGGGATGAATTTCATCATTCTTTGTCCCCTCAGGAATTTAACAGATAGGCCTAAGTGCACTTAGTTGCTTTTCCAATCTGTTGAAATTATATCTCTGTATGAAAGGGCAGAGAAGGGAAGGCTGTAGAAATTAGTTCAAAGAATACTGTCAAGGAAAGATTCAGGAAACAGGTGCTGTTTTCTGCAAGACTGGACAATATTTCTCATCCCAACAAGAGATTGCATTAGTAGGGGAAGAATGAATATTGTAGTTACTCCTGGTTACTTCTTTTCTTTTTAGCATTGCTTTAGAGAGTGTGATTTTTTGATGAGTTACATCGTAGAACTATATGCAAGGAATCTGTTCCACTGTAAGGAATTTTATCTCTGCACCGAAAGGGAATATTTTGGGGAAAAAGATGAGCTAATTCTACCCAACTGATAATCCAATGTCCCATAGCACATTCAATCAAGAATTATTCAATTCTTGATTCTCATTATGAAGTGGTAGTATCACTTTTCATGAAACAAGATCACAAGAAGTGGTACAACTGCTTTATAATGACTGGGTAAGACCACACTTGGAATACAACCAATTTTAGCATCCAATGGCATGCAATTGTGGTTACCACGATATAATAAGAAGATGTATAGGCTCTGGAAAGAGTTCAGAAAAGAGCAACAAAGATAATTAGAGGGCTGAAGGCTAAAACATATAAAGAAGGTTTGTAGGAATTGGGTATGTCTAGTCTAGTGAAAAGAAGGACTAGGAGTGACATGATAGCAGTCTTCCAATATTTGCGGCTGCCACAAAGAAGAGGGGGACAAACTCTTTTCCAAGGCAAAACAAAAAAACAATGGATGGAAACCAATCAAGGAGAGGATCAACCTAGAAGTAAGGAGAAATTTCCTGACATATTGAAAAAAATAATCAGTGGAGTGGGTGCTCCATCATGGAGGCTTTTAAGAAGAGATTGGACAGCCATCTGTCTGAAATGGTATATAGGGTCTTCATCAAGGGATTGGACTAGATAACATCCAAGGTCCTTTCCAACTCTGATGATGTTCTACTTTCTATTCTAAATATCTTCTCTTTAGCATGCTTGTTTCCTAGTCAGAAAGCACTGTTCACGCGTGAGAGTATGGTGACAATTTTATAGCCTGTATCAGGTTTGCAAATGAGTAGTGTGGTGGCCTAAAGGTTGAGCTCTCGCCTGGCAATCAGGAAGCTATGAGTTCGATCCTAAGTAGAGGCAGATATTTCTCTCTCTCGGCACAATGAGAATGTATCTGCCGAACAAAACTCCGCATTGGTGACAGGAAGAGCATCTGGCCAGTAAAATGTTGTGCTAGCTCCATTCTGTTGCCCAGGCTTCACCCTGCAAAGGATTATGGGGTTATTAAATGAAGATGATGATGATGATCAGGGTTTGCAAATCATACAAAGCCATGTGGTGGGATTGGCCTAGTGCCATGATGGCGAACCTGTGGCACACGTGCCAGAGGTGGCACACAGAGCCCTCTCTGTTGGCACACACACTGTGGCCCCAGGTCAGATCTCCGTGGCCTTTCTTTTGTGAGCTTCCATTTCCCTGCAAACGATGAAACAGAAGCTCACGAAAGAAAAAAAGATCTTACTCTTTGGGTCTCTGCTGTGCATGTGTGCAGGCACCTTTTAGTTTGGGCATGCATGTGTGGGCAGTTTCAGCATGCCATGACAAAATGATTAGCCATCACTGGCCTGGTAGTTAAGGCAGCAGGTAGAATCTGGGAGATAATGAGTTCTCTTTTCAACCTCTTTTCTGTTGTTGCCAAAAAAACAACACAAATGTGTTCATGATGTCAACACGGAGGTAAAATTCAAGGGAAACTAACTTTTTAAAGGATATATAATTCCAACATAAAGATATCCAAAAAAAAGGTATTCCAACATAAAGATATCACCCTTCCAATCAAAATGTGTCTAGTCAAGGCGATGGTTTTCCCAGTTGCAATGGATGACTATGAAGGTTGGACCATAAGGAAGGTTGAGTGCCAAAGAATGGAGGCCTTTGAACTCTGGTGCTGGAGAAGATGCCTGCATTGAGTCCCTTGGACTGCAAGGTGATCCAACCGGTCAGTCCTAGAGGAGATCCACCCTGACTGCTCTTTAGAAGGCCAGATCCTGAAGAGGAAACTCAAAGACTTTGGCCACCTAATGAGAAGGAAGAAGGACTCCCTGGAGAAGAGCCTCATGCTGGGAACGATGGAGGGCAAAAGAAGAAGAAGAAAGGAACGGCAGAGAATGAGGTGGCTGGATGGAGTCATAAGTTATACAGGTGGTTCTCGGCTTACCACTGTTTATTTAGTGACCCTTCAAAGTTGGAATGGCACTGAAAAAAAGTGACTTATGACCACTTGCAATCTTTGCAGCCTCCCCAGATCACACGATCAAAATTCAGGCACCTGACAACTGATTCATATTTATGACAGTTGCAGTGCCTCGAGGTCATATGATCCCCTTTTGTGATTTTCAGGCAGGCAAAGTCAATAGGGAAGCCAGATTCAACTGATCAACTGCAGCAATTCACTTAACAACTGGGCAAGAAAGGTCGTAAGACGGGGCAAAGCTCACTTAACAAATGTCTCACAATAACAAAAATTTCAGGCTCCATTGTGGTTGCAAATCAAGGACCTACCTTTACATTGCCAACACTATTTACATTACACATGCTCGTTCTAGTTTATTATATTACTAGCCGGTAAGCCGGCATTGCCCGGGTATTTATTTATAAGGGGAAAATGTCCCGACCAAACATAATTTCTAATGTTGAATTTTCCCCCTTGCCAGGGCAAGCCCCCTTGTGGAGTACTGTGAAGCCATTATCATTGCAACTCCACTGTGGGGTAAAGTAGAAGCCATTTTAAGGCACAACAGACTGTATCTTAACAGAACACCCCCCCCAAGGGGTTTTAGGGGTGTCTTATCCCCATACTATTTTTTTTTCCAGAGAGTAAATCATCTGTGTACCAAGTTTGGTTGAACTTGCTCGAGGCGTTCCAGAGTTATGCTGCAACATACAGAGCCATTTTTATATAATGGATGGATGGATGGATGGATGGATGGATGGATGGATGGATGGATGGATGGATGGATAGATAGATAGATAGATAGATAGATAGATAGATAGATAGATAGATAGATAGATAGATAGATAGATAGATAATATATGAATTATATTTGCAAAATGATTTGCAAACTTGGAAGTTTTTATTCCAAATGCTGAGATTTCCTTCTGTCTAGAAGAGAGGGAAGAAAAACTCTGATATACTGCTTGGAAAAAGAAATGTTTGTTTACAAGATATGTGTTTCTTCCAGCAATAACATTTAAGTTCAATTTCATTCTGAATCTTTCATTTGCAGCGATCTTGATTGCCTTCCAATTTTCTGTCACTCTTGATCTGTATGCAAATGCAGCCGAAAACATTATTTTAAAAGACACAAGCGCAATTTAGGGGGGGGAAAAACATGTCATAATTATTATTTAATCTTTAGGCTCTCTTTTGTTTTGTCATTTCTCAGTTTCATGAAGTGGAAGAGAATACAGGTTTTGGTTAATGCCGAATATAAATCTTTTTTGCAGTGTTTAATTTAATTATATCAGAATTTGCTTCTCTTTGCAGTTCTCAACACTGTAACTGAAGCAAATTTTTATATTGCTCATCTGGCAAATAACCTGTCCTGATTTAATAAGGGAACAACATTTTTTTTTATTGTATGTAATTACATCAACGTAACTAAAGTACTGTAGTGCTATAAATCTCTTTAAAATGCATTAATAGCGCCACTTCACTGGCAAAGTGCCCCATAGATTTTTACCTTTATCCCCTAAGCAGAATGCACTTATCTAGAATCAACAATTTGCCATACGTGTATAGATTATTAGGCTGGTACTTATACACATGGTATAAGCCAGGGTTGTCAAACTGAAGGCCTGGGGGCCAGATCTGGCCCATGGAGTGCTTAAATCTGGCCCACGGGGCTACCCTGCTCACACTGCCTCTGCCAATTTCATTTATTTCATTTATTCGAATTTATACCCCACCCTTCTCCTTGTTAGGACCCAGGGCGGCGCACAGGCATTATTTAAAACCACAATAAATACAATATACATCATTAAAATATATTAAATTATTCAACCCGTGCTAAAACCCATTTTAAAAACCCTGCCAAATTATAATTTAAGTATAAAAAATCAGAAACGAGGGGCTATCCTAGGCCGGCTTGTTGGAATAAATGCGTCTTAAGACGTTGGCGGAAGAGGCGGAGGTCCGAGGTAGTGCGAAGGTCAGGGGGTAGGTCGTTCCAAAGGGCCGGGCCCGCCACAGAGAAGGCCCTTCCCCTGGGTGTCGCCAACCGGCATTGCCCAGCCGACGGCACCCGGAGAAGGCCCTCTCTGTGGGAGCGGATCGGACGAAGGGATGTATGGGGCAGGAGGCGGTCTCGTATATAGCTAGGCCCCGAGCCATGGAGCGCTTTGAAGATGGTCGAACTCCAATTTGAGTCCCTCCCGCACTGTGTTGATGACCCAGGCATCTGTTGTGATGCAAAACCATCGACTCGCAAAGTGGGCTAGGCAGCCACCAATGGAAAGACTCGGATCTGAATCACTTCCCCTTACGTATGGATGGCATCGAAGCCAAAAACAGAGCTCGGTAGCCCATTTTCGCTAGCAGAGCGCTCGGGCCACCACAGGCTCACCCAACACCAATGATGTCGAGCTGGCCACACCCACCCTGGCCCCGCCCACCCTGGCGCCCCAAGGTCAAACACAATCCTGATGCGGCCCTCAATGAAATTGAGTTTGACACCCCTGGTATAATTTGACAGATGTCCTCTGTCCAAAGTGGAGTATTAAATACTCCAAAATGATCTGAATCAAACCTCACAGTATATGCAGATAATCCTCGACTTACAACTGTAAGCCCCAAATGTATGTTGCTAAGTGAGACAGTGAAGGGAATTTCTCCCATTTTTATTATTTATCTTGCCACGGATGTTAAACGAATCACTGAAAATGTTAATAACCCTGTCATTATTCAATCTTACTTCCCCCTTCACATGGCTCATGAGAAGGTTGCAAAAGATGTGACCCTTACCCAGGACACTGTAACTGTCATAAATATGAACCCCTTGCCAAGGGGGCAAGGGGTTCATATTTAAATATTTGCAAGGGGAACCTTTATCTTTACTTTTATTTACTTTCCTAGTATGATTTATGTTGATTCTATCACTGTGTTGTGTCTTATAATTTATGATTAATGTATTTTTATGATGACTATGATCATGATTTATCACTTATAGCTTTTATGTACAATGAGAGCTTATGCACTGAAGACAAATTCCTTGGGTGTCCAATCACACTTGGCAAGTAAAGAATTCCATTCCATTCCATTCCATTCTATCATTTCAAATGATAAACCTCTGTGGATATTGGATGGATTATCTGTTGCATGGAAATTGACAGTTGCATTTAATATATTTCACTTTTTTCTCTCCTTATATGCCTTTTGCTCTCTGTGTTTCACAGAGAGAGAAAGAGAGAGAGAGAGAAGGAGAGAGAGAGAGAGAGGACAACCTGGGAAAAATATGTTTCTGTTTAGAAAAAGTCGCTTTACAGGTTCCCATTCTTGGGAAAAAAAAATAGAAACCTATAAACAGTTCTTAAATAGTTATATATCAGCAGGTTTTTGAATTACCTCATTGGCAAATTGTAAGAAAAGAAAATGGATTTAAACAGCAGGTTCATTTTTGGCAACACAATCATAAGTAAAATGTTGTGTTGCTGGTGTGAGGGACTGCAGGGAAGGGAGCACACTACAAGGAGTGGTGGGAATGAACAAGAGACGGTGTCAGGGTACCAAGTAACACTTGGCTGAATGTCCTTCACTCCCAGTCCTTCACTATCACCAACAGCTCTTCTTGTTTCTGATGAACACATGCCCACTGGCCAGCTGGTCTTTGTGCGTGCCAGAGCGCTGGAAATTCAAAGACAAGTTGGCAAGTATGCATGCGTGTGCTGGCCACCTGGTCTTTGGGTTTCTGGTGCTTCAGTGCTTGCGACGGCTGGTTGGTGCATATGTGCATGGAGGAAACCCAAAGACCAAGCACGCATGACCAGCTGATTTTGGTTTACGGTGCTCCGGCACGCATGTATGTTGCATTTTGTGCACTCGGTGCCAAAAAAGCTTCACCAACACTGGGATAACCACTCCCCTGAATGCCCCACAGGTTTATTTCCCAAAACACAACTGGACTTCCGTGGTTATTTTTCCCCTTGAAAGCATTTCACTTCTCATCCACCAAGCTTTTTCAGTTCAGAAGCTTCTTAGATGAGAAGCAAAATATTTTCAAGGGGAGAAAAAAAAAAATAAGGAAGTACCTTTCGGGCAACCATAATCTGGATGGTTGACAATCCACAGACACTCCCCAGAATCTCCCAGGGTACCTCCAACAGGATGAGCATAGTAAGAATTTAGTCTGGCAAGATTCTGTCTCTTTGCCATGAGCAAATAAAGCACCAAACTGTTGCTGGATTGTTCTGTGTTATTATTGAGCTGGGCCTGACACTTTTGCAAGAACGGCAAATCACTGAAAATCTTGCAGTTGCGATCGTCAAAAATCAGGGCACTGGTGCAATCAAAAAAGTGTCAAAAAAATCAAGATAGGGAGCCTGAGTGCACTATTGAAGGACGACACCTATATGTTGTGAATGTGATGCACATTAAAAGGGTTGTGAATCCATTCTATGGGCTGTCTTGAGTTTGTTGGCTTCCCACTGGAGATCGCTTGTTATAAATTGCTATAAAATTAAGTGAATACATTGCATTGTATCTCGATATTGGAGCTGATTTCTATATCTCTGTTCCGAAATGTCCTCTATGATTTAAATGCTTTGTCAGCATATCCTCCTAATTGGAAGCTTTCAGGAGTCAGGCATGCTGGCAATAGACGTTGAAGCAGAATATTAATTTTTAAAAATGAAAGTCTTCTTTAAAGGGGGGAAAAAAGAGCTTCATTTCTACTTGTTACATTTCTAGGTCTTATTTTATCATTCCTTTTTGTTTTTTTGCAACTGCTATAGCTCAATTGCTTTAACGAGATGGAGAAAAAGGTGGAATTCAGAATACTGACATAAATAAAATATGCGACCTGGATTTTCCACCCCCTCCGTTATTTTATTTTATTTTTTTAAAGAGAGAACGAAGGAAATAGCGAGCTCACGTTGTTCTAATTGTCTCTTCAACATTCTTGGTTGCTCAGCACTTCCGAAAAATTGGGGCACCTATATTTAGGGGTTTAATGATAGACTGAGAAATTTAACTTTGTGAACCGATTAAACATTTTTTTAAAAAATGAAGGAATTACTTGATCTTCTGTATATATTATCCAGGCTGAAGAATAATGCAGTGGGTGAAATCTAGATTTATTTATTTATTTTAACTAAAGGAATGCTATATCTAATTCAGTTATTTCATCTGAAATATATGTGACTAGCTGGATACCCATGCTTCACGATGAAACTATGTGATTGGTCTACGCAGGAGAAATTTGGTTCACAATCCATTGGCTCAGTGGTGGTTGGCAATTGAAGCTGCCTTGAGTCCAGAAGCAGTTCCATAGGTGGAAAATGTAGACATTTTGGTGAGGTACCGACATTTAGTACTGTAAGGAGTCCCAGGCTGCTCCTGAGTGACAGAGTGGAATGCCTGCCAGTTTGAACTGACGTAAGGGAATGTGAGGCAACTGGCAGTTGGAACAGAGTTCTTTTCAGGTGGGGAGGGGGAGTAGAATGTCTTAACTCCTTAGCATCAGAGTGTGTTAATCTACATATATAAATACTGTATAAGAAATACTAATGATTTGATCATCATTTCAAAAAATACTTTCTTGGTGAGCACCTAGAAGCCAAGAGGAACATATGTGCCAAATTTCAAGTTTGTAGGCTTTACTGTTCTAGAGATTTTGTGATGATGTGTGAGTGGTATTTCGCTTTTATATTTATAGATTATGGTTGCCTAAATTGAACCAAGCCATGCCTTGAGTAAATCACAAGCACTCACTAAATCAAAATAAAGCAAACTTAATTTGCATGATATGCAAACTCATTTTAAACGTAGATCCAGTCTTTTATGAGCAGGAATTTTATTTTATTCTCATTGTCAAGTGTAGAGGGTCTTGTTTTTTGTTTTTGTTTTTGTTATCATGGAATGAGGAAATAGTGAGAGAACCATTGGAGAACCACTTAGTAAAAGCTGCAAATTTCTTCATAAACCTGAGATAAGGGGGGGGGGGGGGATGAAAGAACAAGAAAGCAAATATGACGTCTATACTACATAGCACTGTAGTATAAAAAAATAACAGCGCTAATGGTCAGTTATAGCTCAGGAAGTTGAGGAAAGGTCAGACAGTCAGAGGCAGAGAGGGAGCTAGACTGCAGTGAGGCAGAAGAACAGCTGGAGCCTATTTTCAGTGTGCGCATGCGCAGAGCTGCCAGAAGACAAGAACAACTAAGAAAGCAGAGTCGACTTAAGAGTAAAGCCACACCTTGGAGGTGATTGGCCCCTCCCATAGGGATGAACAGGGAGTGGACTTTTGCAGGAAAAAATTTGTTTATTCAGTCATGTCAAGAGTGGAAAGTTCTGTTTGCGACTGTAAGAGACTCTGTGCCAATTTTTGCTTTGCCCTGCGTTTGGAAACTAGTTATCTGGCAGCACTCCAAATGAGATAAGGTGTGTGTGGCTAAACATTCCTCTGTTTGCTAAGTCTTGCTGACTGTGAACGAAAGGAATTCACAGTCATGTGAATAAGAGAGGTTCGATCAGGACCAAGACTTTGCTTCTTGCTTTCTAAGGAAGCCTGGGTCAGAACAATTTATTTATGTTTGTTAATATCCGTACAAATGAAAACAAAAACAAAAACATCATGAGATGTGCTGCTAATGTTTCCTAGTCTGGTAATAAAATACCTGTAGGAAAGACACCGATCTTAGAGAACATCAGAACCTAACAAACCTTCTTTCATGAATGCCTCCCTCTGCTTTGCCAAGTTTTACTATGAGTTTGAACGGTGTTACAGTTAATGCCATGTTCCTTCACATCTCCTGTCAGAAATGCCAGCAGCAGGTTTTCAGAGAGTCACACGATGTACTAAGGCTTCATCGATTTAACCTTGATGATGTTCTTCCATCGTGTTCGAAGAGGGCCTTGACATCTAACTGGTTGTGGGCTGTCCACAATGTGACTGGTAAGGCCTATACGGGCACAGAATGTTCTGCCACTTGTCGGGCGGACATGTATGGGCACCCCTGTTGCAGCATTGGGAGCTCTGGCTTTGCAGAGTGCTCGCTTCTCATGTGCCGTGGTTGTCCTTCTGTCCTCAGATGTCTGGCAGCCTTGATGGATCGGCATGCACCATGTCCATCGATCTTGTGCCAGGGTTTCCCAGGAGGCGGTGTCGATATCCAGGGACTTGAAGGAGGCTTTCAATGTGTCTTTGCATCGTCCCCCATGCGGTCGCTTCCCTTGAGACAGCTCCCCATAGAGGAGCTGTTTGGGGATGCGACAGTCTGGCATCCTTGCAACGTGGCCTGAACAGAGTCTCTGGGCTTTCATCAGCAAGGTGTGAACTGATTTCAGGACTGCTCTGGAGAGGACTTCAGTGCCTGGCATCTTGTCCTGCCACATTATTGAATTAGCCAAAGATAGGTGACTCTCACACAGCAAGGGTGATGAGCATGGTGTGGTTTTTATGCTAACAAACAGAGCCATTGACTTGAGTTTCCACCAGGAAAGATATCCTTCGAATGCCAGTAGCCTTGACCCACAGCTGTAGGGAGCTAGGTGTGGGGGGGAGGCTCACCTAGGGAGTGGCACCCTGGGCAGCTGGGTATCATACAGTCATAGGGTTGGAAGAGACCTTGGAGGTATTCTAGTCCCTGAAGGAAAGACTATACCAGTGATCCCCACCCTTTATGGCTTGGCGGCTGGGGTTGGGGGTGGGGGGAGAGTGGAATAGGTCTGTATTAGTAGAGGGCAGATGTGCACTTGTGCAGCTCAGCTGACATAAGTGCTGCCAACCTGCTACTCGTGTAAGTTGAGTGGTGCATGCGTGCACCAGCCTACCAATTGTGCAATTCTGAATAGGCCACAGTTAGGGAGTGCGACACAGCTCAGGGGTTGGTGACCCCTATTTGATACCATCCCAGACAAACGGTTGTCCAATTATTTCTTGAAAACCTCCAGTGACGGAGCACTCACAACTCCATGAGGTAAGCTGTTCCTTCACCCTTTTGAAGCGGAGGTGGGTTCTTACCGTTCGGACCAGTTTAGCTGAGTAGGTAGTAACACACGCCCAAACTAGTTCTATGCTATGCTCAGGGCCGCCATCTTGATTTTCTGTTCTGCAGAACAATCTTCATTGGAAAAATGTATTTCTTTCCTTTTCTAATGTTGTGCGCATGCACAGACCTTTTAAGGTGCCAATGTGCATGCGCGTGGAGTGCACGTCTGGCATCGGTGTGAACACAAAATGTTTTGTGCCCCGAACTAGTAGTAATGCTGACAGGAACCCACCCCTGTAGTGAAGGCCAAATTGAGCCACCGAGATGGGCAAATTGTTGAATTTGCATAATGCAACAAAGCCCTACCACATGATGATTTTGTGCAATGAACGGACTCAACCCTTTGGAGATTTCTGAAATGTTGTTTTCAACAGCAGCCACCTTTTGATCATTATACAAGTCTCCTCATTCCCCAGAAGTTTCTGTTTTCCTGAGGTAATTGTATGTGCAGAATATACATCACCCTCTGGTTTGCAATTGTCCTTAAATAGTTTCTCTGTTTGGATACGCGAGAACTTGCACTAGTAGTAATAATAATAACCATTATTTTTTTAAAGTTTCTGAGCTGTATAACTGCCTTGTACTTAAATCTCCCGAGGAGCATTTTAAATATTACTCTAATGGAATTGGCAACTTCTTAGCTATTACCACCATTTTCATTTCTTCTCAGTGACAAATAACTTCTAATGATTTTTCCTTGGTTAGAGTCAGTTTTATTTAAAAAATAATATTTTTCACTTTGCATTTTAGCCAGGCTTTTAGAAACTTCTTGTTTCAAGCACCAAGTGTTATACTGCCCAGTATATTAAGTCTGAAACTCAAGTTAAACTTAAGAGATTTATTCTTTCCCTTTTAGTATTAAACCGATTATGGGCCTCACTGCTTAATGGATTTTGAGACCATGACTGGATTTTATAATTTTATCTGTTTTCTAGAATTTTTATCTGTTATCTAGAATTTTTAATTGGATAATCACTGACTGTTTTTATTTGTTCTGTTCTCTGATCTATGACTGTAATGAACTTAACTTTGAAGTAAGAGATTGTGGAAACTAAATCATACGATGAACGATGGAGGGACTCAATCGACTTACAGAATGCTATGGGGTGATATGTGAGTCTTCCTGCTCTGGATGAGCTGTCAAAGGGAGCCCAGATTAACCTATTCTCCAAAACACCTGAGAGCAGGACATGAAGTAATGGGTGAAAGACAGTAAAAGACAAATCCAACCTAGAACTAAGGAGACATTTTCTGACAGTCAAGTCAATGGAACAGCTTGCCTTCCAAAGTTTTGGTTGCCCCATCGCTTGGAGGTCTTCACAAGTAGACAGGATATTTGTCTGAGATGGTAAAAGACCATGATGGTGAACCTATGGCATGTGGAGTCATATCGCCTGGCACGCCTGTTCTGGGTTTCTGGCGTGCACATGTGTGCGATGATCAGCTGACCTTTGTGCATGTAGCAGTGCCAGAAACCGGAAGAGCTAGTCTTCCATTTTCGAGTGTGAGCATGCATGCTGACAAGCTGATCACCACGTGTGCAGTTATCGGAGGACTTGCATGCAGGCCGGAAACCAGAAGTTCATTTTCTGATCCGTACGTGCCTCCCGGGCAGCTCCTCTTCCTGATTGTGGCCCAGATAAGTGCACACACAAACTGCTCCCTTTTTGGTACTCAGTGTCAAAAAGGTTCGCCATCACTGGTAGAATGTCTCCTTCTTTGGACTAGAAGACCTCCAGGGTCCCTTCCCACTTTATTATTCTATGTTCTAGAATGTACATATGTAGCCTGGTATTACTAAAACAAGGTACGGTGTCTCTGTATGACACACATCCCACATTACACATTACACTCTGTCTTCATTGCAACTGTGCGAAGTATTCCTGCATGTACAGTGAGGCCTCTTGACATGACAGCAAACCTAACCATCTGTAAGGATGGTGCAAGATTTTATGACTGCTTTTCTAATGCTATGATTTAACTATGACTTCTTAAATAGACCATAGAACAGCTGAATTCCTGAACATGACCATATTATGATTTGTGGAGTATAAACCCAGTATCCATCTCACTTTTAAAAACACTATTAAATCTGAAGAAACATTAAAATACAAAAAAGTTGTGGGAGGAAATTCAAAAAGAGAAAAGGTTAAAAATGGGGAAAAAAGGAATAGATAGAAATAAATAAACTACAGGTAAACTGTAGTCTAAATTAAATACAGGATAACCAATATCTAATTCTAATTTTAACAATACACACAATATTTCTATAGCCTTCAACCCAATAAATCAATTGTTCATTCAACACTACTTATCCCTTACTATCAAACAAAGCTGTAAAAATAATATCTGGTTTAAAAATAAACCTAAGTAAATTTTTAGAATACTCAATTTCAAAGTCTCTGTCAATTCACATTTTCAAGTCTACTTTTTATTAATATATTTAATGTACCTACATTATCTCCACTCACTTCTTGTCACGAGATCTTGCAGTTCACAAGTTGAACTGGTTTATCATCCAAGGAGCAGAGAAAATTTATTTCAATTAACTGGTTATAAAGCATATACAAATTTTGACCTCCTCATAAAGCTACTCTTTGGAATCAGGTGATACCATATGTGCAAGAGGATTTTATTTATGCATAATAACCATTCATACATTTATAAATCACATTTTATTTGTTAAGGTTACCAGGTGTGGGAAGCAAACATGGAATTTTACTATTTTTCCTCCCTTTGGTGGTCATCTGGATTTTTGCAACCCAAATAAAAGATGGTCCCTTCTTTGCAGAAATATTTACTTTAGATACAGTAAATCATTCCAAACTTACAGAATATTCTATAACTCAGCTATTTTCATTCTGAAGGACAGGGCTCACTCATCAGATTCCCTTATGCAGACACTTTTTTCATCTTGCCTGTTTATACACTATTGTAAGCAGGACAAGAAGAAATGGATGGAAACTAATCAAGGCTATCCCTATGATTTTAAAGCAGTTTTGGTTTGATGGGCCTTGGTGAACCTTTCAAAGTGTAAACCATAAATTGCAAGCTGTGTGTTTTCAGTTGTTTATATATGGAAACTGGAACCTCCCTGAGAACTTCAGTTAAACCAAAACAATTAAAAACAGAGATCAAAAGCAATGGATGAAGCCTAGCAAGGATAGAAGCAAGCTAGAATGAAGGAGAGACTTCCTGACAGTGAGAATGATTAATCAATGGAACAACTTGCCTCCAGAATTTGTGAGCGCTCTATCACTGGAGTTTCTTAAGAAGAGATTGGACATCCATTTGTCCACAGTGGTATAAAGTATCTTGCTTGATCAGGGGATTGGAATACAAGAGCTCCTTATTCTATTATTCAACTTTATATTGAGGATCTACCTTGAGTTGCACACAAGCCTTTCCAAAGGGGAAATAATTGGACTTTCAAATATCTGCTTTCCATCAAAATCAGTGTATGAATTTTGGGGTCAAGACACGACCTTTGGAATTGACTTTTCCCTATTCAACTGGAACAGTTTCTCCATGTTTTCATAACAAGGCTGAAATAATAATTGGGCTACCCCTACAGTACAGCATTGAAAGTTCTGAACCAAATGGGATTGTCTTTTGGTGCTCAGTGTGACCTGTGTGTGTTGACGGTGGCGAGGTGTTGCCGTGAACGGGGACATCCACATTCTGACCTCACTTACTTGGGAATCTTTCTCCTTCAAACAGTGTGTGGCATTTTCTCATTGTGTGACAGGTCATACGTGGTTCCCACTTGTGGCTGAGTTTAAAATTCCATTACATGGCGTGGCATCAGAAGCCAAGAGGTCAACTTTTTCATAATATGGCTGAAGGATCATCTGAGCTACTGGATCTTTATTTCAGGCACATACGTAGAATGGAGCGGCTTCCCGTTTCCTTCGCTGACACAAACATATTTTCTCAAAGGAGTTTTATTTATTCGCAGCCTGGCCCTGCAATTGGCTTGAGCATCACGGCTAGAAAGTCGATGTCAATCACTTTTAAAACACTGCTGACCTGGTATGCCAAATTTTGACTGCCTTTGCTTGCAGCTCTTTTGGAAACCTCATTCCCATTTAAGTCCCAAATTTATTAGCTTGCTTGGAGGGGAAGAAAGTAATATTCCTACTTTGAGAAAAAGAAAAAAACAGCCTCGAACTTAATGTGAATTATAAGAAAATCAGAAAGGCAATGTGCTCTCACACTGATCTGTGATTTATTAACAGTTTGTTGGAAAAAGTCAGAGCCCTCATGCGTCTCTGATGCTAAACTAGTAACATTGGGTTAAAAAGTGCAATGGTTGATTCCATGGGAAAGCAAAACAGACCGACCGACCACAGTGTAGCTCTTTATAATACAATACAATAGCAGAGTTGGAAGGGACCTTGTAGGTCTTCTAGTCCAACCCCCTGCGTGGGCAGGAACCTTATACCATTTCAGACAAATGGCTATCTAACATCTTCTTAAAGACTTCCAGGGTTGGGGCATTCACAACTTCTGGAGGCAAGCTGTTCCAGAGGCTAATTGTTCTAGCTGTCAGGAAATTTCTCCTTAGTTCTAAGTTGCTTCTCTCCTTGATTAGTTTCCACCCATTGCTTCTTGTCCTGCCCCCAGGTGCCTTGGAGAATAGTTTGACTCCCTCTTCTTTGTGGCACCCTCTGAGATATCGGAACACTGTTATCATGTCTCCCCTGGTCCTTCTCTTCATCAAACTAGACATACCCAGCTCCTGCAACCGTTCTTCATATGTTTTAGTCTCCAGTCCCCTAATCCTCTTGGTTGCTCTTCTCTGCACTCTTTCCAGAGTCTCCATGTCTTTTCTACATCGTGGCGACCAAAACTGTATGCAGTATTCCAAGTGTGGCCTTACCAAGGCACTATACAGTGGCATTAACACTTCACATGATCTAGATTCTATCCCTGATCAAAGTTAATGACTACAACCTTATGTCTTATGTAGATATTCTCAGTCATCCAGGTCCTGGTTGTCCCAAAGGTGCTTTTTCAGGAGGCAACTGGACTTCCTTGTTTTTTTCTTTAGAAGACATTTCGCTTCTCATCCAAGAAGCTTCTTCAGCTTCTTCAGTAAAGGATAGTGGGGAATGGAAGGATTTATCTTTAAATTCAAGGATTTAATATAAACGCTTCCATTCCCCACTATCCTGGCAGAACTGAACAAGATTCTTGGATGAAAAGGGAAACATCTTCAAAGAAACCCCCCCCCCCAAGAAATTCCAGTTGCCTCCTGAAAAAGCACCTTTGGGACAATCCAACTGTATGCTAATTTAGTTATGATATCTCTTTCTTTTGTGGATATTCTGTTGTCACAACTTGTTAATGTCAACTGCTTCTTCCCAATCATTTTGTGCTTCAACTGAACTAATGGTGACGGCATGAGGTCGTTGCATTTCTCTAAAACAGACCACTGTCCACAAATGGTCTTCTGCTAGAAGCTTTGTATTATCTCTGGAAAGAAGTATATTCCTTATTATTGGATACCTTTCCAGATGAGAATTGATGGAGCACCCACAACTCTGGGAAGCAAGCTGTTCCATTGATTAATTATTCTCTTCGTCAAGAAAGTTCTCCTTAGTTTCAGATTGGATCCCTCCTTGATAAGTTGCCATCCATTACTTCTTGTCCATTGGAGAATAGGTTGACCCCCATTCTCTCTGGGACAGTCCCTGAAATATTGGAAGATTGCTATCATGTCACCTCTAGTCCTTCTTTTTATACCCAGTTCCCAAATCAGTTCATCATATTGTTTAGCATCCAGACCAGAGGTAGGTTGCTGTTGGTTTTACTACCAGTTTGCAACCGCTTGTGCAATGCATGCACTGCGCTGTTTAGTGTAAATTGTTCTTCATGCATGCACAGAACAATTTACAGTGAACTGTAAAAACCAAATGCCACTAAAAACCAAAATGGTGGTGGCCCAGCAGCGGCAAGAGAACCAGTTCAGGAGCATGGCAGGCTTGGTCGCTGCCGGTTCTGCGACCCAGGCCTGAATTTCACTACCAATTAGGCCGAAACCCACCTCTGATCCAGACCCTTTAGCATCTTTGCTGTTTTTCTCTTCACTCTTTCTAGAGTTTCAACCTTTTCCTTTTTTTGGGGGGGGGGTTTGTTTTGGAAAATTTGAAGATGTCTGTCATTTTTATCAAAAATGTTCCTTGAGAACTGAATACTGAATTCAGAAAACATCAAAATACAAGAAAGAAAGAAAGAAAGAAAGAAAGAAAGAAAGAAAGAAAGAAAGAAAGAAAGAAAGAAAGAAAGAAAGAAAGAGATAGATGATAGACAGACTGAGATAGATAGATAGATAGATAGATAGATAGATAGATAAGATAGATAGATAGATAGATAGATAGATAGATAGATAGATAGATAGATAGATAGATAGATAGATAGATAGAAGATGAGATGATGAGATGGATGAACGGATGGATGGATGGATGGATGGATGGATGGATATGAGATAGAATAGGTAGGTAGGTAGGTAGGTAGGTAAGTGGATAGATAGATAGATAGATAGATAGATAGATAGATAGATAGATAGATAGATAGATAGATAGATAGATAGATAGATAGAAGATGAGATGATAAGATGGATGGGCGGACGGATGGATGGATATGAGATAGAATAGGTAGGTAGGTAGGTAGGTAGGTAGGTAGGTAGGTAGGTAGGTAGGTAGGTAGGTAGGTAGATACCGAGAGACAGAGACAGGCAGGCAGGCAGACAGATAGATATTTAGACTGAGCAATAAAACACCCACATAAGTAAAACAGTGTCATAAGGATGTATTGAC
This sequence comes from Rhabdophis nuchalis, assembly GCA_039707465.1. Classification (NCBI taxonomy): domain Eukaryota; kingdom Metazoa; phylum Chordata; class Lepidosauria; order Squamata; family Natricidae; genus Rhabdophis; species Rhabdophis nuchalis. The sequence goes on from CM077652.1 coordinate 32,161,780, forward strand.
TATGGCCCAAACCCATCAGAAGATTGATCAATCCAGCTGACTTGCATTAATTGTGAAATAGGAAGAATGGCATGATCAATGATAGGCAAGAAAGCAAACTGTAATGATCCCACGTCTAACTAATCTTGTAATGGAGAACCTGATGTATAGCACATTGAAATTCCACAGTTTGGGGCCCTTGTCACCGCAAAGTATATCCTGCAATTATGAGGAAAAATTGAACAAGCAACACTCAAACTGGCCCTAATCAGCCAATGCCACAATAGTTCTGCTGATTAAACATGAAATTAAATAGCATTCCAGTCCTGCAACTTGTGTACATTATTTTGATCTTGTGTTTTCGGTATGAAATGATAAAGAGTTTTGTTTCTATGTCCATTTAGTACATGGGCATTGTGAGGATTAAAGATGGTTATGCTATTCTGTTCTTGCAATTTGGCAATTCAAACCTCACCAGGCTCAAGGTTGACTCAGCCTTCCATCCTTCCGAGGTGAGTAAAATGAGGACCCAGATTGTTGGGGGGCAAGAGGCTGACTCTGTAAACTGCTTAGAGAGGGCTGTAAAGCACTGTGAAGTGGTATATAAGTCTAAGTGCTATTGCTATTCTTGGACTGAGTGTCTCTCTCTCCCCACCACCAAAAGAAGCAACATATGTAGGGCTCCAAATCCCTTGAGGAATCTGGGATCTTGTTCAAAGATAATTCCTTCATAGTAGCTCCCCTTTAAAAATGTCTCTGTCTTTGTCAAGCTGCTTTTCTATAATAATTCCACCAAGTCTACTCTCCTCTGAGCCATCGTTTCTCAACCTCAGCAACGTGTGTCAGGATTCTGATGGATGCCCTAATTAAACCATGAGTCTCGAGCCAAACTTCAAAAGAAATACAGTTATGTATTAGGTGCAACATGTCGGCACATACCCAATTGAAGCCAGCTCTGACCCCATGTAATTTACGACCCAATTATGAACCTGTTTCCTCGCCCCCTCCCCCAGGGTATGTCATAAATCACATTCTCCAATGAAGCACTTTCTCAGGCTGTAGAGATCACGCCCCTCTGGCTGCTGCGAGTAACCAGGGAGATAGCCTTGAGAAAGATATGTGTGGCATGTGCTTCTGTTTGTGGCTGCCATGCTGCGTTGTCAGTTCCCCAACCCCCTTGCCTATGGCAACTCAAGAGCAGGCCAGGGATACTTTGCGAGTTGACACCATGCAGACTTCAATGCCCAGAATTCTGTAACTGGAAGCTGAAGTCCACACATCTTTAAGTTGCTGAGAAATGCAACTTTCTTAAGGACTTTCTTAAAACTAACTTCTTTGGCATGCTTTTTTTTTTCTACCTCACCTTATCTGCTCTTGCCTCCAATTCCTCCCTGCTAGCTCTTTGTCCATTCATGACCTCTGACTAATGCCTCATTTTTTTAAAACTTATTATTGAATATAAGAAGTCCTTCCAGAAAAGGGATAGTGGCAACGCTGTGTTCTCTTCGGTGCCTAGGGCCTAATTGGTGCAATACACACACCGAATTCCCTCTTCTAGACAACTTCTGCAGAACTATTAATTTGCCTCTGGTCATCCTAGCAGCTTCCGCCATAGGGTTGCCAAGCAACTACTGGCTTCATTGAAGTGATCTACAGAACCACAGCTTGCTCTGCTCTCCACTGCTGGGCTCTGGATGAAAAAAAACCCCACACAAAACCCACTGTAGTTATGTTCAGCACATTTCAACGCTTCAGACTGTGTGTCCTATTCTGTTTGCTTGGCTTCACCACAGCAAAATTTCTGGCCGACCAGGTCAGCGAATGCTGGGATGAAGACAGCGTGTAAGGTTCCAGAGCAATGGATTCTCATCTGGCTTGTGGTTACAGACACAACTGATGGTGGCAGGTGGTCATTTTTACTCCCCATAACTACAGTTGTGCTATTCTGTGGTGTATTTGAACACAAAGAAACAACAAAGCTTGTCATAGCCCTCAACCTAAACATAAAAGAAAACTTCAGATTGTTTGGAAGTTTCTTTGAGATTTCTTTCCCTTAAAAAAAAATAAACCCATCTTATTAAAAGTGCCAGAGGATGCAATTACTGGTAGTGATTGCTGTTCGTTTCCTTTCTTTCCATCATTCTGGACCCTCTCTGGTTACATATAATTGCAGCCTCAGAAGAGGGTTTTTTTTTCCTTTGAAAAAAAAAATATCTTATTTTTGTCTGTCTGTCTGTCTGTCTATCTATCTATCTCTATATATCTATCTCTATCTCTATCTCTATCTATCTCTCTATCTCTCTATCTCTCTATCTCTCTATCTATATCTCTATCTATCTATCTATCTATCTATCTATCTATCTATCTATCTATCTATCATCTATCTATCTATCTACCTACCTACCTACCTACCTACCTACCTACCTACCTACCTACCTACCTACCTACCTATCAATCTATCTATCTATCTATCTATCAAAGGCTGTATGTAGTATGTATGTAAGTATGTATGTATGTATGTTCCAGCATAATTCCCGAGTGCCAATTTCAACCAAACGTGGTACACAGATGGCCTACCCTCTGGAAACAAATACTGGGGTAGAGGGAGAGACACCACTGGTGTGTGTGTTTATTTGTCTGTGTGTCTGTGTGTGTGTGTTCCAGCATAACTCAGGAATGCCTGGGCCATTAAGGAGCGCTATTGCAGCATCGTAGAGCAGCAATTGTTCCTTCACAGCTTCCTCTGGAAAGCCAGCCATGACATTTGCCCTCCAGTGGACCAATGGGGAAACACCTGATGAATTTGGGGCAAACTACCCAGATCATAGACAGGACGGGAAACAGGAGGGCAGGAGAGGGGGGGCAGGGAGAGGGCAGGGATGATAGGCATGGGAGTAGGGTGAAGAAAGGTCCCTTTCCATGGCTCTCTGTCAGACAAACGCTTCAGGGCAAAGTGCCCAGATTGTAGACAGGGCGGGAAAGGGGAGCGCATGGGAGGGAGAAGGGAGGGGGCAGGTATTATGGGCATGGGAAAAGGTTATCAGCTAGTTCTTAATAAAATATGGCATCTTGTCTTGCCGTAGATCAGGGGTGTCCAGACTTGGGAACTTTAAGACTTGTGGACTTCAACTCCCAGAATTCCCCAGCCAGCATAGCTGGCTGGGGAATTCTGGGAGATGAAGTCCACAAGTCTTAAAGTTCCCAAGTCTGGACACCCCCGCCGTAGATAGATAGCAAGTCATATTCTGACCTAACATCTTGGGTAAACCCCATCGTTTTGTCCAACCTAATGGCTTGTTTATCATCAGACTAAGCCATCCTGGCATTGTTGGAAAAAGAGGGACAATCAAAATTCTTACTTTTGCTATTATTTCTTTGTTTTATTTGTGCATTAAGCTTACATCCCTCTATTGCTTTAAAGGATTGCATTTATTTCTCTGCCACACACTGAGAAGAAAGATTCCAGCAGTTTCTCCTTTTTTTTTTCTGAACACACATGAAGAAAACATCCTCCCCATTTCCCTGCTCATAAATGTGGTGATTAGGCATCTCCATTTATTTGAATTCCTGGGGTTGAAGGCCACAGTGCCATCTCTCTAATCAGATTCATTGTTGACAATTCAAAGCTCTGTTGAAAATGGTTAGCAGCTTCCAGTCAACAATCAACAGAATAAGACACACACATCTGACTGTCCAAAGCCTTAACTGATATTTCCAACCGTCTTACAAAATTACTTCATTTTTTTCCCCCAAAGGCAAGTTGTATACGGTAAAATCTATGTGTCTTTCGGGTTCTGGGTGGCATCAAGAGGTTTAAAAGTAGGGTCTTAAACAAAGGTTTAAGATTACCTCTTAATTTTATTTATTTATTTTATTTATTATATTTATATCCCGCCCTTCTCCAAGCGGACCCAGGGTGGTGCACAGGAATGTTAAAACACATACAAAAACATAATAAAATTTTAAAAAACATATTCTAATAAAAACCTGTGCTAAAACCGAATTAAAAATCCCAAATTTAAAACTATCTAGGAGTCAGTAATGGAGGTTACGCTAGGCCGGCTAGTTGGAATAGGTGTGTCTTCAGACACTTGCGGAAGAGGCGGAGGTCAGAGATGGTGCGGAGTTCAGGGGGTAAGTCGTTCCAAAGGGCTGGTCCCGCCACAGAGAAGGCTCTTCCCCTGGGTGTCGCCAGTCGGCATTGTCCGGCCGATGGCACCCTGAGAAGGCCCTCTCTGTGGGAGCGTATCGGTCTGAGGGATGTATGGGGCAGGAGGCGGTCTCGCATGTAACTAGGCCCCGAGCCATGGAGCGCTTTAAAGATGGTCGTTAAAACTTTGAAGTTTTAACCTTGAAGTTAACCTTAAAGTTAAAACCATCATCTCCTCCAAAAGATTAGGCCCTAATCTATGACATTTTTGGAGTGCAGCTCTCAATATAGAATAGAATATACAGCACAACAGAGTTGGAAAGGACTTGGAGGTCTTCTAGTCCAACTGCCTCCTTAGGCAGAAACCCTATAAAAGTGATGGTGAACCTTTTTCACCTCAGGTGCCAAAAGCACTTGCGAGCACGTTATCATGGACGCTTGTGTTCCCACCCCCATAATTTAATGCCCCCCCCTTTGTGCCGTGCCCCCTGCACATGCATGCAGGGCTTTCTTGGAGCTGGGGGGTGGGGGTGAAAAATGGCCCAACACACAAACTGGAAGTTTGGGGACAGACTTCCGGGCTCCCTGTTGGGCTGTTTTTCGCCCTTCAGAGGCTTTAGGAGGCTTCCCTGAAGCCTCCGGAGGGTGAAAAATGGCTCAAAACCAAGATTGAAAATCAGCTGGCCAGCGGGCACATGCATGCTGGAGCTGATAGGGCAATGCCTCCTGTGCCCTCAGAAGTGGCTCCATGTGCCACCTGTGGCATGCGTGCCATAGGTTCATCATCACGGCCCTATACCATTTCAGACAAATGGTTGTCCAATCTTTTCTTAAAAGCCTCCAGTGTTGGGGCATTCACAACCTCTGGAGGCAAGTTGTTCCACTTATTGTTTCTAACTGTTAGGAAATTCCTCCTTCGTTCTAAGTTGCTTCTCTCCTTGATTAGCTTCCACCCATCGCTTCTTGTCCTGCTTTGGAGAATAGTTTGACTCCCTCTTCTTTGTGGCAGCTCCTGAGATATTGGTACACTGCTATCATGTCTCCCCTGGTCCTTCTTTTCATTAAACACCATATACCCCATAAAGTCCAGTATGGTCTTTATGAAGACATGTTGTCCTTCTATGATAAAACCTGATTTGTTGAATAAATGAAAAATGACTAAGCTGGAGATGCAAAGCAGTGGTTTAAAGCAATAGAGGGATGTAAGTTTAATGCACAAATAAAACAAAGAAATAATAGCAAAAGCAAGAATTTTGATTGTCCCTCTTTTTCCAACAATGCCAGGATGGCTTAGTCTGATGATAACAAGCCATTAGGTTGGACAAAATGATGGGATTTACCCAAGATGTTAGGTCAGAATATTTTTTCACTACTGGTTTTGTGGTGGCTTTGTGGGGAAGGCAGGGGAAGGATTCTGCAAAATCCCCATTCCCTGCCCAGCCCATTAACCTGCTTTCCAGCTCCTTTATCCTGTTCAGAGCAACAAAAGAATCTCGGCTGGGAGGCAGCAGGGGGCAGGGCCGGCCTATTTGCCGGTTCTCTGAACTACTCAAAATTTCCACTACCGGTTCTCCAGAACCTGTCAGAACTGGCTGAATCCCACCTCTGAGCCAAAGGTAGTGCACATAGACATCAACACCTCTGAGGACATTTTAGTGTGGAATCGTATTCACTGCCTTACCTGACTTTAATCAGATTCCTTGTTTCAACGCAAAACAATAGCCCCTGGGATTGTTGTCATTTTCTCAATGGCCCTGGTGACAGAGGGAGGGGAAAAAAGAGAGAGTTTATTCCTAATGAATGAAATGTCCCATTTGTCTTCTCTGATTTAGCTGTGAGCGGCTGTCCTTTTTCATTGTGTGCCCCTATTAAAAATGGCAGCACTTCTCAGTGGTTTTATTTCCCACTGGTTTTCTCGCTTCCAGCAGATCGGAACAGAATGGCTAAAAATGCAGCTCTGCATACCAGCAAGCCCCAATTTAGATTCGTTCCTGCTGCAAACTCGCTAGTCCAGGAGTGCCAAACTCAATTTCATTGAGGGCCACATCAGGGTTGTGTCGGAAAGGGAGGGCATAGTGGTGGAGTGTGGTCATGGTGGGCATGATATGGGACTCATTTCGGGGGCACCTGTGGTGGCCAAATGCTGGCTGGATTTCCCTGAGACCCTCCCTCCCTCTCATTATAATCCTCTTGCTTCCTTCAAGTGGAAGATATCTCATACGTTCTACTACACTGTGAGCTATACAGAGCTTGTAGGTCTGCATATATTCTCCCCTTATTAGAGAGATTGCCAGGGAGGGCAGACAATTTTTATCTACGCTTTCTCCTCCAGGACACAAACGCAGCTACCACGTATGCAGTGGCAAAGTTCTGTGCTGCTGCAATGTCCACAAGAAACAAAAACGGTTACAGAAGTATAGTTGTCATCTTGTATTATTTGGACATATCTCTAACAATTTCTGGACCATTGTAGTTACTCCCATACTTAATGGCTTTTCACCCAGGTGAACCAAGAAGTGACCTGAACAAATTGAGAACATGTATGTTATTTCCCACTTTTAACGTCAACATTTTTAAATTATATCTTAATGTCAGTATTTTTTAACATATTGTTAAATGTAGTGTGTATTGCTGGTCTTTGACCGTAATAAAGATTTATACATACATTATACCTCCCTCCCTTCCTTCCTTCCTTCCTTCCTTCCTTCCTTCCTTCCTTCCTTCCTTCCTTCCTTCCTTCCTTCCTTCCTTCCTTCCTTCCTTCCTTCCTTCCCTCCCTCCCTCCCTCCCTCCCTCTCTCACTCCCTCCTTCCTTTTCTTTTTCTTTCCCTCTTCATTCTAATTTCTTCTTCCTTCCCCTCTTTCCTTATTTTTCCTTCCTTGCTCTTCCCATCTTTTTCTTTGTCTTTCCTCTTTCCCTTTCTCCTTCCCTGTCCCTTCTTGCATGCTCAAATGCAAAAGGGGAAGCATTTCTTGTTTTGTTTTTAGTTTGTTTTGATAGCCCTCTGCCAGCAAAAATGGAGCACGGAGGGCACACTGCCCCCTTAGCTCCATTTTCACTTCACTTCCATTTGCCGTCGCAGTCAAAAACAGTTAGGGTTAGGGTTAGGACCCACCGATCTCCGTTTTTGCTAGCAGAGGCACTGTGGGCCGGTTCTTTGCTGTTCCCAGATTGGCCCCATGGGCAAGATCTAAGCACCACGTGGGCTGGCCCCAACCCATGGGCCTTGAGTTTGACACCCCTACATTAGACAGCCTTAAGTCATTCAACAGCTCCTTGAGCCCTGGATTATCTCCCTACCCCTCAGTTAGCAATACGGGAAATAGTAATACTGATTTTCCTCATAGTCATCAGATATTAATTCTTTCTGATTTCGTCTTAACTTAAGAAGGAAAAGAAAGGGGAAAACAAGTTTGCAACAAAATGGCTGCTCAAACCGCAACAGTATAGTTGATTGGCCCTCTTCACCCCCTTCTCCGGAATCTTTGCAAAGCCGCCTCTGTCTTTGGGAGAAGAGTAATTCTCTAACTGAAAGATGCAGCATCTCGTTACCAAAAAAGCAACAATAAAATGAAAATAAGCACAAATAAGCTGAATTTATGGAAGGCCCCGGTGCTTTTGTGCCCTTCCCTTTTGGTGTGAATATTTAAACCCAGAGCCCGCTAAAATGAAATTTATAGCAGTCTAGCCTCTGTAAAATACTACAAGCGAATAAAATCAATCTTGACCCAGATCTTGGTATGTAAATCACACGCGTGCAAGCATACACACTATAAAATATAGCTCCCTGCTGCTAATTCAGTGCTCTTTGCTTTTGTGAGTCCCCGGAATAGAGAATGTCTTTTTTAATGTTTTATATATGTCTACAAATTGTTGTTTTCATAAGGTCAAGGTGTATTGTTGCTTGAAGTAGAAAGGGTGTTAGAGGGTTGCATTAATGAACTTTGTGTGTGGTTGTGTATGTGAATGCCACCTTGGGGGAAAAAACCACAAGTTTTCTTTCCTTAAACTGCTTTCTGATGCTTTGTGCATTTTGCTGTACCCTTTCAGGAACCTTAAGAATGAGAGAGGCTCCTAAAACTGTTATTTCTTATACTGTGTGCGTGGGGGTATTGCTGATAGCTTGGTAATCTAAGAATGTGTAGGCATGATACTCCATAAAAGCTCAGGATAGTTTATATTATTTTCTAAGGAACACTGAACCAAAATGAAGCCATGATTCCACTCACTTTGATGCCATTGTGTAAAATACCATTCTCTGTTAAACTAGACCTGAGACCTGGATTCTGATGCCAATCTGGCCATGAATCCAAGGATGGAAATGGTATTGCAGCATCTAGATAGGTTATGCTTGAAGGCATCTTATAGATTAAGAAAGCTGGAAGGGATCTTGTAGGTCATCTAGTCCAACCCCCGTCCCATGCAGGAGGTCCTAGACCAGAGATGGCTAACCTTTTTTGGCTCGTGTGCCAAAAGCAGGGGGAAGCACAGGAGGGTTGTGCATGGGTGTGCCACACCTATAATGCTATGTGTGCGACCCCCTGCTTCTGGCACACTTTTCTCACCCTCCCCAGGCTCCAGAGAGCCTGGGGAGGGTGAAAACAGCCTCCCCTCCCCACCTCCAGAGGTTTCAGGAGCTTCCCTGAAGCCTCCAGAGGGCGACAAACGGCCTCAAAAGAAGGCCTAAATCAGCTGGCCAGCGCACACATGCTCTCTGGAGCTGAAAGAGCAACGCCTCGCGTGCCCTCAGAAATGGTTCCGCGTGCCACCTGTGGCACCCGTGCCATAGGTTCGCCATCACTGTCCTAGACCATTTCTGACAGATGGCAGTCCAGTCTCTTCTTGAAAGCTTCCGGTGATGAAGTTCCCACAACTTCTGAAGGCAACTTCTGTTTCATCAGTTGATTGCTTTCATTACAATGTCGATTGCTGGTGCTTTCAGAAAGACAGCAGGCCCAGCTAAGAAATCAAGACTGTATAACCAGAAGTAAGGGGTGTGGGGGGAAGGGAAGGGAAGAGGACTTGGTGAGAAAACATATCACTGACCCCACTTTGCAATTAAGACACAGCAGAGCCCTGTTTGTATAGATGAAATGAGATAATTAGATTAGACGGTATTAGAAGCAGGCACAGTTTCAGCTGCTTTTAATGAGTCCTCTTCCAGGGGACATATTAGAGGTGGGTGAGAGATTAAAACAGAGAAAAATCCTGCATTTTTGCAATATTGCAATATGACAAATATTTTAATCTTATCTATTTCGCCATTGCTACAAAAGCACCTTCTTTTTTGAGGTTTATCTCCAGTAAAACACAAACAGGATGTATGAGCATATATAAATGTGTTTTGCCTTGTGCTAATTATGCAGTACACAAACACACAAACATACACACACACGCACACGCACACACACCTAGCAATGGGAAGTGTTTGCTTGATTGTCAAAATGGCCTGGCTATTTGCTTTCTACCTTTTCTTCCTTGTTTCTTTCTTTTAAAAAAATGAATAAAGCTAGAAGCTTGAACACTGAAAAGCCACTGAGAGTGTTTAAATGCTTTAAAATACCTTCTGAAACTGAGGATGAATGTGGTTAAAGTTTGCAAGAAAGTAACTTGGGAGTTGTCAGCACTAAATTCAGGAATAATTAGGGTTGGGATGTTTTTTTTTTGAAACTGTGTTTAACTCAGGAAAAGTGGGTAGCAATTTCTACTGCATTTTACATTATCTCCTCCCCCCCCCCCAGTGGTGGGTTTCAAATTTTTTACAACCTACTCTGTAGGTGTGGCCTATTTTGTGGGCGTGGCTTGGCAGTCATGTGACAGGGTGGGAGTGGCCACCTTTTAAAATGTGGTGAAACTCATTTAACAACGCTCTTGCTTAGCAACCAAAATTTTGGACTCAATTGTGATGATAAATTCTTTCTTTCTTTCTTTCTTTCTTTCTTTCTTTCTTTCTTTCTTTCTTTCTTTCTTTCCTTCCTTCCTTCCTTCCTTCCTTTCCTTTCCTTTCCTTTCCTTCCCGTTGGGTCACTGGCAGCAGCGGGCCAGATTTACTTCCAGGTACGCCGGTGGAACCCCCTCTCACCGGTTCTCTAAATTTCACCAACCGGCTCTCGCGAGTAGGTGCGAGCCTTCAGAAACCCACCACTGCCCCCCCCCCAAAAAGATTTCCCAGTGTCACATTAACCTCATCAATGCAGAACATACGAGGAAGCAAAACAGACAGGTGAGGATATTGAGACAGAGGAGTTCTTGGGTGTGGGTTTTGATTCACACATTACATAGAATATAATGCTGATTTTTTTTTCCTCTTACAAGAGGTTCTACATGTAAGCTGGAAGATCATGATCTAGTAGAAATATCAGAGAGATCGAACATGGTCCTCTTACAATCTCAGTGTCAGGTTTCCGAAAGATGTTCTAATTCACTGATGGCGAACCTATGGCACGGGTTCCAAAGGTGGCACGCTGAACCATTTCTTAGGGCACACAAGGCATTGCCCTGTCAGCACTAGCACACATGTGTGCACTGGCCAGCTAATTTAGGCCTTCTTTTGAGGCCGTTTTTCACCCTCTGGTGGCTTCAGGGAAGCTCCTGAAGCCTCTGGAGGTGGGGAGGGGAGGCTGTTTTCACCCTCCCCAGGCTCCTAGAAAGCTTCTGGAGTCTGGGGTGGGTGAAAAAAGCGTGCCAAAAGCAGGGGGCCATGCACATAGCATTATGGGTGTGGCACGCCCACGCCTGACCCCCCCCTGCACTCCCCCCCCCCGCTTTTGGCACATGAGACAAAATAGTTTAGCCATCACTGCTCTAATTGATTCATGAGTCTCGAGCCAAGTTTCAAAAGAAAACTAGTTATTAGGAGCAGTCAGATTTGAGCCTCATTTGAATTATAGTTGAACTTTACCCCTGTTCCTCCCCTTCCCTCAGTCTGTGTCATAAATCACATTCCCCAGTGAGGTGAACCCCTCCCAAGCCTGCTGTAGTGATCTGAGATCCGACTCTAGCCAAAAGTATGCGTGGAATGCACTCCCCCCTCTTCCTCACCATGACAGATTTATGAGTTGACACTCAGAGTACAAGATACAGAGTAATGCTTTTAAGCTACAGCGATTGTACAGATTGAGACAGATCAAGTCAGGTACCAATAAAGCCTTAGTAAGACCACACCTAGAATACTGCATCCAGTTTTGGTCACCATACTGGTATGTCCTGAAGGGTTATATCCTAATCCTATCATCTTGGAGCTGAAGGTCTTTTGTCTTGTAGATAGGCTGGCCCAATCTTTCTCAATGGGCAGAAAATATCTGCTGGGGGCAGGGAGCTGAAGCTCTGAGTTTCTGTCTCCCTTATTTTTTATTTATTTATTTCTCTTTTAGGGGAAATATTTTATCCTGCCTTTTTAAATACTTCCCAAAATATTTCATTTTTCTGGGAAGGGTGGTGGCTTCCCACAACACTTCCCCCCCCCATTCCTGTGGGGCCCAAAATGTACACCTGAAAGAGATACAGAAAAACTGTTCCATTCATGTCCTGTTTCAATAAATGGAATTGACGAATGGTAGGTAAACGGATGCCCTGTTTTCCCAAAAATAAGACCTCCCCAAATAATAAGCCCAAACTGGCTTTTGAGTGCATGCGCTAAAATAAGTCCTCCCCTGAAAATAAGTCCTCCTTGAAAATATTGCAACACAACAGCAGCCATGAGGTGACCACACTCATCATCTCCTGCACTTCAAAAATAATAAGACTTCCCCAAAAATAAGGCCACGTGTTTATTGGGGGTGGGGGGCAAAGAAAGGATGCCCTGTCTTATTTTCGGGGAAACACAGTACAATTGTGGTAGAATGTAATCTGGGGTATCAGCAGGGTGGGGGTGATTTCCAGAGGGTAAAACAACCCAGGTGAAGTCCTCAACCAGACTCAGAGGTTGTGCAGTCCCATCCATTTAAACAATCACCACGCAGAGACAAAAAAATTGGGCCTGCAATTAAAAAGAGCTGTGTCATGATAGCATGCCATTTAAGCTCTGTGTGTGATTTATAAAATCATTTTTTGAGTGCATTCCAGTGCACTGAAGCTTGATACTAAAAGCTCTTTTACCAATTATGATTCTGTTTGGGGAACATTAAAACATAATCTACCATGAATTCATAATCCATAGTTTCTCTCATTAATAATATAAACAGTAATAAGGTAGATGAATTGAGATGTGTTGGAATGAGTAGACAAGCAAGATGTGTACACTTCTGTTTTTTTTCCCCATGCAAGGAAAATCCAGTCATTTCAAATATTAATATAATTACACACACACACACACACACACACACACACACACACACACAAACACCACTTTATAATGCCTTGGTACTTGAATAGCTGCACTGTGGTTTATTGAAATAATTGCAGTCAGTTTTGGTCGCCACGATGTAGAAAAGATGTGGAGACTCTAGAAAGAGTGCAGAGAAGAGCAACAAAGATGATTAGGGTACTAAATAGAGGCTAAAACATATGAAGAACAGTTGCAGGAACTGGGTATGTCTAGTTTGATGAAGAGAAGGACCAGGGGAGACATGATAGCAGTGTTCCGATATCTCAAGAGCTGCCACAAAGAAGAGGGAGTCAAGCTATTCCCCAAAGCACATGAGGGGCAGGACAAGAAGCAACGGGTGGAAACTAAACAAGGGAAGAAGCAACCTAAAACTAAGGAGAAAATTCCTCAGAGAACAATTAATCTTGCCTCCAGAAGTTGTACATGCTCCAACACTGGAAGTTTTAAAGAAGATGTTGGATAACCATTTGTCTGAATTGGTGTAGGTTTTTCTGTCTAAGCAGGGTGTTTGACTATTAGGTAGGTAGGTAGGTAGGTAGGTAGGTAGGTAGGTAGGTAGGTAGATGATAGATAGATAGATAGATAGATAGATAGATAGATAGATAGATAGATGGATGGATGGATGGATGGATGGATGGATGGATGGATGGATGGATGGATGGATGAACGGACGGATGGACGGATGGATGGATGGATGGATATGAGATAGAATAGGTAGGTAGGTAGGTAAGTAGGTAGGTAGGTAGGTAGGTAGATAGATAGATAGATAGATAGATAGATAGATAGATAGATAGATAGATAGATAGATAGATAGATAGATAGATAGATAGATCAGTTTGTCTGCTCCACTGATACCTGATTCTGAAGGCAGCTGATAACTGTCGGAGGGTCCTGGCCCCCGTCTCTGCCTCCAACACAGAGCCCTCCTCAGAGCCTTCCCCAGATTCCAGGACTGGCCCATGTTCCTCTCCAACCTCCTCACTGTCTCAATCTGCTGCCAGCTCCAGTGGCTGCTGTCAGGCCACAACAACCCAGCCTGCTATCCCATAGTTTCAAAAATGCCTTTAGAACGTCTCTCCTAACACTATTTTGTAATAATATTGTGGTTAGGGTGAATAGAAATGATTAATGGCGCAATAAACTGTAATACACCTTGTATGGGGTTAGGGAAAGCGAGTCCTTGAATACTAAACAATGCTATACTTCAGTTTTCTGCTCATGCTATTGCATTTAATCACATTATTCCCATTGTGGTTGCGATAGGAACTATACAGCTTGTTCTCCAACAATTTCTTACGCTACTTCAAAGTACAAGTAAATTAAATAAACCACAGTGCAGCTATTATTAGGTAAAAAAAGAGGAGGATTTATCTGAATATTAAACATAGATAAGGATTCTCTGGGGCTTTGCTTTGTAACATCTACGGTACACAAAACTTAAATATTCAAGATTTTGTACCCTGTCGGATTCTTCTTTGCTTTGCAAGTTTATTTCTGGAAATATTTTTCTTTTCTTCCAGCTTGTAAATTGTCTTTCGATTCTTGCATAATCTTTTCTCCTCCTTCCCCCCACTCAACTCCATTTTAGCCTCAGAAGCTACTATATTACGTATTATGTTTCAAAGCCCTAATTAAATTGTGCTGCGTGACCCACATACATTCTCTGTTGAGACCCTGTATGTGGAGGAATATTGAACATTAATCTCAAAGCCACCCATTAAACTGAAACATATCAGTACCATCCTCCAAATCACCCAGGAAATTATATTATCTCTTAAAGGAGGAAGTCCCGCCTTTCATCATGTCCTCTTCGACATCTTAATAACAGAATTGGAAGGGACTTTGGAGGTCTTCTAGTCCATCCCCATGCTCAAATAGGAGACCCTGTGCCATATCAGACAAATGGCTGTCCAATCTCTTTTTATAAGCCTCCAATGATGGAATCCTTCTTCGTTGACCAAGGTTGACTCAGCCTTCCATGCTTCCTAGGTGGGTAAAATGAAGACCCAGATTATTGGGGGCAAGAGGGTGACTCTGTAAACCACTTGGAGAGGGCTGTAAAGCACTGTGAAGTGATATATAAATCTAAGTGCTAATATATCATATGTTCACACAGAATACTACATACTACATACATTACTACATAGTAATCTACAAGATAATCACAATTTCTGTGCTCATTTACTGTAAGGAAAAAACCACCCATCAGTTGGGATGTTTCTAGTTCAATATCAAATTGATTCCTGGCTGTGCATTCCCCCCCCCCCCCAAGTGTTAACACTAGACACTAGATTCTCCCCTAATTCACATCAAGGTATCTTTAAAAAATGTAATACATTTAATGATGGATATTGTTGAAAAATGCACATCTCCAGTTCTTACATCCAACCTGAAGACATTAATGAAACCCAACTTTCCGTATTGTCCAGGAAAGGTCTACTTCTAACATGTCATATGTGAAATAGATGACATTTGGTTAGTCCAACAGTTGTAAAAATATGTGTGAAGACATATAGAGCAAGAGTTTCTTGCAAGATAGTCATCATTCTTTTAGGACTTGTTACTGGAGTCTTTCAAGGTTTCTTCTGGGAAATAAACCAGCCAATTCATCATTGTATGATGAGATGTGCCTTCAAAACCATTCCTGGTCTGATAGACCTTTAAGCATTGGCTATCAGTGCAACCAAAACCAACATGTCATTTGGAAAGGAAGTGTGTTTTCATCAACATAGACACAAAAAGGCTATGAAGGATAGCCTGAAGAAACACTTGAAGGATTTCAAGCTCAAATTTCATCTTTAAAGGCCCTCTGTTGAAAAAAAAGAATTTAACTATAGTTTTATGTTCCATTGGCTTCTTTCAATATTACATTATAAATGCATATTTTATGTCTTTCACAAAATGTTTTGTGGGGACAAAGTCTCTTTGTTTAGCTGAGCACCCAAGATTTTAAAGGCAATATTTTAAGAACAAACTTTCAAAAGACTGCAAGATCTAAAGCAATACCTCTTATTTATTAAATAATTTTGATTTTTGTTTTGGGCAATGTCAAACTTCTTTCATTCCATTCATAAAGAATTGTGCCTTGAGAGTTCTCCCTTTGGCCTTTATTAACCAATGTTAATAGAGTTAAATTGCCTTGTTGGAATTCCTTGTCTCTTTGACATTGTTATAATTTTATAACTTTATTCTTTCAAAATATTTAATATTAAATAAATTTTAATATTTTAATTTTAATTCTATATCCTTTTTATATCCTGATATTATACTGTACAGTGTACACCACTCAGGGGCCATATTTGGGGAAAATGGATGACCTAAAAGCATTAAGTATTAAGAAAGTAAATAAGTAAGTAAGTTGGGTTAAGTTCCTTAAAAGAACTAATTAAACAAAAAAAAGCATTCATCTTCAGACTGAAAGAGAAGAGTACCAATATCAATCTACTAAGGGCGTTCCAAGTAGAATAGATTACCATTTTGAAACAAATCCCAAAAAAAATTAGAGAGATAAGAAGGAAGTATTCCTTTTTATCTAAAAAAATGTTTAAAAAAGGGATCTGGTTCAAATGGCTAATGCCTGAAGGAATGTTGGTTTTCTGGGAAGGGGGCAGAGTTAGAGTTAAAATGGTAGAAGAGGCGGAGGCCTTTCTTAAGAAACATTCCCCACTCCTGGAAGACGAAGAAGAGGGAACGGGAGGGGCCATGGCTCCGCCCATTGGCGGGAAAGAGAAAGAAGAAACAATAGCAAAGAGACTCAGATCCCAGAAATGAATAGATATTGAAAATATTACTGTAACCTGTGAACAGGGATGGCAGGGAAAACAAATGATTGAATATATGCATGTTAAAATATGATATATATACAGTGGTACCTCGGTTCACGAATGCCTCTGTTCACGAACAACTCGGTTCACGAACAGAAAAGTTCATAAAAATATACCCCGGTTCACAAACTCCGCTTCGGTTCACGAACAGAAAAGTTCATAAAAATATGGTCCGGTTCACAAACTCCGCTTCTGTTCACGAACTCCGCCTCGGTTCACGAACTCCGCCTCGGGTCACAACCAATTTGGTTCGCGACCAGAGTCAGTTCAAGAATTAAAACCAAAAGAAAGATCAGAACGGATCAACCAGATTTACATTAAACCCTATGGGAAACTGTGCCTCGGTTCACAACCAATTCGGTTCGCGACCAGAGTCAGTTCACGAATTAAGTTCGTGAACCGAGGTACCACTGTATATAGCTTTTACCAATTATTTTCTTTTTTAATTTTGAATTTTTATGAAGTATCGGAGGTGACCAACATCCTCCACATGGAAACCATTGAAATGTTTATATATTACCCTACTTTACCCCTTTTCCCAAAAATACTGAAAAACCCAATAAAAATTGCTTTAAAACCAAGTAGAATAGCTGTACTGGCAGGATAACAAAAATACTAGCCTGTTTTTCCCTCCAAAGCAAATTATGTACTAAATTACTTTGGCATTTAAAAAAAAAACCAACATTTTCTGAATTCTATTTTTTTTCCTTTTTATTCATACACATTTTGAATACAGTCTAGGGCAAGGTGCCGGTCCGTGGCTGGATGGGAGCCGGGCCGCAGGGCTAGAGAGGAGGAGGAGGGAGGAGGAGGCAGCCCCCTGAGCACAGCGTGCGGGAGAACGCAGGCGCGGCTGTTCGCGCCGTTGGAGTGTGCCTCTTCCTCCACCCTCGTCGATGGAAGGATTCCTGGACGCCGCCGGACCGGCCACCGATTCCCTCCCCTGCTGGCATGCCGGCCACTCATTTTCTTCCAGGGACTGCGGAGGCTCTGCGGGCTGGGGAGGGAACTGGCGGGTTGCTCCGGCGGCGCACAGGAGTCCCTCCGTCGACGAGGGTGGAGGAAGAGCCCCCACCATCCTCCTGCGTTCTCCCGTGCGCTCTGCCCAATGGGCTGCCCCCTCCCTCCTCCTCCTCTCCAGCCCGGCACCTATCCAGCCACGGAGCCTGAACGAGCGAACAAGCGACCAATCGTGGCAGGCGGGATGAGGAGGCTGGGGGCAGGGGACGGGACGACGATGACGACGACAGACACACATAGAGAGACAGAGGGAGGGAGGGAGAGAAAGATAGACAGAGACACAGAAGGAGTGATTGAATGAATGCAAGACACACGCACACACACGCACACAGAGTGACAGAAATGGGCGGATGAAGGAGAGACACAAAGAGAGAAAGAAAGAAAAAAGTGGGAGAGAAAGACAGACAGAGAGAAAGAGACAGAAAGGAAAGAAAGAGACAGGAAAAGATACAGAAAGAGGGAAAGAGAAAGAAATAGAGAGAAAGGGAAAGAGAGAAAGAAAGAAATAGCGAGAGAGAAAAAGAGAGACAGAGACAAAGTAAGAGAAAGAAAGAGAGAGAGAGAAAGAAAGAAAGAACTTATGACCACAGTTGAGGCCAAATTGTTAAGTGAGTTTCACATTTTCAAAGTTGGCCACGCCCACCCAGTCACATGACTGCTGAGCCCCTCAGCCGGTCCGCAGAATTTTCTTTAAAATGAAACCGGTCCCTGGTGAAAAAAAGGTTGGGGACCCCTGGTCTAGGGTATATCATTTACAAAAAAGCAAAGGAAGAGCAAAAAGAAATACTAACACATATACTAATAACGATAATAAGTGTAACTGAATAATTTTAACTAGATTTCTCTTTGTATTAGCTTATTTGTAATTCTGTTAATTATATTAGCATACTTATAATTATCAACCATCTTTATATTTAATTCATATGAACATTTTCTGAATTCTAGTTACTTGTTCCATTTGTACAACATCTTCTTGGGCTTCAGATATTCTTGAATAAATCAATTTTATATTCTAAATTGCACCCAATTTCCCCCTGTAATTGTAAAGAAATAAGACTTTGTGAGTTTATTCAGATTGAAAACACAAAGGAATCATTAATCCCTTCCCTCCTTCCTTCCTTCTTTCCTTCCATCCCTCCCTCCCTCCCTCCCTCCATCCATCCATCCATCCATCCATCCATCCATCCATCCATCCATCCATCTTACTTCTCCATATATCCATCCATCCATCTATCAATCCATCCCATCCACTTCCCTCCCTTACTTCCTTTCTATCTCGCCACATGAACACATCCAGAAAAGTTCTCCTCTGTTGATACTTGTGGGGGGGGGGAAATATATATTAACTATGCGTAGTGTGTAGGCCACTTGGTGTGTAGACTTCAAACAAAAGTGTCATCTAGCTACAGTTTCTGGTGTAAGGATCAGCCCAAAAGAAATTGTCAATAGAGTCAAGGATCTTGGAGTCGTCTTTAAGATATTTCTTGGATCACAGGTTTCAAAAAAACAATTGTGTGTGTGTTTGTGTGTGTACAGAATTGACATTCTGGACTTCTAACATTGAAGCATTTTTTATTCATTTTGTGGTGAGCTTCGGTAGATCTATAAACTCATTTGTGAGGCCCTGGTCATCTTTTGTGGTCGATTTTTGTAAAGGAAGATGTTCTTGTTTACCACATGGCTAGTCTGTGGGAACTGTAAGCGTTGACAGATAATCCATAACTCTTCTTTCCTCCATCACCCCCACCAAACTCTACCATTTGAACTGGAACAGTTTTTATCTTCTCCTGTCTCCCCTGGTCTGTATGTCTCTGTCTTCTTCTGACACTTTGTGGATGCTTCAGACCTACTCGCAAGATCATTGTTTGCATGAAGATACCTAAGAAATTTACCTCTTGGGCACACCATTGATGATATCCCATATTTTACAAGAAAGTTGCTATTTGTTGGCTCTAATTACTTTCTTTAATCTAAGATTTAATTAAGGGGAGAAAGAACTTGCTGCAAAAGCAACATAATTAAGAAACGAAGTTTATTTATTTAGCTATGCGTTGTTGATGCCACTTTTTTCTACATAGCTTTGAAAATTTGTCTCTATCATTACCTCCTTCCCTCTTATATCACATAGAGTCAAGGAACATGTTTCTGGCTGGTTTGAATCTCTTTGTCACACTCTCCCTCTTCTCTGGACAACACATATTTTCTCCAAAAAGCTCTTCCACAGCACTGAACCTTACAACTTTAAGATTGTTCTAATATTGTAAAGCCTTAGTAAGACCACATGGAATTCTGCATCCACCTCTGGTCATGACAATATAAAAAAAGATATTCAAAGTTCAAACTCTGGAAAGATTGCAGAGAAGAGCAACAGAGATGATTAGAGGGCTGGAGGCTAAAACATGTGAAGAACAATTACAGGAATTTGGTATGTCTAGTTTAATGAAAAGGACTAGGGAAGACATGATAGTACTGTTCCAGTATTTGAGGGGGTCCTACAAAGGGGAGTGGGATCAAACTATTGTCCAAAGCACCAAAAGGCCAGATGAGAAACAATGGATGGGATCTAACCAAGGAGAGAAGCCACCTAGAACTAAGGAGAAAATTCCTAATGGTTAGAGCAATCAACCAATGGAATAGCTTGACTTTAGAAGTTGTGGAGGCTTTAAAAAAGACTGGACAACGATTTGTTTTAAATGATAGAGGGTCTATTGCTTGAGCAGGGCTTGGACTTTATTATTCTGTTATTAAAATGTTGAAGGGGACATGATGGAAGGTGGGACTTCCTCCTTGTGTTGGAGATGCATGGATTTCAGCTTCCAGAATTCCCAAGCCAGACCTTATCAACCTTGGTAACTTTACGATACGTGACCATATTTATTTTGTACCGTTTTAATTGTTTTTAATTATCTTGTGATGTACACCACCCAGAGTTAATTTTGGGGATGGGAAGCTATAGACATTAAAAAAAATGAATGCATTCAAAACATCCTTAGATTTCCTTTGAGTATTCAGATGTGAGTGTATATACTCTAGAAATGCTCAATGTTTACTCAAATACCAGAGGGAAGAGGTGAAGGCTTTGGTGGACTGGTGCAATAAAAGTAACCTGTTTGTAAATGTTAATTAAAACAAAGCAGATCATTGTAGATTTTAGAAAGAGCAGACATAGTCATACTCCACTCAGTATCAAGGATGCAGCTGTAGAGATGGTCAACAATATTAGGGACTTCCTGTTCCTGGTGGCGACGGACGAGCCTTGGGGTTCGTCCGCCGTTTTGTTCTTTTTTCTGCCCCAAACGGGGCGGGGTGCCCCTTTTTTTGGGGACCCTCCGTAGGGCTGGCTTGCCTGGACTGGTTCAGCCTGGCAGCGGCTGGGGAACAGTCCTTGTCTTCGGTCTAGGTGGAAGAAGACATGCTGCGGGGGGCTTGGTTCCCTTCGCCAACGGAGGACAGTATCGAACAATGAATTTGGAGAGAACGGAGCGCTCGGGTCAGATGGCTTTTCCAGGGCTTGAGCTGCGAGGTGGATTTAACTTTATTGCTGGCGGCTTTGGATGAGAGAAACGTGGAGGGGGGTGTTTGCTTGCTAAACCCCCCCTCGGATTTACAGCAGCGGCGCGCAGAAATGGCTCCTGGAATGCAGGGAGCGGATATTTCGCATCCGGACTGTTGCACAACAAGTGAAAGTCTTCCGCGGCTTGTTTTCATACAATGTATCTAAGTCCAGCTTGACTGAAACAATTTTCTTTGCTATTTTCTCCGGCTCGCTGCCAGAGTGGGTGGTGGAAGATGGCTGCCCTTTGTTCCTGAACACTTATTTATTTATGGAAAATTTCCAACACCTCTTTGCGATTTGGACTGCCTCTCTCTACCAATGGAGAAATTTTTTGGATTAATTGATTCCTTCCCTGGAATGCCTTCTTTATCTTAATAATTGACTGTGAAAATTGCTTCTCTTCTGGGTTCTACAACTTTTTACAATTTTGATTGGAACTTTCTTCTCCTGACTTGCTCCAGCAGCCGCACCCAAAAAACGCCATCTTAGTGGCACTGACTTAAACAGTTTACCATGGCTTCAAAAAAACAACCAGGAAATCCAGGATTGGAAGAGAGAATGACAGCTATGGAAACAGCGTTAAACTCCTTGGTGCTGGAAATCAGAGAATTTAGAAAAGATAATGCTAGCACTAAACTTGAACTTTTGGAGACACAGAAAAAATTGCTGGAGAATACACAGAAGACCGAGGAGTTGGAAGTGGGGCTGGCTGGGGCAAAGGGAGAACTTAAAAATGTTAATACTGAAATTGGAGATTTGTCTGGTCATATGTCTAGGATGGATTTTGAGAGGATGTCATATTTTTTAAGATTTCAGAATATTTCTGAGGAATCTGGTGAATGCCTTCCTGATCTCATGAGTACAATTTTATCAGACTATTTACATAAACCCAAAGAGGAGATCAGGGGGGACATTGACCTAGTCTACAGAATAAATTCAGCATATGCCAGGATGAATGAAGTACTCAGAGAGATACATATTAAATTTGTCAGAAGGTCGACTAGGGAGGGAATCCTGAAGGCGCAGAGGGAGGGTCCGTTAATTTATCAACAAAAGGAAGTCGCTATCTTGAAGCAGATCCCAAAAAAGATTAGGGAGGTGAGAAGGAGGTATTCCTTCTTATCTAAAAAATTGTTTAACCACGGGATTTGGTTTAAGTGGGCGATGCAAGGGATGTTGGTGTTCTGGGATGGAGGAAGAGTAAGGATTAAAACAGTTGCTGAGGCGGAAGCCTTTCTTAAAAAACATTCCTCTATCCTGGGGGAAGATTCAGGGGGGGCGGAGGGGGCCACGGCCCCGCCCGCTGGGAGCCAGGAAGGAGAACAAGAAGACACAATTGCCAAGAGACTTAGATCTAAAATATGACTTTTATTTTTATTTTTATTTTTATTAATATAGCATAATTTTTGTCTGGATGTTTGTACACGACTGCCAGCATAGAATTCAGAATTTATATGTATGCATTTATTTTCACCTTGTTGTATTATTGAAAAATGTATTACCAATGTCTTGTTAAGAAGCCCGGGAGGGGCCAACGTTCCCGACGTGAAAGTTCTCAAAATATCTTTTTAATTCACCTTATCCTATCCCTTTTTGTTAAAAAATTTGTAAAACTCAATAAAAGTTTTTCTATATAAAACAAAACAACAATATTAGGTATCTGGGGGTGCAGATAACTAACAATCTGAATTGGTCTCTCCACATATCATCCTTAGTGAAGCATGCAAACCAGCGTCTGCCTTTCCTGCGTCGGATGAAGAGAGCACACCTTTCTCCTTCTGTCTTGGCTGCTTTTTTTACAGAGGCACAATTGAGAGTGTTTTAACAAACTGCCTCGCTATTTGGTTTGGTGGCAGCAGTGCCTCAGATAGAAAGTCCCTACAGAGAGCGGTGAGGACAGCAGAGAAGATTATAGGGAACTTGCTTCCTGTTATTCAAGCTGCAGCTTATAAGTGCTATGTGCTTAGAGCTCGAAGCCTTGTTAGAGACCCCACACACCCGCTTCATGGTCTGTTTCTGTTGATCCTCTCTGGGAAGAGGTTCTGAAGTATTTCTAGCAGGACTTCCAGATTCTGTAATAGATTCGTTCCCTTGGCCATCCATCTGTGAAACTTGCAAGATTTGCTTGTCTTGCCATGTACATGTATACATCTGAACTAGACTGTGTTGTTTCTCTCTGTCCTATAATATATGTAGCTATGTGCATAATTTTTTATTTATTTTCTCATGTTTATGTAATGAATATCAGAGGTAGTGACCCTTTGAGAGCTGTATGCAACAAAATTTCATTTTTTAAATATATATTTTTTTATTTACAAACATATAAAATACACACACAAAACTTAGACATACACCACATTTACACAATACAATATGAACAGGAGCTTCCTGTTCTTTCTAATAGCAATTGTCAATTGATACCGCTCACCTTATATTATTTCACCTTCTATTATATTTCATTTGTATTTCACCATTCTTAACCCTCTTATTTTACTCATCTGTCTGCTATATTGGCTCTAGTAAATTTAATCCACTTCGATACGTATATTTATTTATTTATTAAATTAAATTAAATTTATTAAATTTATATCCTGCCCTTCTCCAAGAGGACCCAGGGCGGCGCACAGGAAATTAAAATACATACAAAAAACACAATACAAAATTTAAAAACCTATTAGATCCCCATCCTGCGCTAAAACCAATTAAAATCCCAGAATTAAAACTATCTATGGCTAGTCCCAGCGGAGACTATGTTAGGCCGGCTTGATAGAAGAGGTGTGTTTTTAAACACTGGCGGAAGAGGCAGAGGTCAGTGATGGTACGGAGTTCAGGGGGTAGGTCGTTCCACAGGGCAGGGCCCTCCACAGAGAAGGCCTTTCCCCTGGGTGTCGCCAGTCGGCATTGTCCGGCCGACGGCACCCTGAGAAGGCCCTCTCTGTGGGAGCGTATCGGTCTAAGGGATGTATGGGGCAGGAGACGGTCTCGCATATAACTAGGTAATATATGTGTTAATTCTCCTTAGCTACTATTTTTGGGCTTCATTGGCTTCCTTCATTGATCCTTGTTTCTTTCCTAATCCACCTATACCATTTATCCCATATCTGGTAGTATTCTGTTTCTTCTTTTCCCTGGATTTCTTTCAAAATTTTAATGTAAGCCGATTTGTGCACCTTCAAAGTGATAATAAAGTTACTCTAAGTCTGACTCTAAGATTTCCCCATTCTGGTTTATTGTTAGATTGTTTCTTAGCATCCTTATCTCCTTATTTCCTGGTGTGCTTCTCCCTCCATATGACACAGTTTAGCCTTGTCAATATAGCTCACAAATTATCTTCTTACAAACGCATTCCTTGCTAACTCTTTTTCTCTCTTTCTCTAAATCCCCTGCAGATCTCCAGACAACAGATGAATTGTGAAAGGGGTCAATTAAGGGTAAGTGTAACAATATGCATGCTTTTCTGCACTGAGCATATGGTTTCTTGTATCCTTGGTTCACATGCGTCCATCGGATGTCTCCATTGTTCTTGCTTGTATTTTACTCAAGAGAAAGACTTAAATATTCCTCAGAATGTGACATTCTCTGCTTTGATCAGAAGGAACTGTACGTAGTTTTGATGGCTGGTGTTGTTTTGTTCTTGTTTAAAGTTTAGGAACATTGCGTTTTCTTGTCTTTAGGAACAATGTTTTACAATCCAGCATTAAACGAAAGAAGGATCATTAAAGAGGGGTTTTGGTTTGGTTTGGGTGGCTTGTGCTATTTTCACAAAATCTGATCTTGTGGTGGCAAAGTTGTGTGACACCAAGGCCAAGAAACTTATAACCACCCAATTGGGGCTGGGGGAATAAAGTGGTGAGCAAGGAATACTGAATCCAATATTCTATATTTTATACTTCCCCTATCCGCAGCTGTCTTGTTCAGACAATACGGTATCATTTATTTATTTTATTTTTTTTAAAAAAATATGATTTATGTTTGAAAGCTTCAACATAAATATTCTTCCCTAGGATGATTATTAAATTAATAAGAAGCAAATCTACCATGTCATAATTATAACTGATTACCTCGAAAGTTAGAAAGACTTAAATAAGATAGATTGCATTGCATTAAATTGTACTAAATTGTATTTGTTAAAACATTTCTGTATTAAAGTAAACACAGAAATGCACACATGCACAGACAATTGTCAGATGCAATCAGGCACCTACAGAGACAAGAAGAAGGAAAGACAGAAGCTATGTTTGCCATATTATCATTTCTGCAAACTTCAGTTGGTGCATAAATGTAGCCGCATGGATAGCAAATGATGCCAGATTTATTTATGTTATTTTATTTATTTATTGGCTTGTCAAACATGTACAAGATAGCAGGTATAAGTATAAACGTGGACATGAACAAAGGAAATGAATACAAATAAACAGGGACAGTAGGCACACTGGTGCTCTTATGCACGCCCCCTCTACAGACCTCTTAGGAATGGGGTGAGGTCCACGTTGGACAGTTTGAGGTTGAAGTTATGGGGGTGTTGAGGATGTAACAACGGAGTCAGGTAGAGCATTCCAGGCGTTGACCACTCTGTTGCTGAAGTCGTATTTTCTGCAATCGAGTTTGGAGTGGCTTACCTTGAGTTTGTATCTATTGTTTGCTCCTGTATTATTGAGGTTGAAGCAGAAGGTACCTGTCAACATCTTACCTGTTGACAGGTAAGATGTTGCAGCAGACACTTTTGTGTACTCTGCTTAGATCACACCACAGGCGGTGCAGTTCCAGATTGTCCAAACTCAAAATAACTCAAGTTGCTTTGTGTATTTATTTTGGATGCTTTTTTTTTTACTATTCTTTTCATTGTTTTTAAAGTGTTTTCTTGTTTTAATTGTAATGCATGCTTTGAATTGGAAGCTGCCTAGATTGATTGAGATGGGCAGCTGTAGAAATTGAATGAATTGATGAATGAACAAACAAATGAATGGATATTCCGGGAAATGTTATATACATACGGTAACTCCTGAGCGAGTGGAAAGATGAGTGCAGACTTTATATTCTTACAGATTTCAAACTTGATCAGCCTCAAAGGAAACTTGTGCTCCTTACACAGTGTTTTGTTGGTGATTGTTGCTTGTTGACATACTGTGCATTCTTATCCTCCCATTCAGATAAATCAGCCAGGGTAGTACATATTCCATCCATTAACTGGACTTGAAGTACTTTTTAAATCATATTGAAAATATTCTAAAATATATAAAGCACTTATGGTGGGAGGGGGAGGTCATGGGCCTCCATGGGGTTGCAAATAAATTTGATGAGGGTTGCACCATCTGGGGGGAGGGGCTTGCATATATGGGTTGCTATGAGAATTTTTCTCTTCCCTAGCCCAGGGATGCGGTGGCTCAGTGGCTAAGACGCTGAACTTGTCGATCAGAAAGGTTGGCAGTTTAGCGGTTCGAATCCCTAGTGCTGTGTAATGGAGTGAGCTCCGTTGCGCTTCTGTCAATCTAACAGATCAAAAGCACATAAAAATGCAAGTAGAAAAATAGGGACCACCTTTGATGGGAAGGTAACCGTGTTCCATGTGCCTTCGGCATTGAGCCATGCTGGCCACATGACCACGGAGACGTCTTCAGACAGCGCTGGCTCTTCAGCTTTGAAACGGAGATGAGCACCACCCCCTAGAATCAGGAACGACTAGCACATATGTGCGAGGGCAACCTTTACCTTTACCTAGCTCAGCCAGTTGGCACCAAAATCAAGATTTACTGTTATAAACCACAAGTAACAGACTGAGTAAATGTGGATTCAGCAACAGAATTGGTTCTCTTTTTCCAGTTAAACCTGATTTCTGGAACTATTCAACATTAATTAATTTCATCCCCCCAGTATTTTTTTTTTAAAATGTGTTAATGGCCACGTTGTTCATTTCCACTGAAAACGTTTGATGAATTTGCATTTGATTACTGCACTATTATATCTGACAGAGAAATTAAGAAGCAATGATTAAAAATGGTATATTTATATATTTATTTATCTTCTCCAACACTGAACCCAGTGAAATAATTATTTTGGGTTGGTTTTTTTTTTTTCCAGCAAGTGAAGCTCGTGCAAATTCATCTATCATTTTAGGCATCTCGATACTAGAATGGATCGGAAGAACATAAGTAGTACCGTCCTCTCATAATGAAAGAGATGCCAAGGTCAATAAGCATGTTTTTAGCATACCGTTGTTTTAATGCTAGTGGAAATTATTATGCTGTCACTGTCTGCTTTTTGATTAATGCTGCTGGGAAAATGCCAGCTAGGCTGGAAGGAGGAGTCAAGGAAGGGCCTAGCATAGAGTGCTTGTGTAGCCACAAGAAACGTTAAGCTTGACTTCCCCCCCAAGAGCCATGAAGCCTTATCTGGTCTGTCAACCCTGAAACCATTTTTGGAGCATCTTGTCCCAGCTTCTGTCAAGCTAGCAGTTCAAAAGCATGTAAAAATATAAGTAGAAAAATAGGAACCACCTTTGGTGGGAAGGGAACAGCGTTCCCTGCGCCCTAGGGGATGGTGCTCATCTCCGTTTCAAAGCCGAGGAGCCAGCTCTGTCCGAAGACGTCTCCATGGTCATGTGGCCGGCATGACTCAATGCCAAAGGTGCCTGGAATACTGTTGCCTTCCCACCAAAGATGGTTCCTATTTTTCTACTTGCATTTTTACATGCTTTCGAACTGCTAGGTTGGCAGAACATGGGAGAAGTAATGGGAGCTCACTCCGTTACGCAGCGCTAGGGATTCAAACCACCAAACGGCTGACCTAACTGCGTCTTAGCCACCTAACCACTGTGTCCCTGTTACTATGTCACTGTGGCTTTCCGGGTGCGCTTCAAGGTGTTAGTAACCATCTTTAAAGCGCTCCATGGCATGGGACCTGGCTATTTGCAAGACTGCCTCCTGCTACCTAATACCTCCCACCAACCAGTCCGCTCCCACAGAGAGGGCCTCCTCAGGGTGCCGTCGGCTAGGCAATGTCAGCTGGCGACTCCCAGGGGGGAGAGCCTTCTCTGTGGCAGCTCCCGCCCTCTAGAATGACCTCCCCCCTGACCTTCACACGATCACAGACCTGCGCCTTTTCCGCCGGGCTTTGAAGACCCATTTATTTCGTGCGGCCGGCCTGGCGTAGCTTTTAATTGGTTTTAGATAGGGCTTTTATCAAAATCAGGCATACTATTTAATAGATTTTTAATTGTATTTTAATTGTTTTATATTAGTGATTTTATAGTAGTTGATTTTTATTGAGGCTTGTACACCGCCCTGAAGGAGAAGGTGCGGTATAAAAATTCATAAATAAACAAACAAATAAATAGATGATAGATGATAGATAGATAGATAGATAGATAGATAGATAGATAGATAGATAGATAGATAGATAGATAGATAGATAGATAGATAGATAGATAGATAGATAAATATTAGAGTATAAGAAACTATTTTAGAAACCATAGGTCTATTCATTTCCCTACCTTCTATATTTCTATTTTATTATATTATTTTTATTTTATATTATTCATTATTTTAGCGAACTCAGAGAGTTTGTTATACTAAAACAAAAACAGAAGCCAGAAATAAAATAAAATAAAATGTTTACTTGCCAAATTTGCTATCATGATTTGTCCCTGATAATTTTCTTCCCATTCATCTTTTTTTCACATTTCTTTTATACTGTGTACATTCTCTCTCTCTCCTCTCTTTTGTGATCAAGCCCAGTGGGATGGCCTATTTCTTCACTCCTCTTATTATTTCATGGAGATCTTTATTGAACCTAATTGAATTTTGGTCCTTTCATTCATCGCCAAAGCGCAAAATTTCCCCTGTGTGTTTCTGTGTATGTGACTCTCGCACGTATCAGAAATGGGGAGAGCTTTGTTCTCTTGCATTTAATATTGTGGCTGGAGGAAGGGGAAAAAATAAGATCATGGAACATGAATCATTCCTGCTTATTTAAGGCTGTGAAACAACCCAGGATCACAGCCCTAGGTAGAAATAAACTGTAATTCATAAAACTGTAAAAAGCATAGTGACGGGCTCAGGGCCCCAGCTTCTACTGCAGAATTATTGTGTCTTTTTTTATTTTAAAGTAGGCACTTTTGCTTCATTGTTTTTAGTTTCAAAGTCATGTCTGACCCATCGTGATCCCATGGACAATGTTCCTCCAGGGCTTCCTGTCCTCTATCATCCTCTGGAGTCCATTGAAGCTCACACTGATTGCTTCAGTGACTCCATCCAGCCACCTCATTCTCTGCCGTTCCCTTCTTCTTCTTTTGCCCTCCATCGTTCCCAGCATGAGGCTCTTCTCCAGGGAGTCCTTCCTCCTTCTCCTTAGGTCTTTGAGTTTCCTCTTCAGGATCTGGCCTTCTGAAGAGCAGTCAGGGTGGATCTCCTCTAGGACTGACCGGTTGGATGGCCTTGCAGTCCAAGGGACTCAATTTAGGAGCCTTCTCCAGCACCAGAGTTCAAAGGCCTCCATTCTTTGGTGCTCAGCTTTTCTTATGGTCCAACTTTCACAGCCATCCATTGCAACTGGGAAAACCACAGCCTTGACTATACATACTTTTGTTGGCAGGGTGATGTCTCTGATTTTTAGTAGGCTGTCTATATTTGCCACTTTTGCTTTACCAAAGCAGTATAATGTCATTGTTTAAGATGACAGGAAGGTATTCAACACCATTTGATGCATCTGTACACTTGGCATATGTTTAATGGGGTGTCCAATACATGGAGGTTCCCCCATTTTTAATTGACTTGCAGGAATCCAATCAAATGGATCTAGGAATGGAGCCAAGAGTTGAGAATGAAGGAGAATGCATAAATCAAGCCATTGGATTAAAAAAAAAATGTGTTATGATTGATCTGTGTGATCCAAGTAACCATAATCTCCTTAAACATATTTTTAGCCTTCTAGTTTCTAGAGCCTAATTCATGTGATTAGTTCAATGTTTAAAAAGTATTGTGTGAATTAAGGGGGGGGGGGGGGAGATTAATGTAAAACATGGCCAAACCTGTAGTAAGCCAAGTTCATTGTACAAATATAAATAAATGTTTTGGTACATTTTAAATCTTGAAACTAATTATTCCTTCAATTCTCTGGATATTTTTTTTGTGCAGCTTTTTATATTGATTTTATGCTACACCAAGGGTAGTCAACCTTTTTATACCTACTGCCCACTTTTGTATCTCTCTTAGTAGTAAAATTTACTAACCGCCCACCAGTTCCACAGGAATGGTGATTTATAAAGTAGGGAAGTCAATAAAATTAAAAAAAGGAAAGTGCTTCAGTATTGGACAAAACCCTCCTCCCGCCCGCCATGAAAGCTGGAACGCCCACTAGGGGGCGGTAAGGACCAGGTTGACTACCACTGTGCTACACTGTGGGCATTTAAATACTTATTATTGGGTTACTGTAGATACTAACCTGGCTATTACTAGTTGACTAAATAGCATGTTATTTGTGATTACTTTTTAAAACGATTTCCAAACTTCTCAGAGTGCTAGGCTAATTGAATGAGATCTATCTATCATCTATCTATCTATCTATCTATCTATCTATCTATCTATCTATCTGTCTGTCTGTCTGTCTGTCTGTCTGTCTGTCTGTCTGTCTGTCTGTCTGTCTGTCTATCTATCTATCTATCTATCTATCTATCTAATATATAAAATACATAAAATATATAAATATATAAAATATTAAAAAATCTACGAAAACATATGTATGTATGTATGTATGTGTTGTGTGTGTGTGTGTGTGTGTGTAACAACACCCTGTTAAGCCCCAATTAAGGGAGGAAGCATACTGCTTTCCTTTTCTGCCTTTCGGCTCATCACCAGAGACCATCTAGACAGAAAGCTATTCGTTCCGTTGTGTACTTTTTTTATATGTGTGTTAGGTTTTTGAGCTGATCAATAAATAAATCAGGGAGACTAGTATAGATCTATTTCGAGCTTTTTAGCTCTCATCAGCTAGCCATATCCTTACTGGGATTTGAACCGGGGCTGTATTACATGTTAGGCAGAAACCTTAGCCATTATGCCACCAGGTTCTCTTCCTGATCAGCTGAGACAGGTGATGAGCCAAAAGGCAGAAAAGGAAAGCAGTATGCTTTCTTCCTTAATTGGGGCTTCACAGGGTGTTGTGACACAAGTATATACTTATCCTTCTGTCTCAGCTGATCAGGAAGAGAACCTGGTGGCATAATGGCTAAGGTTTCTGCCTTACATGTAATACAGCACCGGTTCAAATCCCAGTAAGGGTATGGCTAGCTGATGAGAGCTAAAAAGCTCGAAATAGATCTATACTACTCTCCCTGATTTATTTATTGATCAGCTCAAAAACCTAACACACATATGTATATATGTATATATCTATATACAGTGTGTGTATATATGTGTGTGTGTGTATTCGTGTATGTGTGTATGTATATGTATATATGGCTGTGTGTGTGCACACACGTGTGCGTGTATGTTCCACATGTCTTGAACGCCTTGAGCCATTTCAACCAAACTTGGTACGCAGATGACTTACTCTCTGGAAACAAATGCGTGGGGGTAAGACACCCCTAACACCCCTCAGGGTGTGTGTTCTGCTAAGGAACAGCCTGTTGTGCCTTGTGATGACTTCTACCGTACTGCCATAAAATGGCTTCTACTGTGCAGCGCAGTGGAGTGGCCATGGTAACCACTCCACAAGGGGGCTCCCTCCAGTCAGGGAGAAAATCCAACATTAGAAATTAAGGTGGTATCACTTTCCTTGATGCTTCTGGGGACACAGGCTAAACATTTGGAACTAATTGAATTGTCACCAAAATCAGGGCTTTTCCTGTCTAATGCAGGATCAGGATAAAGAAATACCTGGGCAACACCGGATTATCAGCTAGTGTAGACATAAATGAATAGATTGAGGCTTCTATCTTTTAGGTGTGATGCTGCCATGCACATTGGTCTTGATATATAAAGAATAAATGAACAGAGAGCTGTGAAAGAAGGCTGTGTCTGTGTTTTTTCCCCCTCCAGATTTGAGATATATTGTAGTGGTGACCCTTGTCTAAATGGATCTTTGGTCTGATCTAGCAAACTCTGGTTATATTCTTCTGAGGGCTGAATTAATTGACTGTCCTACGAATGCATTGCTTGAAATTATTCTTAGACAACGTCAGGAATAGTCTTATCTACAATTCACTTAGTTTCAAGTAGGTCCTTTAAAAACAAAAGAATGCTATCATGTCAATTTAAGTGACCAGTTTTCAATGTTTTCTGTTTGTTTGTTTTTTGGTTGCCGTCACGTTGGGGGGAAAAAATCTCCTATAACATCAGATCTTCTTCATCTCTGAGTCCAAGCTTTCTTAAAAAGCCATTTCAGGACTTGGAACATTCTGCTAGAAGGAAATATCCTCCCTTTTCTTTCAGTCCAAGGTAAAGATACAAAAGCAGCCACTCTAAAGAGACATTTTTTCCTCTTTCCTAGCATTCTGGGAAGTCATTCTGGGAACCAATGAACAGAACACCCAAATAATTCCTTACAGGTGTTCCTCAACTTACAGCCATAGCTGAATCCAAAATCTATGTTGCTAAACAAGGCAGTTGTCTTGTGAGTTGTGTCCCATTTCTTGCCACAGTGAATTCACTGCAGTTGTGAAGTTAGTAACACGGCTGTTGAGTGAATCTGGCTTCCCCATCGTTTTTACTAGTCAGATACAGAGAACAGGTATTCAGTAGGATCTTCATGCAATTTAGAAAGCAAAGTTACAGTATTGTGGGGACCAGAAAGACTTTGTCTCTTATTAAAATTGGCATCTCTCTCTCCCTCTCTCTCCCTCCTTCCCCCTCCCTTTCTCTCTCTCCCTCTCTCTCCAACTCGCTCTCCCTCCCTCTCTCTCCCTCCCTTTCTCTCTCTACCCCTCCTTCCCTCCTTCCCTCCTCCCTCTCTCCCTCCTCTCTCCCTCCCTCTCTCCCCCTCCCTCCTCCTTCCCTCTTCCCTTTCCCTCCCTCTCCCTCCCTCTCCCTCCGTCCCTCCCTCCCACTCCCCCCCTTTCTCTCTCTCTCCCTCCCTCCCACTCCCTCTCCCTCCCTCTCTCTCCCCCTCCCTCTCTCCTTCCCTCCTCCCTCTCTCCCTCCCTCCTCTCTGCCTCCCTCTCTCCCCATCCCTCCTCCTTCCATCCTCCCTCTCCTTCCCTCTCCCTCCCTCCCTCCGTCCCTCCCACTCCCTCCCTTTCTCCCTCCCACTCCCTCACTTCCTCCCTCCCTCCCTCTCTTTCTGTCCAAATGCACATTTCAGACTACACACACACACACACGCAAATCCACACTGATGGAAACCCAGCCATATTTTTTTTCCTACTTTAAAACTGCATCATTAGCACATTTTACTATGCTGTCAGAGACAGATGAGTAAAGCAGGTAGATTTCAGCTCTGACCCTTCCTCTCTCTTTCCCGGTTAGATGGCTCTGAAGCTATATTTAAAACAAAGATTCAGCAGTAACGGCTAATTCAGTTCCTTGCCCCTGGCTGGGATAAAGTAACTTTTCGGCTTGCCAACTTCTCCTCTTAACTGTATCAGTTGGGAAGATGGAGGTAGAATGACCCATGCAAATATTAGCACGGGAAATCAAAGTAAGATTATAAAAAAAAAAAAAGCTTGCAAGGAAGGAATACAGAGATATGTCGTATCTGGTCACATTGGGACTCCAGTGTCATCCCAGTGCCAGCATCTGATGGCATGACTAGGACTTGAGTTTCTATCCTTCTGAGTTGAAGACTGCAGTCTGAAATAAGAAGGTACAGCTGTGTTCATCTCATTGAAAATTAAAAACACCCTAAAAACAGAGGTTTTCTGTCTTTGTTCTAAAGCTGAAGAAGAAGCAGGCTTTCTGCAGCCACCAAATTTCCAGGACTTGCAACTCTTCTTGGTACCAATAGAGGGCACTGTGCCCCACACAAACCCAAGACATTGAATAAATTTGGGTTTTGGGCTCAGGAGCAGAAGCAATAAAGAAATAAAACCTACAAGGGGCTATATATTCCTTTTGGTCCACACTAATCTTTATCTAGACTACTCTTCAAGGATTTATTTAATTGCATGAAAGCCAAACGTCTTTCTTCTTTCCTTCCTTCCTTCCTTCCTTCCTTCCTTCCTTCCTTCCTTTCTTTCTTTCTTTCTTTCTTTTTTCTGCACAAGGCCAAACCAAAAAAGACTCTTCCCAAATATGTCTTCATTGAAGGTGCAGATGAAAAGCATAGGCTGAATCAGGAGAGATTTGACATCTGATTCAGTGGATTTAATTAGGATCCCTAGCTGATTCAACGGAGATTCAAAGTTTGTTTAATGGAGATAATTAGAAAGTTGATTTGATCTGAGAGAGAGAATGGAATAGAATGACAGAGTTGGACGGGACCTTGGGGGGTCTTCTAGTCCAACCCCCTGCTTAGGCAGCAAACCCTACACCCCTTCAGACAAATGGTTATCCAATATCTTCTTAAAAACTTCCAGTGTTGGAGTATTCACAACTTCTGTAGGCAAGTTGTTCCACGGATTCATTGTTCTCACTGGCGGGAAATTTCTCCTCAGTTCGAAATTGTTTCTCTCCTTGATTAGTTTCCACCCGTTGCTTCTTGTTCTACCTTCAGGTGCTTTGGAGAATAGCTTGACTCCCTCTTCTTTGTGGCAGCCCCTGAGATATGGGAAGACTGCTATCATTTTTCCCCTAGCCCTTCTTTTCATTAAACTAGACATGCCCAGCTCCTGCAACCGTTCTTCATATGTTTTAGCCTCCAGTCCCCTAATCATCCTTGTTGCTCTTCTTTGCACTCTTTCTAGAGTCTCCACATCTTTTTTACATCGTGATGACCAAAACTGGATCTAGTATTCCAAATGTGGCCTTATCAAGGCCTTATAAAGTGGTATAACAGATAATAGGATAATAGGAAGGCATTATAAAGTGGTATAATAGATATACCACTATATAATATACTATATATAATAGGAAGCTTCCCTATATATCCAACCAAGGGTCACCAGATCAGTTTATTGATTCATAAGCAAACAATTTATTTTGATGACTGGTTCTGAATGGGGGGGGGGTCCCCATTAAAAAAAATACTTCTGATAGAAATTAATCCCAAACAGAATCTCCAAATTCAGATTGTCTGAACTGTGCTACACACAGTTCTTTCCAAGATTGTTTCCTCTTTCAAACATCTGTGTGCCAATGTCCATACTCTTTCACTCACCCACATCCCCTGACTAAATCCAACTGAAAATTAATTGTACTTTCTTCAAAATGGTGGTTTTAAGAAAAGGTGCCTCGAACACATAGAATTTGAAAAGCATTAAATTAAAATTCAGCATTAACTTTTCTCTCAACGAGGAGTTCAGTATCTCGAAAGTAAAATGTAGAAATTCATAGAGCAGTCCAACAATGAAAGATATATTACTGACACTAACTGCAGTATTTAATATGATGATGTCTCTGCAAGTCAACAATGTTTATATTAATCGAGAAGCCTCATGCCTGGGAAATTGAGTTGGTTTCTTCAGGTATATTTCAAACAAAGTTTTATCATCTGCATCTCAGCTACTCTTGGGTGGAAACATGATAACACAAGAAAAATTCAGCTGGCCATTGACCGTATTATTAAATAAGCACAAAACATTTTAATGCTGGGAATTGTTGTGACCCACTAGTGGCAGCAGAGATGGCAACAGATTAGGACAGTGAGGAGGTTGGGGAGGAACCTGGGCCAGTCCTGGAGTCTGAGGAATGGTCTGAGGAATGGTCTCTGTGTGGGAGGCAGAGAGGGGGCCAGAGCCATATGCCAGTTATCAGCTGCCTTCAGAGTCAGACATCAGTGAGGCAGAATAACATCTGGAGCCTGTTCCCAGTGTGTGCATGCGCACAGTTACCAGATGAAGGGAACAGCTAAAGAACAGGTTGACTTGGGAGTAAGGCCACAAGTGGGTGATCAATGGCCTCTCCCAGAGGAAATAAAAGAGGAGCGAAAGGGGAGTGGAGTTTGCAGGAGACCATTAGTTTGCTTAATTGGTTTGTGACTCTCAGAGGCTCCTTGCCAAGTTTTGCAAATATCGGCCTGTCAGATCTCCAAGCCAGAGAAGGTCTGTGACTGTAAATCCTCCCTTGAAAGATGGACGTGAATGACAAGAATTCACAGCAAATTAATAAAAGGGTTTTTTGTCGGTACAAGGAGTTGCTTCCTGCTCTTCGGAAGCCTCAGTCAGAACAGGAATACGACATTTTTCATCATTCCAGAAACCTTGCAATATACTAGAGCTCAGACCATGCCATATAGTATGCAATCGGTCAGATGGAATCAGTTAAGGAAACTATCTGATGTCCACAAAATATTATAGGCTTGGCTTAGGCAATACAGAAGAGCTGGTTATGAAGGTGGCAGGCCATCTTTCCTTGCTGCAAGAGGTAAGGGCCTTCATCACTAAAGCTTTGGGATGAAACTCGTAATTCTTATTAGAAGATTCTGGAGAACTTATCTCCTCTGAGTCTGTCATCTGCATCTCTATAATTGTCTGTTTTGGCTCTGCAATCCAACATGACAGGCACAGATTTCAGAGGATAGAAACTGCAGAAAAAAAACAAATGCTAGCAACCTGCCTTCCATTGAGGACCTATATACTATACGAATCAAAAAATGGGCTGTGAAAATATATACAGACCCCTTGCATCCTGGACATTAATATGTTTCAACTCCTACCCTCAAAATGACGCTATAGGGCACTGCACACCAGAACAACTGGACACAAGGATAGTTCTTCCCCGAATGCCATCACTCTGCTTAACAACTAATTCCCACAACACTGTCAGACTATTTACTAAGACACGGAGGTTGGTTCCTACCAGTTAGCACCAGTTCGAGCAAACCGGTAGTGGTATTTTGGCCTAGGTTGCCGAACCAGCAGTGACCCAGGCTGGCCATGCCCCTGAATCAGTTCCCTGGTTGCTGCTGCCATTGCTGGCATGTTTTTGTAGTTTTAATGTTCTTGGCATATGTGCAGAACAATTTAAAGTCAACTGTGCACATGTGTGAAGTGAACCAGTAGGAATCAGGGTAGGAACCCACCCCTGCTAAGATTTCATTATTGTTATTCTTCACATCCTTCCTATTACCTATTTCCTTTTATACTTATGGCTATGAGGGATCGCATCCTGCCCCATACATCCCTTCGGCCGATTTGCTCGCACAGAGAGGGACTTCTCCGGGTGCCGTCCACTAGGCAATGCCAGCGGGTGACGCCCAGTGGAAAGGCCTTCTCTGTGGTGGGCCCGACCCTCTGGAACGACCTACCCCCCGAAATTAGAACAACGACGGACCTCCGCTCCTTCCGCCAGAAGTTAAAAACTCACTTATTTCAGCAGGCCAGCCTGGCTTAACTCTTATACCTAGCCGTAAAAAAATAAATTTGTTTTAATTTGAATTTTAAGGGTATTGTTAAGGTTTTTAGGGATTTTAAATATGGTTTTAGCACGGATAATTTAATTCAGTTTTAATATTCTGTATGTTGTATATTGTTATTCATTAGATTTTAATTTCCTGTGCACCGCCCCGAGTCCCCATGGGGGATAGGGGGCGGTCTATAAATTTAAAAAATAAATAAAATAAATAAATAAATAAATAACTCTGCTGCTAGTATCCTTGTGATTTATATTGTTTTATTTAGTTTCCTAATATGATTTTTTTTTGTTGATTGCTTATTTAGTATCCTATGACTCTCACTAAGTGGTGTATCTTATGATTCACGATGAATGTATTTATGATGACTGTGATCATGATTCATCACTTACAGCTTTTATGCACACTGAGAGCTTATGCACCGAAGACAAATTCCTTGTGTGTCCAATCGCACTTGGCCAAGGAAGAAAGTCTAATTCTAATAACTCTAAAGAGGCTCTGCTGATGCCATTTCCACAGTGGGCTGGAGGGAGGCAAGCCCATTAAAAGCAAAAGGTGTGAAATAACAACCTAAAATAGATGGCAATGAAATGTCCCCAGGTCCCTGAACATCGTCCTTCACATCTGCACTCTTCCTCATTGAGTTAGTAGAGTTTCCTTGGCAGGGGACTGACCGAAACATGGTTCATGCTTTAGAACCTCTGGATTCTCCATGGAAAACTGTGGATTAAAAAAACAAACCAATGTGTTTGTTAGACCAAGAAAACAAAAGGCTAAGCAGCCTAACCACCAATTAAAATACTCATGATGTCCTCTTCTACAGAATCATCAGAACATTCGCTGTGCTTGGACTAAGCATTTAAGCAGGTTCTTTGGGAGTATTATTGTTGGCATTTCTGCATTTCAATACTTGGGACTTTGGAAGGTCTGTTTGTAGCAGTTCATCCATTTCAATATTTCCAGTCTTACTAAGGATGGTCATATCCTTCTTTGCTTCGATATCCTGGATTATTTTTGAAGCAAACTTTTGAGATCGCTCTCCAGTTGTACAAGAGAAAAAGAGAACATGGTTTACTTAAGAGGAACATAGTATATGTTTTAGGCCCAAAATCTATTAGATTAACTATCCTGTAATTGCTAGAGTCCCTTTCATTCCATTGGATTTATGGCAAACCAGTGAAATTCTTATGTATTTTTTAAAAAATCAAAGGTTGCCAATGTCCAACTCTAGTGAGGTAGCCATTTTTTGATAGAACAATAGCACTTAATCTTATACTGCATACCACTTTACAGTGCTTTTACAGCCCTCTCTAAGCAATTGATAGAGTCAGCCTCTTGCCCCCAACAATGTGGGTCCTCATTTTACCCATCTCGGAAAGATGGAAGGCTGAGTCAACCTGGAGCCTGGTGAGATTCGAACTGCCAAATTGCAGGCAGCCGGCAATCAGCAGAATTAGCCTGCAGTACTGCATTCTAACCACTGCATCACCATGGCTCATCTCATGTATATAATATAAGTATATAAGTAGGCAGCTTCTATTTACTTTTTTCCATATGGTTCCCATGATCCCAAATATTGAGGACTGGGGAGATCCTTTTGCTTTTAGAAGAATTCTAATTCTGATTAGTAATTACTACCGCTGACTCTCAAACTGTATTTCCAAGACACTACCCTACAGAAACCCCCTGATTATCTAACTGTACCAATGAAAATTTGATAAGCAGAACTCTCTGAATATGTATCGTACATGCAAAGGATTGGGCGGCCATTGATTGTGACACTGAAAAGAAGAAATGAAACATAGCCATTAAAAGGAAAGGAAAGGAAATGTTGTAAAAACTCTTTTAAAAGTTTTACAGAACTTATTTCTTCCCAACTGTCTGAATGTCTTTCTTTCCTCAGTTGCCCAAACTCTATAAATGGCCAAAGTGGAGAACTCATTAAATAGGATAGAATCAATTAATGCAGAGTGGACATTTGCCCCAACCAGGGGGTTCATGATCCAGCGAGCAACAGCGGGAACCAACAATCTTGCCTAAAAGGCTCTTTTGGAGTGTCCTTCACAGAGGTGGCCGGACATCTCATCTAGGAGACAAACAAATGCTTTCGCGAACTCA
The DNA here is from genome assembly GCA_039707465.1 of Rhabdophis nuchalis. Taxonomy (NCBI): domain Eukaryota; kingdom Metazoa; phylum Chordata; class Lepidosauria; order Squamata; family Natricidae; genus Rhabdophis; species Rhabdophis nuchalis. The sequence goes on from CM077652.1 coordinate 32,201,194, forward strand.
TAAACCCCTTGCAGTTTTCCAACACCGACCTCCAAAGGAAGTCTCGGGATTGACTCAGTTTCCACTTGAAGCAAAATTAACTCAATGAATCTTTAAAGTAGGGAAGATTGCAAATGACCTGTCCATCGGTCACCAGCTTTGTGGTCTTCTCTTGTTTTATAATTCATCAATGGTACTTTTGACTGGAAAGCTAAAACTTTAAAGGCCAAATTTGGCAGCAAATTGGAATGAGGTTTTTGTTGTTGTTTTGAAAGAACAAGAGGTTCTGGAAATGTCTTGTCACCACTCCCTTAGTCGTATTTTGGTACTGGAAGAACTTGCCCACTGTCATCTTGATTTGATGGTTAACAGTATAATTGGAAAAGATCTTGGAGGTCTTCTAATCCAAACCCCTGCTAAAGCAAAAGACCCTATACTATTTCAGAGAAATGGACAATATCTTCTTTCAAACCTTCAGCGTTGGAGCACCTACAACTTATGAAGGCAAGCCATTCCACTGATTAATTGTTTTCACTGTTGGGAAATTTCTCCTTAGTTCTAGGTTGCTTCTCTCCTTGATTAGTTTCTGTCAGAGTTTGCAGCAGCAATCACATCCAGAAAGCACACACAGGCAACTGATTCAGCAGGATTCATTAACTTCTCTCTATATGTAATATAATCCAGTGGTAGTCAACCTGGTCCCTACTGCCCCCTAGTGGGCGTTCCAGCTTTCATGGTGGCAAGTAGGGGTTTTGTCCGATACTGAAGCACTTTCCTTTTTTTAATTTAATTGACTTCCCTACTTTATAAATCACCATGACTGTGCAACCGGTGGGCGGTTAGAAAATTATACTACTAACAGAGATACAAAAGTGGGTGGTAGGTATAAAAAGATTGACTACCACTGATATAAACCATGAAATAAGTATACAAGACCCAAACAGGTTTTTCCAACGGTGTAGCAAACGGAAGCAAACACAGGCAGAGGAGAGAACAGTTTCAGTTCAGAGTAGCAGATTAGGTTCTTTTTTTAGCTCAGCACAGATTTGCAGCTTTAGTACAGAACAGTTGAAGTAAGCCACGCCCAGGCTCCAAACTCTTTCAGCTCCCATTGGCTGACCTTGTTACCAAGCCTTGTTCCAGTTCATGAATATATCTACACTGACGGTTTCCATCTGTTGCTTCTTGTTCTGCCTTCGGAGAATTGGTTATGAATCTGTTTCTGGATGTCTTAACATCCCATCTTAGTGGCAGTAACATCACAGGCAGAGGTGGGTTCCTACTGGTTTTGCCGAACCGGTAGTAGCATGCCGGTCTGGATAGCAGTACCGGCAGTGACCCAGGCTGGCCACGCCCCTGAATGTTTCCCCAGTCACTGCCGTCGCCGCCGCTATCTTTATTTTTTAGTTCTGCACAGGCGCAGAACAATTTCCATTGAACTGTGGATGCCCACACAGCGCACATCCAGCACATGTGCATGAGCGAACCAGTAGTAATGCTGGCTGAAATCCACCCCTGTTCACAAGGCCTATCATTGGTAGACTCCTACATGTAGTACCTTGAGGTTTATTTCACACACTATGTTAAATCACAATTTGGGTCATATTCTTTTTTAGATAAGCCACAATGGGCTAGATTCACAAAGCACCCTCAGTCTTCAGCCATAAGGAAGCAGCTTGTTTGGCTTTGATATACTCTGTTTCATTCAATAAGCCCAATAATTATGGTTTATATAGTGCTAGTATGTCAAGGAGGTAGCTCTTCAGTCTATTTCAGCGCTCCTGTTTTATTTGATTTTACTCTCATTAGAATTCAAATAGGTTCTTTCCCTCATCTAAAGTCAGGAAACAGAGCTACCATATCACTCTACCAATACTAGGTTTCAGCTCTCAAAGCCAGATTTATCACTGAGGGTTAGATTATTCTGTCAGAAATAAGCTTCACAATTTTAGAATGAAATTCTGAAGAAAGAGGAGGAGACAGAGAAGGAGAATAGTACCCAAGAATGACATTTGTTGTGTTTTGGGGAAATAAGATGAAGAAGAAGAAAAAATTGATTGGAGTAATCAATTTCATAATGAACAGAATTTCAAATACAAAAATAATTAGTTGACACAGCCCCAAGGCGCAGTTCACTGAAGTTTTATATGCTGTCTATGAAAACACACTGCTCCAAAACCAGGGAAATGTTGATGTGAAAATGATTTATGTGCACACACTTTTATCGTATTAATAATATCTTTAGCCACCCTTGAAACTTCTGCAGCTTCATATGCACTCCTGAGGCACACAAAATCAGATTCACTAAAGCACCATCTGAAAATTTATTTTCGGTTTAACCACTGGAATCAAATTTGTTCTAATGTGATATTTGAAAATGCATTTATTACCCGAGTTAATATGGAGTAATTTAATACAGGGGATAGTGGACACATTGACTTGAAGGATCATTATTAAAAGGGAAAAGGTTTGGCCTCTCTTGATGCTTTTTTCCAAAAGCCCTTTTAATGCCACAAAACAGAAGTTTTAGGAAAAGCCAAAAGGAGAGTTGAGGAATAAACTTGGATATTTGCATTTTATTAAGCTATGACTTCTTTGATTAGGGATTGAATAGACTCATTTATCCTGATATATCTATATCTCTATACCTTCAACCCATAATCAAAGAAGTCATAGCCTCTGTGCTCTAGATAGAATTGAAGAGAGAGAGAGAGAGAGAGAGAGAGAGAGAGAGAGAGAGAGAGAGAGAGAGAGAGAGAGAGAGAGAGAGAGAGAGAGAGAGAGAGAGAGAGAGTGAGTTGGAAGAGATCTTGGAGGTCTTCTAATCCAATCCCTTGTTTAGGCAGGAAATCATAGGTAGGTGGATGGTTGGGTGGGTTTGGATGGACAGATGGATGAATGGATGGATGGATGGAGAGGTGGACACACACACACCATAAACCATGTTTGACTAACCATAGTATCTGGATTTCTGCTGATTTACAGCTTGGGTATCAAACTAGTCTCTGTTTCTACAACAAAACTATATTGATCAATATTTCCTTACCTTAACTCCTTGGTCAGTTGTAAAGGTGTTGGAGTCTTAGCTTCCAAGGTGAATTCTGTGTTTACTAATTCCAAAATAAGATGAATTAATCTGCCTCTCCCAGACTGCCGTTGACCCTCTTCTTTTCATTTGCTTGAATCAATCTGGGGGGGAAATCATTTATTAAAATAGCAAATTTTTCCAATGCCTTGGTTCAAGGAGCCTGCCAACAGTCTAATAGTTTTATTAATAATTTACGGCCTTTCTACTGGTGTGTGTGTGTGTATGTGGGTGTTTTAATTTTTAGCAGATGTACACAATGTACATTACCAACAATGAAAACGAAGGAGGGAGGGAGAAGGAAGGTCTGAGTAAAATAGAAGAGATTGACTTCTAGGCCGTCTCAATGTTATAAAGTTACAATGAAGTTTGATTGGATATGAAACAAGAAGCTCTGCCTTCGTCAAAAGCCCTTGGTGGCTGCTGTTATATCTGATCTGCTGTTGGAGGTAATGCAGGACCGACTGTTATGGGAAAATCTATTGCATTCTGTAGCTGAATATTAAGGGAAAGAAAGCTAAAAGCTAGATGAATATGAAATCATCCAGGTCATGGTTGTTTCAAATTTGTTTTCTTTTTTTTAAAACACTGGACTAAAACCATCTGGACTTTGTATTATTTTTTCCTCTGAGGAGGAAGATCTTTCACTTCTCATCCAAGAAGTTCCAAAGAGCCTAGTGAGATTCGAACTACCCAACTGCAGGCAGCCGGCAGGCAGAAGAAGTAGTCTGCAGTAATGCGCATTAACCACTGCACCACTGTGGCTCATCAATGTGGGTTTTGTGACTGAGCCTGAAAACAGTGTTCCTATTCAACTGTAGCATTCAGTGGTAGCCATCTTAGACCTCCACACATTGTTATGGAGGCAGAACCATGGAGGAAAAGTTTATGCTATGGCCTTCTTGGTGGACCTTGGCAGAGATGTAGAAGAACCATTACCTAGACCAGCAGCTTGCCTACAGCTTGCCTCCAGAACTTGTGAATGCCCCAACACTGCAAGTCTTTAAGAAGATGTTGAATAGCCATTTGTCTGAAATGGTATAGGACTTCCTGCCTAGGCAGCGAGTTGGACTAGATCAGGGGTCTCCAACTTTTGCAACTTTAAGTCTGAAGGACTTCAGCTCCCAGAATTCTCCAGCCAGCAAAGCTGGCTGGAGAAGTCTGGCAGCTGAAGTCCTTCAGACTTAAAGTTGCAAAGGTTGGAGACCCCTGGACTAGATGACCTCCAGGTTCCCTTCCAACTCTGCTATTGTATTGTAGACCAGTGTTGGAAAACCTTTTTGGTACTGAGTGCCGAAATGGGAGTGGGCATGCTTGTGCATGTACCGGAAATGCAGATGATCCACCTGGTCTTCTAGTTTCTTGAGCACGAGCACATACGAAGACCAGGTATCCGGTGTGCATGTGCGTGCTGGAAACTGAAAAAAACATCTTCCTGGTGCGCTGGAACCTAGACGAGCAATGGGCGACGGCTCTGCATGCCTGGAGAGTGGCTTTGTGTGCCACTTCCGGCAGGCGTGCCATAGGTTTGCCATCACGGACTAAGACAAAGGGGGCTGAAATTTGTTGTTGCTATTGTTTGTTGTCCAGAAGGTATAACTTTTATATATCTGTTTTACTTTGGCTGTACATCGCCCTGAGTCCTTCGGGAGTAGGGCGGTATAAAAAACTAATAAACCTAAACCTAAACCTACTTTAACTTAACCACTGTAGTTCTCTTTATATCTAAGGGTATTCTTGGTGGGTTTTTTATTTTAAAGTCATTATTGGTTTTAAGATATTCTTGTTGCTTTTAACCATACGGTGTGGGTGTTTTAACTATTCTCACGGTATGTACTTAATCAGCCACTGAGATTTATGAGACGCTGGTAAGGTAGAAGTTTGGTAAATAAACAACAATTTGTGTGTATATGCTCAGTGTGAACCCAGGAATATCCCAACTGTTTTTCTTTTTTCTTTTCGTCCTCTGTTTCTCTCTCTCTCTGAAAATTAGACATCACGCTTCTCACCATCTCGGGCAAGCTTAATGTTCATTATCAAAGAATGATCCAAATGCTTTGGTGGTTTGATTTTTGCCCAATTTATAAATCACAATGCTAGTTTATGCAGCAATCCTCAAATCTGCCGCTTTTCGGATGTGACATATAATCACTCCCCTGAGCTGCAATGGCTCTGCAGGGTTGGGTTAATGGGAGTTTCAACCCCAAATTCCCTTAAAGTGCTGGTTTGGAATAAAGTTGATGCATATGGCTCAGCGGCTAAGACTGTGAGCATGTCGATCAGAAAGGTCGGTAGTTTGGCAGTTCGAATCCCTAGTGCCGCGTAATGGAGTGAGCTCTTGTTGCTTGTCCCAGCTTCCGCCAACCTTGCAGTTCGAAAGCATGTAAAAATGCAACTAGAAAAATAGGGACCACCTTTGGTGGGAAGGGAACAGTGTTCTGTGTGCCTTCGGCATTTAGTTATGACCATCGAGATGTCTTTGGATAGTGCTGGCTCTTCAGCATTGAAACAGAGATGAGCACCACCCCCTAGAGTCAGGAATGACTAGTGTGAGGGAAAACTTTACCTTTACCTTATGTTCCTTATCTACAGCCATATTTTGATCAGAGATATAATAAAGTGAAACATAAAAGAAAATATAGATAGAAAGATGGATGGATGGATGGATGGATGCAGTGGTGGGTTTCAAATTTTTTAGAACCTACTCTGTAGGTGTGGCCTATTTTGTGGGCGTGGCTTGGCAGTCATATGACAGGGTGGGAGTGGCCACCTTTTAAAATGTGGTGAAACTCATCTAACAACGCTCTTGCTTAGCAACCAAAATTTTGGACTCAATTGTGATGATAAATTCTTCCTTCCTTCCTTCCTTCCTTCCTTCCTTCCTTCCTTCCTTCCTTCCTTCCTTCCTTCCTTCCTTCCTTCCTTCCTTCCTTCCTTCCTTCCTCCCTCCCTCCCTCCCTCCCTCCCTCCCTCCCTTCCTTCCTTCTTTCCTTCCTTCCTTCTTTCTTTCCTTTCCTTTCCTTTCCTTCCCTTTCCTTCCCATTGGGTCACTGGCAGCGGCGGTCCAGATTTACTTCCAGGTACGCCGGTGGAACCCCCTCTCACTGATTCTCTAAATTTCACCAACCAGCTCTCGCGAGTAGGTGCGAGCCTGCAGAAACCCACCACTGGATGGATGGATAAATGGATGGATGGATGGATGGGTGGGTGGTTGGGTGGGTGGGAGGGAGGGCGGGCAGGCAGGCAGGCAGGCAGGCAGGCAGGCAGGCAGGCAGGCAGGCAGGCAGGCAGGCAGGCAGGCAGGCAGGCAGGCATTAACAGAGTTGGAAGGGACCTTGTAGGTCATCTAGTTCCCCCGCCCAAGCAGGAGACCCTACACCATTTCTGACAGATAGCAGTCCAGTCTCTTCTTGAAAGCCTCCAATAATGAAGCTCCCACAACTTCCGAAGACAACTTCTGTTCCACTGGTTGGTTGATCTCACTGTCAGAAAACCTATCCTTATTTCCAGATGGAATCTTTCCTAGATCAGTTTCCATCCGTTATTCCTTGTCTGACCTTGGAGAATAGGTTGACCCCTTCCTCTCTGTGGCAGCCCCTCAAATATTGGAACACTGCTATAATTAAAACAAGCTATAATTCACTATAATTAACACTGCTATAATTGTATATAATATAATATAAAAGAAATAAAACATAAACCCTTTCCTTTGTAAAGCAACCCTGCCATTAAATTGTATTCCTATTATTTTGGGGATATTTTGATGGCACTTTGATTTTGATTGTTCCGGTGACACAATGAAGAGTTTAAAGTTTGACTCCACATAAGTTTTAACTCCAAAGAGAACTGTTGCGTCCATCCTAAGGTTGTGCACCAAAACTCCCCTCCTATTCGCACACCATTTTTTTGGTCCTTGGTTTAAAAAAAATACTAGAATCTTCTCCTTTGGATTCTCATTTCTCGAAGTCTGCCCTCCGCTCTCCAGCCTGAGTCTTACCTATATGGTTGAAAGAGCAAAAATAATAATAATAATAATAATAATAATAATAATAATAATAATAATAATAATAATAATAATAATAATAATAATAATAAAAAGAATACCCACCCTAATGAAAAAAAAGGGGGTGCATTTCTCTGTCCAGCACATTGCCAGCTCTGCTTCGACAGCAGTGGTAATAGCATCATGAAGTCAGTAGATGGCTGTAGAAAAGTGCATTGAACACTCCTGTGTTAGAGTAATAAGACTGGAAGGGCCTTGACCTGACTAGATGCTGCTTTTAACTGAAGTACATTTAAAGGGATAGAGGGATGCCAGATCTTTTTTTTTTTTTTGCTGCCGTGGGATCATCTCTTCGAGTTAAAGGTTGGGGGTGAGGGGGAATTCTGGCATGTGGGATTTTTATTGATGCTCTTATTATTATTCATATTCATATCATTATTATTTTTTGCAAATATCCCTTTGCAGAAAAGGATAAAGGCTTGATCTATAGCGCTTTTGTTTTAAATTTTCCTTCGTAAGAGACGTTTTATGGATTTTTCTCCCCTTCGTTCTTTTTTCTACTCTCTATCAGTGGAAGTGGTGTCTTCTGCCTTTCTTTTTCTTTTTCTCTAATCTCTCATTCATTCACGCACCTCTTCGTTTCTTCTTTCCTTCCTTCCTTCCCATCTTTTTTTGTCCTTTCTGCCTTCTCTCATTCTCATCTTCTTCCTCCCTCTCCCCCTCCTTCTTTCCTCCCTCCCTTCTTTCCCAGCTTTCCTTTCCTTTCTTCCTTCTCTTCACATCTTCTTCCTCCCTTCCTCCCTTCTTCTTCTCTCTCTCTCTCTCTCTCTCTCCACGGTAGTTGCTTGCCTTTGAGTACAAGGAGCTGCTCATTAAACAGACACACCAAGAATTGTTACCTAAGTCAGCCTGACAGCCACGAGAGGACAGGCTGAGTTGGGAAAGGAAGAGCGAGAAGGGGCAGAAACGGAAGAGGAAAACGAAAGAGGAGGGGTGGGTTGAGAAACAGCCTGAAGCAATTACTTCTTGCGCAGAGAAAAAAAAAAAGAGAGACTGAACGTGACCGATTGCTCTTCTCATAATCAAACAAATATACAAACACTCTTCCATATATAAGAAAAAGAAGGAATCTGAGAACCACTGACAGGAAAAAGCCAAGATTTTTTTCCCCCTTCCAGTATCCAGTGGGTTCAATTTGTTCTTTTTCTTTCTTTTTTTTCCCTCTCTCTTTTTTTCCTGACATACTTAGTGAAGTAAAGGACTTCTCTTGGCTGCTTTCCTCCCCTTTCAAGATGATGATGTACTTATGGGTAGGTAGTCCATTTCAATGTTCAATTTTATTGTTTGCGATTGTACGGTGGCGCCGATTGTTCCTGCTTTTCAGAATGTGTGTGTGTTTTTCTTTCTTTCTTTTACGGGTTGTGAAGTTGGGCTGGGATGGGGAGGCAGCTCACAACGGCAGGGATGTTTCAACGTGCTGGAATTGGGGGCTCTGCTGCCTGAAGAGCGGAGAGCCCGTGTGAATGAAGCGTTATATGCTGAACCGAGAATCTAAACCTGCCAGAGTTTAAGCAAATATTCCACGGTCTGCATTTCATAGAATGCTCTTGCGTTTGAACGGGAGGCTGCTGGGGTGGGAGCATGACATGTGCCTGGGTGTTTTTTGAAAAGGAGTGTTTCGAAATCCTTTTGAGTTGGGTTTCTTTCTTTCTTTTTTGGAGGGGTGAGTTTTGAGCACGAATGCCTGCATCGCTTCTATGGATGCAAAAATGTATCTCTGTTATTAAGGGCTGCTTTATTCGAAGAAGGGAGGAAAAGGGGGGTGGGAGGGCGAAGAGAACTTTGCAATTGCAGCAGTGAAAGTGCCGGCGAGCAGTAGCTGTCATGGTGTCCCCTTAGCCTCCGCTGTTTCAGGTAAATGACAGCTATAAAAGAGCAATAAAATATCAAGGGATTGTGTGTTCGGTATGATTTCTTCTCTCCATCCCAAACACTTTGGATTCAGAGCTGTTCAGCTCAGGAACTAAAATTAGGTTGCAAATGGATGTGGTCAAATACAAGAACGAATTAGCGTGATAAATCACGTCAGTTGGCTCTCTTCTCTGTACTAAGCACCGGCATTTCAAAGCGAAGGAAAACATTTCTATGAAACAATCAAAGTGCAGTTTCTCCATTACTGTGTTTGACCAAGACTGTTTTACATCTGTAAATGCCTTCCTTTCTTTCTTCCCTCCCATCTTTTCTTCACTTTCTTCCTTCTCTCGTTCCCAACTTCTTCCTCCATCTCCCCCTCTCCTTCCTTCCTTCTTCCTCCCTCCCTCCCTTTCCTCCCATCTTTTCTTTACTTTCCTCCTTCTCTCATTCCCACCTTCTTCCTCTATCTCTTCCCTTCCTTCCTTCCTTCCTTCCTTCCTTCCTTCTTCCTTCTTTCCTCCCTCCCTCCCTCCCTCCTTTCAGTCCTTCCCATCTTTACTTTACTTTCTTCCTTCTCTTGTTCCCAACTTCTTACTCCATCTCCCTTTCTCCTTCCTTCCTTCTTCCTCCCTTCTTTCCCTTCCTCCCTCCCATCTTTTTTCTTACTTTCTTCCTTTACTTGCTCCCATCTTCTTCCTCCATCTCCCCCTCTCCTTCCTTCTTCCTCCCTCCCTCCCCTTTCTCCCATCTTTTCTTTACTTTCTTCCTTCTCTCGTTCCCAACTTTTTCCTCCATCTCCCTTTCTCCTTCCTTCCTTCCTTCCTTCCTTCCTTCCTTCCTTCCTTCCTTCCTGTTTATTTTTTGCAAGCTACCAATTAAATGCCCTGCATGTTCTCATTGTGGCATGTCTGCTCCTTCTTTCTTCTGCTGAATCTGTCATCAATTGCTTTATCTTGTTGCAAATGGAAAAGAGGCATCATGTGCCGACTTTTACAGGACTTCTTTCTGTTCTTTGACCTTTGTTGTGCTTTTAGGAGCTTCACCAATCAGCATCCCCGGTTATTTTAGACTGGCCCCATTCATAGCAGAGTCAACTTGGTTTCCACCAATACGAGGGTGCATCGTGGACTGCGACTTCTGTTTTTGTTAACCTTGCTTTAAAAAGAAAACAATTCAGATGCTATTTAGCTGTGTATTTCAGTGTGGAAAAAAAGAAATAACATGTCTGGATATGCAATGATTTTTGTTCACTTTAACCAATGAAATGTGTTTGAAAAGCACAGGAAATGAATTTTTTCTCTGGCTATATTTTTAATTGATAAATAGCAATGTGAACCTAGCTAGTCACAATTTTATTTAATTATTTTTGCATGTGTACAGATATGAAGATAAGATTTGGAAACATAAACTCTTCTTGCTGCTGTTGTTTAAAAGAAAAGGTTTAATTACAGGTGCAAATTCAACCTTTAGTGTTGCAATAGAGAAGAGGTGAAATTCTTATTATTGATAAGTTTCCCTCTCTCTCTCTCTCTCCCCCCCTCCCCCCAGTCATTCCTGAGACTTCAGTTCACAAAAATATACAGCCTTTTATGGGCTTGGGACCATTCTGAAGTGCTTTCTTAGTAATTAATCTTTGACCTTTCAAAGCCAGGTTTTTCAATTTCAATTTTCTTGTTTTGACCAGCGTTTTACAGCAGGTCAGGTTTTTTATTAGAAGTGAGGATTTCTATAAATCATTGATTCCTTTTTATGTGATAGAAAACACTCTCTTTAAGGCTTCATTTGGGTATAGGAATGTGTACATTAATTAAATTAACTGTGTTTTGGCTGTGTCTCTGAACCTACCTCAAGCTCCTATATTTACATAACATGTTCTATTTAGTTGTAAACCTAGTTAGTTTTTGACCAAACTAGTTAGCTATTGTCTGATCACAGGCTACTTGCATAGTTCTAACTTTCTTAAGTTGAGAAGTTCACAATATGTTAATTCAACAAACAGGCAACCACTGTAAATTTTGGGCATTACTTTCATGTGTCCACACTCTTTCACTCAAATCCAACTGAAAATTAATTGTACTTTCTCACAACAGTGGTTTTAAGAAAATGTGCCTCTAACACAGAGAGTTTGAAAAGCATTAAATTAAATTAAAATTCAGCATTAAATTTTCTCTCAGTATCTCGAAAGTAAAATGTAGATATTCATAGAGCAGTCAAAAAATGAAAGACATATTATTGACACTAACTGCGGTATTTAATATGATTATGTCTCTGCAAGTCAACAATATTTATATTACTTGAGAAGCCTCATGCCTGGGAAAATTGAGTTGGTTCCTTCAGGTGTATATTACTTTTCCTTTTCCTTAGCCATGCAAAGAGTTGAATCATTCCTGAAGGAGCTGGGGCCATCAGTTGCCTCTGATTTATGAATACATACTGTATTAACTATTCATCTGTGAGTGAGATGGGTGATTGAGAAATAGGAAATATGAATAAATAAAACTTCCTTACAAACTGCAAAGTTTTCTCAAAGTTTGCAAGTCAGAATGTTATATCCAATTCATGGTATCTCCTAGTTCGCAGCAGTAAATTTGAGTGCCTTACCTTAGTAGATTGAAGTGTATTTATATGTGCAGTGTAGTTTGTGGCGATGTCAATTGTAGGAACACATTTGTCTACCTCTTCTTTCGTTCTTTTGAGAAGTTCACCAGATGTTCACTGGGAAAGCTGTGTTGGCTTTAATTATGTTATTATTAAACATTTATTCCTACGTAATAGGGACTGGATTTTTAAGGGCAAAGCCCAGAAAACCTAAAGGGCTCTTGTGCATTTTTGGGAATAGAGTGTAACTTGTATCATTAAAAAGACGAATCAGAGACTTCTATAGGTGTCCAGTTCTAACCTTATAATTCTTCCCTCTAAATGTGGCAAGGCACATTGAAGTACACGCAGAGCCCAAAATCAATGTACATTACCATCAGTTATGCTCTGAAGCAAAATAAAGTGTCTGATGCTTAGCCTCACAGATATCTTAACGGGGACATAAAGCATAGCAATTTTTAAAAGCCCTTTATTTAGTATACGTTTTGCACTCAACCGTTGCAAGATGCCAAGAATGGTTCCATTCACTTAGAGTTTCGGCTTCACAGTCCAATTGAAGAAAAAAGGCAACACTTTGGTTAGCTTTGTAGATGTTCTGTCAACATGTGGAGAGGAAGCAACATCACACACGTGTTATAGACCAGGGGTCTCCAACCTTTGGAGCTGAAGTCCTTCAGACTTAAAGTTGCAAAGGTTGGGGACCCCTGTTATAGACCATATCTATTGCCAATTTGGAAACAGCTGTAAGAGTCTAAGGTTTTGAGAGGGTTATCTGAGACACTTTCAAGAAAGTGCAATCATGCTACACTTTTTCCACCTGCATTTAAAACCTGAAATGGGTTTAGAGTTAGCGTTGAAATTCACGGAACTAGCTGCTGGATCTGGAATAACCTTGCCCAGTCTATGATTATTAGAAGTGTTACATTATGCAATACAGTTTATTAGACGTGTTGCATAATATTGCACTGCACTTCTAGTGCATTCCCAGGAAGAGAGCACAATAAAGGACCTTATGATTTAAAAGGTATATGGGTATCTGCTGCCCTTTAAGCCATTGATTTTGACTCAATAACAAATTTGATTTAATTGAAATGGGCCATCTTTACAGAGGAAGGGGGGAAACCAAGGCTATGATCCAAAATATCCATAAGCAAGATTTTGACCATGGCCCCAACTTTTATTCATTGAACCAGGGACTCCCTAAATTATATCCATAACTTTCTCCTCCTTTTCCTCTTTCTCCTCCTCCTCCTCCTCTTCCTGAAATGTGAGTACCTATGTATTTTTGGCTAACTGATGGATTTTGGAAAAAAGAAACACCAACCAGTGTTCTTCTCTTTATTATTTCTTCTCATTTTATATGGAAAGACGAGGAAATCAATTGTGCTGGATCTCATGAACTCTGATATGTTGCAAATATAGTTATGTGATCCCCTCCCAAAGCAGCTACAATTAGAACAGATCACAGATATCCAAAAGATCCACTTAGCTCAAAATTAGTAAATTTCAGTCCCACTCTGCCAAAAAAAAGATATAAATTTATGATGCATACACACACACACACACACACACACACACACACACCAATTATCAGTATCCAAGTCTAAAGAGCAATGTTGAAATATAACTTATGACAAATGCAGAAGGCAAAGTTTAAGGGTCTGATAATTGTTTTTTTGGGCATCAGACATGACAATTGGTACGCCACTGTTGTTAAACATTTGATATATCTCATGAGCCGTCTTAGTGATGGGTGGTGCTTTCATTTTGAAAATACCAGTGACTCATTTGCTTTCTTGGGCAAACTCCAGCTGTAAGCATTTGCTGGTGGATTACCCAGTCTTTTACAGAATTTTCCAGCCATAATAGAATGCAGTAGAATTCTTTATTGGCCAAGTGTGATTGGACAAATAAGGAATTTGTCGTGCATAAGTTCTCAGTGTACATACAAACCACAACAAAGTGACAAGCCATAGATCATAAATCATAAGATGCAATCATACAACATAAGATACAGACAACAACTGATAGATCATAATATATCAATAAGAGAAAGTAGTAGGAAAGGTGAGAAGGATGAAAAGATGAGAAGATACAGCCTACTATAGTCTACTACTTAGGTAACTATCTTTAGACATAAGTGCAGAGGAAGTTAGGGGTATAGCAGAGTAATGGCATGGGGGAAGAAACTATATTTTGTCTAGTAGTTGAACAATATTGAACAATTATCAATTCACATTCCTCCACACTGTAATAAAACTTTATTTTAAATTATTTTTAAATACCGTAGTTGAACCACGCTGATTATGGCAGATAGAATCTGAAGACCCTTTTCATTCCTTTCTGACCGTTTTCTACCCTGGGTCAACATATCTTAACATTTGTTTTTAGTTTTTGTATTACCTACTTTTACCGTTGGCTGTGCACCGCCCTGAGTCCCGAAAGGGAGAAGGGCGGTATACAAATTCAATAAATTTGAATCTGAAATCTGAACATGATGGGCGAGAAAGAAGGCAATGCCTAGAAAGGCTCCACTTTTGCATTCAAGTTCTAGAATTGTGTCTCTAGCTGAGAAATGGAATGGCTCTTTAACTCTTGTGGAATCCATTTTCATCATACTGTTGACTAGAGGGAGTTAATGCATCGGAAAACAAGCTTTCAATGGCTGCATATCGCCTCTTAATGTGTTGCTAAACTGGGTTAAATGTATTACCTGACATACTGGTGGGTGTCCAGTCCTTTGATTCAGATGAGCATGTTCAGTGAACGGACCATCTGACAGTTAACTATAATTTTAAAAAATGATCGGCATTGATACATAAAATTTGACAGTTGATGTTGGGTTTAGCATTTTGTGGATGAGATCAGCAAGTTACCTGTTTTCGGAGATGTTGTGTGAACGAGTACGGTATGTTTATCCGTAGTGTGTTTTCTGAGCCCATCTGTGATTTATCATCAGTTTGTATTTAGGATTTATCTTGTCATGGAAGCCTGGTAAAGAAGTTGCAATGTTTCTGGTTTTGTCTCGTATGCGCTAAAAGCACAGACATTCCTGAACAGAGGCTGAAGATAGGAAGAAAACAAAGAAGCGCCAGCAGGTTTAATCACACAGTACTTACCCATTTACCTGGAAGTAAACTGATAAGTTCAGACAATTTGCATCTTGGTGGTAACACAAAGGATCAGAATGCTGGTGTGTTTTGAATTTAAAGAGAACATTGTGATCGAGAACAATTGGGACATATTGATACGTGGTTCTGATTTGTGGAGATATAAAATTATCTCTTGAAATTCGGCATTTGCAGGAAAGTTGGCATGGAAAAGTCACAATCCTACAATGTCCAGTACTTCTTAGTGAGGATTATTACTTGGCTTTAGTAGGAATCTTTGTCTGATTTCACAGGGACTTAATTATTTTTGGAGGATTGTTCAGAATCTTTTTAGTTTGTTTAGAGAGAGAAATATAGATATAAACAAACTAAAAAGATACATATGTATAAGTATGTAATATATCTATTTTTATAAACTATATCATTACCCATCTGTCTGTCTGTCTGTCTGTCTGTCTGTCTGTCTGTCTGTCTGTCTGTCTCTCTCTCTCTCTCTCTCTCTCTCTCTCTCTCTATCTATCTTCTATCTATCCCACTCTCTAATTATCTATCTATCTATCTATCTATCTATCTATCTATCTATCTATCTATCTATCTATCTATCTATCTATCTATCTATCAATCATCTATCTATCTATCTATCTATCTATCTATCTATCTATCTATCTATCTATCTTGTCTTATTCTTTGAGTTTTCTTTTGCAATTATCCAAGTCCAATCATTATAGAGACAAGAAGAATAGACATTCATGTTAAAATACCATAAAATATGATATTACCCACTGTGCAAGAGCACATGTTATATCAATAAAGCATTTTTTGACTTAGACTGTTGATACATTTCTATGCCGAATTATATTATGATATATTTTTGGCACTGTTTTGACAATGTAATTTACAAACAGATAGAAGGAAATAGAATGCAGTTGGTGGCTGTAAATCTTGATATTTCACTTAGGTTTATTTCTGAGTACATGAAACCTTATGCCTCTCTACATGCAGTAACCCAGATATCAAGAATTTTATTAATTTATGTTGGAAAGGAAAATGTCAATGTCCCAGAAATTTATGTAACATTTACATAAATATATATATATTAATTATCCGGGGCTTACCAGGGTGTTGTGACACAAGTGTGTGTGTGTGTGTGTTAGTTTTATGAGCTGATCAACACACATATCTAAAAAATGTACACAACGTACCTCATGGTTCTATGTCTAGATGGTCTCTGGGTTGAGTCGAAAGGCAGAGAAGGATGACAGTTTGTCTCCTCCCTTAAAGGGGCCCTTAACAGGAGTTGTGAAAATATTCTCTCATATATATATTTGTTTCATACACACACACACACATATATGTTAGGTTTTTGAGCTGATCAATACATGTTGTGGAACAAGTATGTGTGTTTGTGTGTGTGTGTGTGATTGTGTGTGTGTGATTTTATATATATATAAAATCTCAGAATGATAATGAAATGTCAGCCACATGGTTTAAGAGGTAGAAATGGCAGGGAGGGGGTGAAATCCAAGATATGTATCTGCCACTTAAAAATATATAACTATTTCTTTTTAAGTCATCTTCCTTTGGGTGCCCATAATGGATATATTGAATCTTCCTTAAATGAATAAACCTATGAAAGATATTATGTTGAGAGGGAATGTTACGTACTCACAAACATCTTATACCGAAAGACACATTATATAATATAGGTGAAAATTATTCTCAATATATTTCTTTATTTTTTCATCAGAATGAGAAGAAACAAAAATAGAATTTTGAAACTATTTCCATGGAACATTTCCAGTTAAAATGGTATTGATCACTTTTAAATATTGGGGGGGGGGGGGGGGGGGGAACCACCACCACCCCCTAAGAAAAAGGAAAGCAAATTCAAGCATACGTGTACAGAATGATAAATAAGAGCTTACCTTTTTTCTGTTGTTTTTCCCTCCTCTGATAAACGAATATGTCCATATATATTTCCCCAATATTCATATTTGGCTACATAGACACATTAGGTGGGTTAAGGAATGAAATTCATAAGTGTTCTTCCTCCTTAGATTTAATGTAGCATTCATCTTAGATCGAGAATTTTTACCTACTCAATCTTCATGGCAAGAACTCTTCTAATGGAATTTCCAGATCTGGAGCTTATTATTTTATAAATGTTTTTAATAGTTTCTAAGATTTTAGATATATCTGCGAGGCAACCATTTTACACTCTGTAGAATGCATTTCTACATAGACAAAATTATAATTAGTGCAAGTTTTTTTTAAAAAAAATTTCAATTTGCTATAAATTCATCATTGAAACCTTTGAAATATATATATATATATATATATATATTTAAAAACTGGTTTCTAAACAAAGAAACCAACTTGCAATCAATTCTACCATCAGAAGCAGCTTGTGCAAATGAATGAGGCAGTTGCAATGGCTGGGATTCGTACTATTCCTTCCTCACTTACTGACTGACTGTGCCCAAAAGATAGAGAAACCTAAATTTTCCAAGGGTTGTTCTTGTGTTCTTCCCTTGGCTTTTATAAATACTGGATTGTACAAGCCATCTTTTAATCATTCTTTTGCTGGGAACCATTGAAATGGTTGGCCATGTGTTCCTTCGTTGGCCATGTGTTCCTTCATTGCTCCATGACTCGGGGCCTAGCTATATACGAGACCGCTTCCTGCCCCATACATCCCTTCGTCCGATCCGCTCCCACAGAGAGGGTCTTCTCCGGGTGCCGTCAGCTGGGCAATGCCGGTTGGCGACACCCAGGGGAAGGGCCTTCTCTGTGGCGGGCCCGGCCCTCTGGAACGACCTACCCCCGACCTTCGCACTACCTTGGACCTCCGCCTCTTCCGCCAATGTCTTAAGACGCATTTATTCCAACAAGCCGACCTAGGATAGCCCCCCGTTTCTGACTTTTTATACTTAAATTATAATTTGGCAGGGTTTTTAAATGGGTTTTAGCACGGGTTGAATAATTTAATATATTTTAATGATGTATATTGTATTTATTGTGGTTTTAAATAATGCCTGTGCGCCGCCCTGGGTCCTAACAAGGAGAAGGGCGGGGTATAAATTCGAATAAATGAAATAAATGAAAATTGTGTCTCTGTGTGAGTGTATTTGCAGATAGAGATATAATCCACACTTTAATATTGCTTCTTTCTTATTGTCTTCCTTTCCTCTCTCCATTCTTTTATATATTTTTTCCTTTTCCCACTACCCTTCCTTTCCCTTCATCTCTTCTTCCTTCCTTTCCCTCCCCTCTCTTCCCGTCTCCCTTTCTTTTATCTTTTCCTTTCCTCACTCCCCTTCCTACTGAGGAGCCAGATGCAGCTGTAGATGGAGAACTAGATCTTGTGTGTTAGGTAATAAAGTATTCTCAAATATTGCTAGACATCCGCTTATTCTTTTGTTAAAGAGGCTACAGACTCTGTAGCTGTCCCCTTTAGGATTTATGCACTGACAGTTGTGGGCCATTGCCCTTAGGGATCTATCTGTACGTAGTTTGGTATGATTTCCTACTACTTTTATTCATGGAAAAAAGCAGCATGGATGGAAATACGATAACCTTATATTTGTAAATACTGAATAGACCAATTGTAAATAAGCATGGGGGTTATAATATTTAACTTTACATTCTAATATGTATGGCAAAGACATTGCCAGGATGGTTACACTCTGTCCAATGTTTTAATGTGTGTTTAATAAAAAACTTTAAAAAAAAAGTTTCTATGCTCCCTCCGATTGCAGGACAAGAATTAAATTCATCCATGAAATTTTGCAAGAGTGGTGATTTTCTGCCTTTGGTTACTCCAGTCATTTTAATGAGTTGAAAAGAACGCAACCCTGTGATCTGGGAAATTGTCAGGTTCTTTCTCGGTTCCAGAACTGATGGGTAGATATATTTATTTGGTCTGTGGGTGAACAAACAAGGGCCTGAATGTGTAGTCACGGCTGTTGGATAAATATGTACCTTTTGCTATGGACACAGCCGAGGAGGAGGAAGAGGGGGAGATGAGACAAAGAAGGGCTGGGAATGGCTGAATAAGAGAGCACACATATGAATCTCAGGCCTCTTCAAGGGCCTTTGACTCAATAAAGCTGAATAATGGAGTAACAGTGGAGTAAGTTGGAATACAAAAGAGCAGTCCGAGGCCGGTGCCTGGAAGAGCCGATTGAAAAAAGTAAGAGCTGAATGAGAGTGAAGCCACAATTAGCTGACACAGGTTTCAAAAGCTTCCCCACTGTGTGGCTTTTGTAACTTTGGAAAATGGCCCCCATGTGTTGTGCAGCCTGAGCTGGCATGAGACAATCGAGGGACTTCAGTTGGCTGTGAAAAGGCCAGCTTGCACTTGAGCTGCTTGGAGAGAGATGGCTTGCCCCTTTAAAAGCAGCCAGACATTCCTCAGATGCTGCTTGTTTTCCTGGTGAAGGAGTGGAAGGAAGGAAGGAAGGAAGGAAGGAAGGAAGGAAGGAAGGAAGGAAGGAAGGAAGGAAGGAGGGAGGGAGGGAGGGAGGGAGGGAAGGAAGGAAGGAAGGAAGGAAGGGTTGTTGAGTAATAGCAATAGTACTTAAGACTTACCTTATCATATTATGTTAATACCACTTTATAACGCCTTGGTAAGACCACACATGGAATACTGCATCAAGTTTTGGTTGCCACAATGTAAAAAAAGATGTTGAGACTCTAGAAAGAGTGCAGAGAAGAACAAGAAAGAGGATTAGGGGACTGGAGACTCAATCATACCAAGAACAGGTCCCTTCCAACTCTGTTAAGTCTTGGATAATGGCATATTTCTTTTTACAAATCCCAGTGGTTACTATGTTTGAATCCCTTTCAATGGATAGAAAACTAGTAAGTTACACACTGACAATGTTGATGAGTGTGTACAGCATGCACAATTTATTAAGTCTCTCCCAATACCCTGTCCAGCTCAAATGCTTTGCAGACGTCCGAGACTTGAGTGCCTTGAATTATACAAAATAATGTTGACACACAAATCTCTCAAAGAAATAAATAAAAATAGACTGATCCAACCATGGGATTTGTAAATTCAAGCACTAATTTATCTGAGAGAGATAGCTTGTTAAAACAAATATTAAAATGAATGAGTGAATGAATGAGTGAGTGAGTGAGTGAGTGAATGAATGACTTAGCTTTTCAAGGTCATCCAGGATGATTGAGGTATCGCATATAAAAACAAACTTTAAGAAATGAAACAGAGCAGTAATGTGCTCCTACGAAGTGTAAGCAGGAGGAGGGGACCCCAGAGAAAGGATAAATGAAAAAAGACGCTTGCCATTTCAAAATCAAGTGCTTCTCTCTGCATCTATCCTTTGAAAAGTTGGAAGGAATTCAAGACAGAGTTCCATTTTAGTCTCATTAAATTTAGATTTGAGCTAGTGAGGGCTAGGCAGCAGCGAAAGTCATTGAAATGTCAGCCACATGGTTTAAGAGGTAGAAATGGCAGGGAGGTGGTGGTGGTGGGAACCCAAGATATGTATCTGCCTCGCTCACATCAAGAACATTGATCAAAATTAAATTTTATGCCACACAGCGATCTGTCATAAAGAAGAAGCGAGCCTCTCATCTTTTGTGAGGAGGGGAGGAAAAAAAGTTTGCTACTCATTTCAATAATAGATTAATTCCTGGGGTGTTCTGCGCTCACTTCCAATCTTAAAGAATTCAGTCCTATTAGGATATTTGACTATTTATGTCTGCTTTATTTAGGTCCTATCGCTGCAGAAAATGGGCTGAACCAATCTGTCAGTTTTGCTTTCTCTGCATTCTGCATATTAGAATCACAATTTTGTTCCTTCCAAAAATAGTAATATTTTTATTATTATTGCTATTACATTTTTTATATGTTCATTCACCCTTTTTTCAAACAACTAGGGTTTATCCCATCCCTTAAGCAAAATATCCCTGTTTCTCTAGAAAGCATCCCTACAAGTCTTGAATAACTGCAGAACCAGATTACATAGGCAGATGCTTATGGATAAATAATAAAGTCCTATTTAGATGGGGGGACGCAGCAGCTCAATGGCTAAGACGCTGAGCTTGTCAATCAGAAAGGTCAGCAAGTTGGCGGTTCGAATCCCTAGCGCCGCATAACGGAGAGAGCTCCCATTACTTATCCCAGCTTCTGCCAACCTCAAAAGCTCGTAAAAAATGCAAGTAGAAAAATAGGGACCACCTTTGGTGGGAAGGGAACAGTGTTCCATGCGCCTTCAGTGTTTAACCATGCTGGCCACATGACCATGGAGACATCTTTGGACAGCGCTGGCTCTTCGGCTCTGAAACAGAGATGAGCAGCACCCCCTATAGTCGGGAATGACTAGCACATATGTGCAAGGGGAACCTTTACCTATACCTTATTTAGATGGGGGCAAATTTTACATGATAATGTTCTACCAGGTAAATGGAGTTTTAGAAGAAAGAACTAAAAAGTGTAGTGTAATTGCTTAATTACTTGTCTAAGTGCAATTCATTTTAAATAATAAAAAGGCAATAAATATAGTAAGTAATCATACTATGCATATCATTGATAAAGGTGATAGAGTAATATTAACATTAGTTTATCCATGCTAAAACATCTTTTATTTTATGATTAAACATTTCTAACCTCTGTCTCTATTAGTCAGCCAAAAGTAAAGCAAAGTGGACTCAGACAGCATGCTGTTCATTTAGCTATAAAGGGTTTTTTTATGTTTATTAAAGAAAAAATATATCAATAAAACATAGATAGATAGATAGATAGATAATTGTTTTCACAACTTCCTGTAAGGGCCGCATTTAAGGGAGGAGACATGCTGTTTCCCTCTCTGCCTGTCGGCTCATCACCAGAAACCATCTAGACAGAGAACCATTTTTTAGTTACGTTGTGTAATATTTTTAGATATATGTGTTAGTTTTTTATGAGCTGGATTAGCTGATGAAATGGGTAGAACTGATTAGGCTGGAGTGCTAGGCTTCTGCCTTGGGTTCATTACAGCCCCGGTTCGAATCCCAGTGGGGTGTGGCCAACTGATGAGAGCTAATAAGCTCAAAATAGATCTATCTTGGTCTCTCAAATTTAAATTTATTGATCAGCTCATAAAAAACTAACACATATATATAAACATATATATATAAACCTTGTCTATCTGCATAGTGCTTGGTTTATTGTCACTGTGGTGTGTTGAAGATTCCTATCCTTACAATTTGCTGGTTAGAGGCACTTTTGTATGTAGGGTGGGTATCTCGTGTTTCTTGTGCTAGTTACAAAACTAATCACTACTTTTATTTCCTGTTATTAAAAAGAATCCCAAACAATAGATTATGGAGCTCTATGATATTGGCAAACATATTTTTCTACTCTTTGCTGGAACATACACTTCAGGGGTGGGCTACTATCGGTTTAACAACCAGTTTCCTGAGCATGCGCTGAGCGCATGTGCATAGGTTACAGAATACCAACATTTGGGATAGCTGCTTGGGAAGGAAAATAGCGGAGGTGCAGCAATCCACTCTGTCGCACAGCTCAGCTGAGAAGATAAAGGGGGTAAGGTTCAGGGGCAGGCAGGCTAGCGGGAGTGAACCAGTTTTCTCCCAGCTGATCTTCGGAGCTGCAGGTTCGCCCGAACCGATCCGAACTGGTAGCATTCCATCCCTGCATGATACATTTCATAATTAAAGGACTTTTACTGGTCTGTGCTTTTGCGTACACTTTGCATTGCATTGGCATCCATCAGTCTCCAAAGACGATGGTATCGTGCCCTGGGAAGAGGTCAAAGCTGGAGGGTCCTCTCCAGAGCACGAGGCCTGGGTAGATCAATATGGAGGGTAGACTGTCCCCAAGCAGCAGATCTCCACTCTTCGCATCACTGAAAGAGTCCGATGGAACGGCAGAGCCAATACGATGGGTTCCAGTTGCATCTCAGGAGTTACAAGAATGTGGTTGTACACAGTCACAAACTGCTTCCGGGACTCCGGCTCCGGATTTTGCCTGGAGGTTGACTCCCGAAGCCTTTTCCAGAAGTGGAAAGAGCCACAAGGCAGTAAAGGTTTGTAATAAGAGTTCCCCTTCTCCTAGAAGATGGTTCTGCCGCTTGATCTGCCTTTTTCTGAGACAAAAAAGGGGCAGGGAATGTAGTTATACTAACAGCATCAAAGAGTCACTTGGTTGAGTTGGGCAACTATAGAGAATGAATGAATGAATGAAAAGTAAGGTTCTACATTTAGGCAAGAAAAACAAAATGCACAGGTACAGTATAGGTGGTACCTTGCTCAATAATAGCAACTGTGAGAGGGATCTTGGAATCCTAGTGGACAACCATTTAAATATGAGCCAGCCATGTGCAGCAGCTGCCAAAAAAGCCAACACAGATCTAGGCTGCATAAACAGAGGGATAGAATCTAGATCACATGAAGTGTTAATGCCACTGTATAGTGCCTTGGGAAGGCCACACTTGGAATACTGCATACAGTTTTGGTTGCCACAATGTAGAAAAGACGTGGAGACTCTGGAAAGAGTGCATAGAAGAGCAACCAAGATGATTAGGGGACTGGAAGCTAAAACATATGAAGAACAGTTGCAGGAACTGGGTATGTCTAGTTTGATGAAGAGAAGGACCAGGGGAGACATGATACAGTGTTCCGATATCTTAGAGGTTGCCACAAAGAAGAGGGAGTCAAACTATTCTCCAAGGCACCTGGGGCAGGACAAGACGCAATGGGTGGAAACTAATCAAGGAGAGAAGCAACTTAGAACTAAGGAGAAATTTCCTGACAGTTAGAACAATTAACCTCTGGAACAGCTTGCCTCCAGAAGTTGTGAATGCTCCAACCCTGGAAGTCTTTAAGAAGATGTTAGATAGCCATTTGTCTGAAATGGTATAAGGTTCCTGCCCACGCAGGGGGTTGGACTAGAAGACCTACAAGGTCCCTTCCAACTCTGCTATTGTATTATTGTATTATTGAATGAATGAATCAGTGAATGAATGAATGAATCAATCAATGAAAATGAATGAATGAATCAATGAAAATGAATGTATGAAAACGAATGAATGATTGATTGATTGATTGAATGAATGAATATTTGTTAGCTTTAAAACATTTAGCCTTTATCTAATAAAGGGTGAGCTGTAGCAACCACTAACCACTAAGCAGGACCTAAGAAGGTTCTACTTCTTGTGAGTTATCTAACTCACTTCAGGAAATAGAAGACCCCTAAGCCAATCTCCAGTTTGGTTTTATGTTATAAAAGTATATTCTGTTTGGAAAAGTAGTCCTAACCAAGATTACACTTTGAATTTTATCTTTAAAAAGATGATAAGCACTAAAACTCTGATGAAAGATGTGGCTTTGTAATCATCCATTTTAATAATTGGACAGTTATGAATCCATACATCCAATGTTTCTAAAAGTGTCCCACAAAGCACATCATTATAACTTACTTAAATAATTATTATAAAGATATGAATTATTATGATTATTCCAAAAGATGGTGATAATCTTTAATTTAGCTGCAATATACAGAGCAAGGCTTGCTTGATACAGATATAGCCCCAAGACATGAATCTGCTCATAATCCCCCCAAACCCAAACATTCCTGAAAATTAACTGTGGCCACAAATACATTAAGCCCCTGTTTGCTGGAAACGGATGTATTGAGTAAATCTTGCACCCAGTTTTAAGTATGTTTTGTTTGAAAGAAATAGGCTAATCAATCAAGCACCTGAGGGCAGAACAAGAAGCAATGGGTGGAAACTAATCAAGGAGAGAAGCTACTTAGAATTGAGGAGAAATTTCCTGGCAGTTAGAACAATTAATCAGTGGAACAACTTGTCTCCAGAAGTTGTGAATGCCCCAACACTGGAAGTCTTTAAGAAGATGTTGGATAGCCATTTGTCTGAAATGGTATAGGGCTTCCTGCCTAGGCAGGGGGTTGAACTAGAAGACCTCCAAGGTCCCTTACAACTCTGATATTGTATTGTATTGTAATCTCATTACAAGTTAATAAAATTGGATTTATTTGTCCCATGTATCCATGAAAGATAATAATAATAATAATAATAATAATAATAATAATAATAATAATAATAATAATAATAATAATAATAATCATCATCATCATCATCATCATCATCATCATCATCATCATCATCATCATCATCATCATCATCATCATAATTTTATTTGTAGACCGCCTCCTCTTCCCAAGGGGACTCGGAGCGGTGCACAGGGAAGTTAAAAAGCAAATATAAAATACATAAATAGTTAATATAAAAATTAAACAAATTGTCCTTGCGCTAAAACCCACTATACTAAAACTAAACTACACCCCCTAAAAAAAAACCAGTTAAAAACGGAAGACTAACCTAGGCCGGCCAAGCAGAAAAAGTGTGTTTTCAATTTTTGACGGAAGGAGCGGAGGTCCGTAGTTGTTCTAATTTTGGGGGGAAGGTCGTTCCAGAGTCCTGGGCCCACCACAGAGAAGGCCCTTCCCCTGGGCATCGCCCGCTGGCATAGCCTAGTGGACGGCACCCGGAGAAGTCCCTCTCTGTGGGAGCGAATCGGCCGCAGGGATGTATGGGGCAGAATCCGATCCTGCAGATAGCTAGGTCCCGTGCCATGGAGCACTTTAAACATGATAACTAACACAAAGATCACTTGGTCTTTGGTTATCAAGGCTTCTGATCATATTTCCTGCCATTAAAATGAACATTTCCATATTTTTGGCATGTAATTCAGTAACTAAGAGTTTACAAAAACACACCAGGGCATTTTTTTTAAACCCTGGAGGTGCATACATCTTTTTTTTTTTTTCCTCTCCAACAACTGAATTTTCTGAAACACATTTGATAAGGATTCTCTTAGAAATGATACAAAAACTTCTAGGCATTGTCTCCTGTGTGTTAGTCTTTTCTTCCAGAGTCGTAACAAGAGTGACACTTAAAATATGGAATTAATGAGAAGGGTTGTTGCTATGCTGTAAGATAAATTTGTAAACTATTTATTCAGGACAAAAATATTGGGTAAACCGAAAGACAACAGAATTATGCAATCACATTAATATCACATTTCAGTGTGCTTACATAAAAGTGTTTTGGCTGTTAAGAAGTTGAGTGGTTCTTAATGCAATCCATGTGCATTTTAGGATGAACATGGGCCACTAATATTAAATGGGGGAAATGAAATAGGCCGATCCAACTTGTAAGAGCAATTAGACCTGCAATATTTCACAACAAAAAGTTCTGAGCTTTTGTACTTGGACATAGTCTGACCTAAGTATACGTGTCTTTCTAAAAAGAAATGTCTTTTATTTTTCCTTTTAATAATCATTTTGTTAAACATTACAGATAAAAGATGAAAACTAGTACAAAACAAAAAGAGCAATAAAAATAGAAAGTACAGAAAACAAAAATAAAAAGGAAAAACATAAAAACATGCAAAAAATAAAAATAAAATGAATATACAGAGGAATTACTTCCACTTTCATCATAAGGATAAACTTTTTAGCAACTCATCTCCTTCTCTTAAAATACAATAAATAATCCCTTCTTCCCATGTCTCATATCTATGAACAAACCCTGAAATACATGTTCAGTCTTGATCAGCAAAATCGGTTACTAGAGCACAACATATCTATTTTAAGCTTGATCAAATACACCCATTTTATATTCCTTCCTTTTCCTTTTAGTAATCTTGATCTTTAATTCCTTTATATAATGTCTTAGAAACTTTTTTCTTTTCATTTTTTTTTCTTTATCACCAACTGATTCAATTTGTATATCCAGTACGACAACTTTTTTTTTCATATTATTCTTGCAGTCTGTCATTTTTATATCCATTTTCAGATCAGTCTCATTCTTATCTGGTAAAATATTTTCCTTTTTCATAGCATGTTTTAAACACAGTCTGTCTAGAACAGCAGACACTCTTAAAATTTATTTCTGGTGTATTGTATATAAATATCCTTCAAAATGTCCAGTTTTAAAGTATTTTCTCAGTCTACATACAAATGTGTAAGCATTCTTCTTTAATTGTGGTCTTTATTTTGACTTCCTGTAGCATTTCAAACTTCAAAGTCCCATTCCATCACATTTTCCCCCAGCATTCAAAACTGCATTTTCCCACAGTTGGGAAAGATTAATTTCAAAGTATCAAACTATTTTTGTGTCTAGTTGTTTTGGCATGCATTGCATGATAGCGGTGTCCAGAGGAGAGAAGTTGAAACAGTTCATGTCTAGGATGTGAAGCATCTGTAGGTGTTTTATCATCTCTCTCTCTGAATTGTACAATAGACAGGTCCTCAATGGAAGGCAGGCTGGTCACAGGTTTTTCCTCCCTGTACTTCCTGAAAATAAGACCTCCTCAGATAAGAAGCCCAAATGAGCATTTGAGTGCATGTGTTAAAATAATCCCTCCCCTGAAAATAAGCCCTTCCTGAAAATATTGCAACACAGCAGCAGCCATGAAGTGACTATGTTCACCACCTCCTGCATCTCAAAAATAATGAGACTTCCCCAAAAATAAGGCCAAGTGCTTATTTCAGCAGTCAAAAGAAAATAAGACCCTGCCTTATTTTGGGGAAAAGATGGTAACTGTCTATTGAAGTTGTATCTGTCCTGTTTGGTTTGGACTTTAAACATTTCCAAAAAAAAAATTGAAGTCTCTCCCTCCCTCCCTCCCTCTCTCCCTCTCTCCGAAATTGTGATTTTTACAAAAACCGAGTTGATCTTATTATTGATGTTCTTACTGCTTCATTTAATTCCCCTTAAGATTTGCAGTGTGGATATGGATCATTTACAATACTAATTATGCAATGATCGATTGATTATGCCTGACATTGTATTTGTCACCTTGAAATGCAAAAACCATCAATTTTTTAGCAGCATGAACATTTATTTATTTATTTTCCTAATCTTACACACCATCATGCAAGCGTTTATTTTATAGAAAAAGAATAAGTTATAAAAGTTGGGAGATATAGCATTAACCTTTGAGAAGAAGAGGAAGAGGAAAGAGAATAGTTTGTTCTTCTTCTTCTTTTTTTCACCCTCCAAAAATGAAAATTACTCAAGCAGCAACTTTTGGAAGATTAGAAAACAGAGTCTAATTTTCCAGAGGACTTTTGAACCTTTTTAAAATCCAACTGCATATATTTCATTTGGGCACAGCATGTATATTATAAATAGTTGTTCCTCTGCTCTTGAGTGAGAGATTGTAAGCAGAACAAGCATTCTAGATGAAATTTCAAGCTTGAAATCTTCCCTCTGCTTTAAAATAGACCCTTCCATTACAATACAATACAATACAATACAATACAATACAATACAATACAATACAATACAATACAATACGATACAATACAATACAATACAATACAATACAATAGCAGAGTTGGAAGAGACCTTGTAGGTCTTCTAGTCCAACCCCCTGCGTGGGCAGGAACCTTATACCATTTCAGACAAATGGCTATCTAACATTTTTTTAATAGAAGTCTATTTGTCACTCCAAAAAGCCCTACTTTTCAAATGAAAAAAAATATATGCATCAATAAATTCAGTTTTGATCTAGATCATGTTGCAAAAATAATGAACTTCTTCTTATCAATAGACCTTTCAGTTTCTCCAGAACTCTTAATTAAGCAAGATGTTTTCAGAATAAGAGATGGCTAAAGTAACAACTAGCTGAAAATCATTTCTCTCTGTTTATAATCCTAATTAGGTAGACTTCAGCACTAGCTTCCATATATTAACAGTTGCTGCTTTTTGATAGGGAATTGGGACCATTTGATTCACATTTCATGAGGATCTGCCTGATTTGTATTTCCCAATGCCGTATTTCAGAGAAAGACATACTTGGTTCGCTAATGACGCTTTAGCTTATAAATGGCATTGCTCCTCATATTGACTAGAGCTAATGAAGTCCAAAACATTTGCAGGGTTCCTGGATTCTTAAATGTGTAGTATGTAAACAAGATGGGATATAAGTGTCAACAGCTTTTCTCGCAATTTTATGTTAGAGCACTTCATAGAATTTATATTGGGGAAAAGATTGTCTATTTTAGTAAATAGGTATAGCTAGACAGATGGATGGATAGATGGATGGATGGAAAAATGAGAAAGTAGAAAGAAAGAAAAGGAAGGAAGGAAGGAAGGAAAGAGAGAGAGAGAGAAAAGGAGGGGGGAGGGAGGAAGAAGAAAGGAAGGAAGGAAGATCTAAAACATATATTAGTAACTAGCTGTTCCCGGCCGCGCGTTGTGTGGTTTAGGCTGGTTAAATGGCCAACCAATCTGTGTGTACACCTGCACACACAAACATGTACACACAACCACTGTATAACCCCCAACCTACCTACTGTATTCCCTCTACCTACCTACCTACCTACTTACCTACCTACCGTATTTCTCCCTCTCTCTATATATCCCTCTACCTACCTACCTACCTACCTACCTACCTACCTACCTACCTACCTACCTACCTACCCACCCACCCACCTATCTACCTACCTACCCACCCACCTACCTACCTACCATATTTTCCCCCTCTCTCTCTATCCCTCTACCTTCCTACCATATTTCTCCCTCTCTCTATCCCTCTACCTACCTACCTACCTACTGTATTTCTCCCTCTCTATCCTACCTACTTACCTACCCACCCACCTACCTACCTACCGTATTTCCCCCTCTCTCTCTATCCCTCTACCTTCCTACCATATTTCTCCCTCTCTCTATCCCTCTACCTACCTACCTACCTACCTATCTACCAACCTACTGTATTTCTCCCTCTCTCTCTCCCTCTACCTACCTACCTACTGCATCTCCCTCTCTCTCTCCCTCTACCTACCTACCAACCTACTGCATTTCTCCCTTCCTCTCTCTATCTCTGTAGCTGCCTACCTACCTACCAGAGTAATTTATGTCATAAAAGATGTCATAAAACAGCAACACCTGTGGCTCACTGCTCATTTTCTTTTACATTTTTTACATTTCCGTTGCATGTACCTGACACAGGTGTGACATCTACACAATCTATATATCATTGGTGCCGTATTTGTAAGGAACATTGTGTGAAAATTGGGTGCAGTACTTTCGGAGATTACCTGTTTTTGAACAAACTTATACTTACATTTTTATTTATATAGATATTCATAGAGTCCCAATTATCTTTGATTGATCTCAAAAAGCTAAGCTGGGTCAGAACCTACTAAGTACTCGGGTGGGAGAGATTTAAGTCAAGATATGAACATTACAGTGCATTGTGTAATTGTGCTTTTCAAGTTAAGAACTTTGAAACAAGTTGCTAGAGAGATTTACAGCAAGGGCTTCATTAATTCACGTGCTAAGAGAAAACCAGAGAGATCTGTACACTTGATATGTGCAGGGTCATGCAAAACCATGGACCTTCCCATGGTCTCTCTTGGCATGTTTAATCAATTAATTTTATTTCAGTTGCAGATCAGCATATACAACAAATAACATGACAACGATGCTGAAATAGAAATAAAAAATAAGGAGGATAGGATAAAATAAGGTAAAAATAATGTTATCTTGGTACATTTTAAAATTTGACTTGTGTAAAATGTCAGGATTTTTCCAAATCATATATGCTGTATTCAATTCTTGAAATGCAAGAGATTATTATGCCACAGTCTGAGGTCCTTGTGAGTTGGAAAGCAAACAGTGTTGAAAACTTTGAGGAAAATCAACATAATTTGAATGGTTCCTGTATAGATGTAAAGCGCTCCAGAGGGTCAACGTCATGGCCCAGAGGATCATGGGTTACACTCTCTCCCTTTGGAAGTTGAAGTTGAAGTTTATTTGGTTTCTATACCGCCCTTCTCCCTTTTGGCACTCAGGGCGATGTACAGCCAACTTAATTTTATGACATTTTTCTGATGGTCATTAAGTGAATCCATTCTTGTTAAGCAAACATTTTTTTTTTTTTGCAATGGTCATTATTATTATTTTTGGCCAGAAACTTGAAATACATGTTGGTTTCCAACAAAATAACATCATAAGTTGAGGTCATGTGATCAATGCAGGTCAGTTTCTGAGTGTGCAAAATACAATCAGGTGACAGGATTGTGGGGAGGGAGGACAACTATCACAACTTCAAATCAGGTTAATATGTGCCCCGTTTTTGGCTCTGATGTGACTTTCAGCATTTCACCTACGTCATAAGTTGAGAACTAGTTGTAGATACTTTTGTAAGGAAGATATTTCTGGAACTCAGAATCTTTGAGGAAATCTTTGCTGACTATCACACACATTTAATGTAAAATATGTGTAGAAATTCATATTCTAAAAAGAAAAATGAATTACAACACACATTGTTCTGACCCCAGGCTTCCTTAAAAAGCAAGAAGCAGAGTCTGAGTCCTGGTAAAACCTCTTTTATTTACACAATGGTGAATTCCTTCCATTCATGGTCAGCAAGGCTTAGCAAACAGTCTTTCAGAGGAATGTTTATCCACACGAACCTTATCTCATTTGGAGAACTGAAAGATAGCTAGTTTCCAAATGGAGGGCAAGGCAACACTTGGCACAGAGTCTCTTATAGACACAAACAGAACTTTCCACTCTTGAAACGACCAAAGGAACAAATTGTTTCCTGCAAAAGCCCCCTCCCCATTCGCTCCTCTTTTGTTTCCTCTGGGAGGGGCCAATCACTTCCAAGGTGTGGCTTTACTCCTAAGTCGACCCTGCTTTCTTAGTGGTTCTTGTCTTCTGGCAGATCTGTGCATGCGCACAATGGGAACAGGCTCCAGCTGTTCCTCTGCCTCACTGCTGTCTAGCTCCCTCTCTGCCTCTGACACAGAGCCCTCGTCTGAGCTTTCCTCAGCCTCCAGGAGTGGCCCATGTTCCTCCCCAACCTCCTCACTCTCCGACTCTGCTGCCAGCTCTACTGGCCGCCTGTGGGCCACAACACACATTTTCAGGCAGCTTTGCTTTTAAATGCCATTATGCAGCAGGGATGAATATATGAGAACCCACAGGAAAAAAGTGTCATGGATCTGAAACCACAATGCCCCTATTTCCTTATTTTATCCTTAATTTTACTATTTTATTTGTGCACTATTTTATTTTGCAGATATATTATTATATTTTTTAAGTGAACTCCCTGCCACCACCACTATTAGCCCAGCCAATCTAGGGAAGGCTGCCGTAATTGTGATTTGAGTTTCTTTATGGATTTTGAAGGTCAGATTTATGTAGCTGGGTTTTCAAAATGCATCGGACATCTCTATTATTGAGTTGCTTGTTTCTAAGGTTTTATGTAGAATATATATTGTCCGCATAGTTTATAGCAATTGTCAGCTCTCTCTAGTCCCTCTGTATTTATACCCTGCCCTTTAAAGTTGATTTGTATGGTGATAAATCACTGCAGAGGAGGGGAGAGAAAGAATGAAATTAGATTCTTCTAGGAAACTTCTAGTATTTTTTAAACTTGGGGGGGGGGGTGTTTCACTCTCAGGACCCCCTTCTCATTTTTGAAATTAAGGAGGGCCCCAAAAGAGCTGTGATTTGTGTTAGCAACTCTGGGTTCAGAATCAGTATTAGAACTCTGGTCCCGTAACCAATGTTAGCTAATATATGCGGAATAGTGTAATTCACCGGACAGTAACGAGATACGTTGCTGTAAACCACAAACAAACTCTAAAACAGTGATAGTAAGAAAATAAATAGTCTTTACTTTGTCACAACTAAAATACTTCTTCCGACTATCTTCTCTAACAATGATAACAGTCCTACATCAAACAGAGTTTATCTTACAGTGATGCAAACAAAGCCTCCTCCTTCTTCAACTTCTCAAACGGCAATCAGGAAAACACAGGATCACAAGGAATCGAACAGGGAATTGACTGTGTTCCTGACTTGCTTATATGGTAATGCTGAGCAGCACAGCCAATCAAACACAATCAGCATTTAGTTCAGTTCTTAAAGCTACATAACTTCTTAAGAACAGAGATTCATATATATTGTCAACCCAAATATAAGACTGCATATGC
Source organism: Rhabdophis nuchalis (assembly GCA_039707465.1). Taxonomy (NCBI): domain Eukaryota; kingdom Metazoa; phylum Chordata; class Lepidosauria; order Squamata; family Natricidae; genus Rhabdophis; species Rhabdophis nuchalis. The sequence goes on from CM077652.1 coordinate 32,233,893, forward strand.
TAACAATTTGTCTAGCTGATATTTATTGATGTTTACCATACTAAAAAAATTAAAATGGACACATTCACTGCTGATAACATGTCTCATAATTTTTTGATTGTATTATTTTTCAACAGAGGCTGGCAAGTAGTTTTGATTTTGAGGAGCCCTTAGGGCAGTGTTGGTGAACATTTTTGGCACTGAGTGCCAAAACGAGAGTGTGCACATGCATGCTCCATGGCACGGGGCCTAGTTATTTGCGGGATCGTATCCTGCCCCATACATCCCTGCGGCCGATTCGCTCACACAGAGAGGGACTTCTCCGGGTGCCGTCCAGCAGGCAATGCCAGCGGGCGACGCCCAGGGGAAGGGCCTTCTCCTTGAACAATTTCAACCAAACTTGGTGCACATATGACTTACTCTATGGAAACAAATGCTATGGGAGTAAGACACCACTAACACCACTTGGGGTGTGTGTTCTGTTAAGGAACAGCCTGTTGTGCCTTAAAATGGCTTCTACTGTACTGCCTTAAATGGCATCTACTGCACAGCCCAATGGCGTTGCCATGGTAATGGCTTCACAGTACTCCACGAGGGTTCTCCCTCTGGTAAGGGGGGAAATCCAACATTAGAAATTATGTTTGGTCCGGACATTTGTGACTGTCTAACACAGGATTAGGGTTAGGGTAAGGGTTAGTTGTGCAAAATACCCGGGCCACGCCGGCTTAACAGCTACTAGATAAATAAACCCACATCTTTATGGAAGAGAGAAATTAATATGATTTCCCCACCCCCAAATCACAGCAGTGAGACATTAAGCCTAATTTTCATAATCAAGCCCTTGCCTTTTATCTATGCATCACTAATGAGCTTTGAAGTCATATTGGTTTTTTGTTGTTGTTTTTTAAACCAAGATTAAGTGTTGTTGCTGAAAAAAATAATCACTCCAAACAAAAACATAGCAACAAGTACTTTACTATTCTGTTTCTGTTGCTAAAGGTAGCAATTCTTTCACTGTAGGTAATAACTGACTTGCATGTCTGCCACTCAAGAGCCAAAATTATGGTTGTGGTTGTTTTAATACATATAATAAATGGTTTAACGTCCCCTTTCAGAATAGGAAATATATAATATATTTGTAATCAGGTGAAGAAGAAATCTCTAAAACCTGAGACAACAATGAAGGATGAACTTTGTCAAAAATGGGTTTCTCATTTCCTTGGCATTTATGGATCGTCACCTGCCACAAGATCCTATTTATGCTACCATGTAATTTCTTATATCTGCTAATGGAATTCTTTTGAAAATTTGAAAGATGACTATTTAGGAAAACTGTCCCAAGATCATTTTTGTAGGTTAAAAAGAACATCTCTTTGCACTCATGAGAAGAACAAGGAAAGCAGAAAATCAATTCGATCCATGAGAGACCCTTCCTCATCTCCCTTCCCCCAAGAAGGGTTATTTGACTGGGAATGAAGTCTTCAAGGCATCTGATTAAGGTTTTTGGATCATCAGCTTATCTAAAAAGTACAATACAATACAATACAATAGCAGAGTTGGAAAGGACCTTGTAGGTCTTCTAGTCCAACCCCTCTGCTTGGGCAGGAACCTTATACCATTTCAGACAAATGGCTGTCTAACATCTTTTTAAAGACTTCCAGGGTTGGGGCATTCACAACTTCTGGAGGCAAGCTGTTCCAGAGGTTAATTGTTCTAACTGTCAGGAAATTTCTCCTTAGTTCTAAGTTGCTTCTCTCCTTGATTAGTTTCCACCCATTGCTTCTTGTCCTGCCCCCAGGTGCCTTGAAGTAGATTCATCCAAAGTGTTTCACTTTTAACCCAAGAAGTTTCTTCAGTTCTGACGAATGGTGGAGGATGGAAGGTGATATTCCTTGTAGTCTGAACTGAAGAAGCTTTTTGGATGAGAAGTGAAATATTGAGACCTGAGACCCTCACAGGGAAGGATTGAGCTCCCCTCCTTCACTCCAATTCTTGCTGAGGACATAAAAGGACCCCCCCACCCCACCCCAAACTGGGCATCCCCAGGGCAATCCTGATGTCATCAGCTAAACTTTTCAACCTGGAAGCACATTGATGCTTCTGACTACAGTGCAATCCCTCCCTCTCTCTCCCTCCCCCCCCTCTCATCTGTCTGTCTATGTCTGTCTGTCTGTCCATCCGTCCATCCATCCATCCCTATTTTCTCTCTCTCTATTAATCTCTCCCTCCCTCTCCCTCCCTCCCTCTCTCTCTCATCTGTCTTAAAAACACACTTTTCCCGCTTGGCCGGCCTAGGTTAGTCTTCCATCTTTTAACAGGGTGTTAGGGGATTTTAGTGTATTTTAAGATAGGGTGATTTTAGCGCAGGGATAATTTGGTTTAATTCGTATTTTATTTATCTATTTATGTATTTTATATTGGTATTTTTAATTTTCCCTGTGCACCGCTCCGAGTCCCTTTGGGGAGAGGAGGCGGTATATAAATAAAAATATTATTATTATTATTATTATTATTATTATTATTATTATTATTATTATTATTATTACTATTACTATTACTATTACTATTACTATTACTATTACTATTACTATTACTATTACTATTATTATTATGTCCGTCCATCCATCCATCCCTATCTCTATCTCTATCTCCTCTATCTCTATCTCCTCTATCTCTATCTCTATCTCCTCTATCTCTATCTCTATCTCCTCTATCTCTATCTCTATCTCCTCTATCTCTATCTCTATCTCCTCTATCTCTATCTCCTCTATCTCTATCTCTATCTCCTCTATCTCTATCTCTATCTCCTCTATCTCTATCTCTATCTCCTCTATCTCTATCTCTATCTCCTCTATCTCTATAGAAAGATAGAGACAGACAGACAGACAGACAGATATATAAATCACAGGTGGTGTTCTGCCAGTTTACACCATTTTGGGTGAACTGGTAGTGGTGGTACCGCTAGGCTCCACCCACCCACCCAAACATCATCATGGGAATGCATGTGCTCCTGGTTCCAAAAACGGCAGTGGAAGTAAGAGGATTTCATGCCTGGTAGAGATGCACACACACACACACACAGAGTTTTACTAATCCTTAGCACCTTTCAAGTCTGGCTGCTTCAACCACTTTAGATGTTGGCAGCCGAAAGCAGCTTTATGAATCATTTAATTGCAGGTATCTTGGCATATCTCCAGAAAGTGTGCATTACTTTTCGTAATGCACATGTTGGAAGCTTTTTGCAAGAAGTAATTTTCAACTTGTAATAGTTGGCGAAATGCATATAAGGTGTAGTAGTTGTAGTTGGTGACAAGGTCTGTCTTTTCCTCAGTATGCCAAACAGCTTCCCACCCCTCCCCGCACCCCCAGTTCTAGCTATAGGCTATTTTCATGGGCAATTCCTTCTAAATGGTGTTTTGAAAGAGAGGGAAGCTAAGCTAGCCCTCGCTGAAGACAGTATTTCTTAAACTATAGCAGAATCATAGACTAAGAGAGTTGGAAGGGAATGAGCCATCTTTAGTTTGCCATTTCTTCCCCCAAACAAATGTGTTTTTCTCATTTATTGAATAGGTAAAGGTTCCCTTCGCACATAGGTGGCTAGTCATTCCCAGTTTTAGGAGGTGGTGCTCCTTTTGGTTTCAAAGCCGAAGAGCTATTGCTGTACGAAGACGAGACGTGGCTCTTCGGCTTTGAAGCAGAGAGGAGCACTGTTCCCTAGAGTTGGGAATGGCCACGTGGTCATGTGGTCGGCATGACTAAATGCCAAAGGCACACAGAATGCTGTTACCTTCCCCCCAAAGTGGTCCCTATTTTTCTACTTGCATTTTTACATGCTTTAGAACTGCTAGGTTGGCAGAGGTTGGAACAAGTAACGGGAGCTCTCTCCATTAGGTAGCAATAGGGATTTGACCCGCCGAACTGGTGACCTTCATACACACACACAGCCAGATAGATAGATAGATAGATAGATAGATAGATAGATAGATAGATTAGATAGATAGATAGATAGATAGATAGATAGATAGATAGATAGATAGATAGATAGATAGATAGATAGATAGATAGATAGATTGATTGATTTCTTATACAAAGTTGTATAGCCACCCAAAAAAGCACGTATGATTTTGAATTAAGGATCATTCCAGATAGTGTTAAAGGACTTTGAGGAGACTAGATATGTTTAGTCTAACCAATTTTTTTAAAAAAAATAAGGGTGGGTGGGGGGATTGATATGATAGCAGTCATCTAGTAGTTATGGGGCTATCACAGAGAAGAAAGAATTGACTTTTCTATCTTATTAAGTGGAAGTTTGTTAAACAGACATCAAACCTAGAAGCAAGGAGAAATTTATTGACTTTGGAACAATTAATCAGTGGAACAGTTTGCCTCCATTAAGTTGTGGGTGCTCCAACACTGGATGTTGGTTTGTTTGTTTTTAAAAAGAGATTGGGCAACTATTTGTCCAAAAGGATGTTAGGTATCTGTCATAAGGAGAGGATTGGACTAGAAGATATCCAAGGTTTTTTTCTCCTAATCCTATTATACTAAATTGAATGAATATTTTCCCCTTAATTAGGCCCTGTGGCCTCTGTCCATGGTGCTGAAATGTCAACTGGCAGTAGTTGTTTTAAGATAGATATTCTAGGATCGTTATTCTGTCTGTGTTTGTCCACCTCTAATCTTAGCCCTCATTCCACATGACAGGTCTTCATTTTGTTAAGGGTAAAAAATACCCCCGTTGAAAAATAAATAGGCGGAATAGTGCAATACAGCAAGAGATACTTTGCTTAAAGCACACAATAACTATCAAACAATGATAGTAGAAAAAATAAATAGACTTTACTTTTGCAGGGACTAAAACACTTCTTCCAAACAGTGATATTAACTCTAACAATAAACAGTCATTCACCAAAACATAGTTATCTTACAGTCAAAACAAACAATGATACTTCTTCCGTCTTCAGCTTCTCCCCAGTGGCAATCAGGAAGCAAAGGAAAGCAAAAGGAAATGAACTGTGTTCCCAGCTGCCTTTTTATGATTGAGCTGGGAAGCACAGCCAATCAGATTCCACATAATCCTTAAAGTTACATGTACTCTTTAAGAATCCTGGCTTATATATATATATTGTCAACCCAACATCAGGATGATTATCCTAACACCTCATTCCACATGACAGGTCTTCATTTCCCAGTCTGACAGTTCAGCAGGAATTATCACAGGTAGGAAAAGGTAAAGGCCCAGGTAAAGGTCCCCTAAATCTCCCCCCCCCCGACATTAGGTGTTGTTATGCAACTCTAGGAATCCTTGTTCTAGTTGAGCTGTTAGTTGCATTGTAGTGAGATGGCCAGGAAATTATTTAAGTTCATGCATACGTATATAAACATACACATAAAAAACAAACAAAGGAATAGAACTATGATTAATGGTTGATAATACCAAGGTTGAAAATCAAAAAGAGCCATGGTAGTGCAGTGGGTTGGGTGCAGCACTTCAGGCTACTTCTGCTGATCACCAGCTTGCCAGCAATTTGGCACTTTGAATCTCACCAGGCTCAAGGTTGACTCAGCCTTCCATCCTTCTGAGGTGGGTAAAATAGGGACCCAAATTATTGGTGGAAATGTGCAGAATCTGTAAACCACTTAGAGAGGGCTGCAAAGTACTGTGAAGCAGTATTTAAGTCTTAAGTCAGTGGTAGTCAACGTGGTCCCTACCGCCCACTAGTGGGCATTCCAGCTTTCATGGTGGGCGGTAGGGGTTTTGTCCGATACTGAAACACTTTCCTTTTTTTTTTTCATTTAATTGATTTTTTTAAAAAATTCATAGCATTATTTTCATTAGGTTTTCATAAAATTCCCTATAACAATTTAAATTTCTGAAAATATGCTATTTGTATCACCTGCGCATGTTTCAACTTGCTGTAATTCTGCTTTATACATTTTATAAAGTAAAGTTACTTCCCTACTTAATAAATCACCATTACTATGGAACCGGTGGGCGGTTAGAAAATTTTGCTACTAACAAATACAAAAGTGGCTACAAAGGAATTCAAAGAAGCGGACTTAACATTGCTGATTTAGAATCTCTATATGCTTTGATTACACTCCTTCACTTTGTCCTGGTCTCTTTCATATATTTCTTTTTTCTTCTTCTTTTTTTCCGCCTTTCTTATTAGAGATATGTATTAAATCAATAAGTGGTAAATGTTAGTTATAGTGTTATAACTCTAGTTATATTGTAATACTCTCTGCAATCGCTTTGTATCATTTAATGTCTTACTCTGTAAGTTTTTGTTTTTTAATGATTCAATAAAATTTAAAAAAAAAAGAAATACAAAAGTGGGTGGTAGGTATAAAAAGATTGACTACCCCTGCTCTACGTTCTAGTGCTAGCTAATGACAACCTGATATTTTCTATAAGTTAAGAAGTATATAAAGAAAATTATTCCATTTAATTTTCTAAACCAAACTTTAAGTTTGGTTAAATATTAGAACAACCACGGACCTCCGTTCCTTCCATCTGAAATTGAAAACGCACTTTTTCTGCTTGGCCGGCCTAGGGTAGCCTCTCTACTATAGTTTTATAGGGTTATAGGATTTTAGTGTATTGGGGAATTTTAGCGCAGGGTTTAATGTTTAATTTGTTTTTATTTAATTGTTTGTATTTCTATGTGTATTTATTGTTTTAACTTCCCTGTGCACCGCTCCGAGTCCCCTTGGGGAGAGGGAGCGGTCTAGAAATTAAATTATTATTATTATTATTATTATTAAGTAGTATTCTTGGCAAGACTTTAAAAAAAAGTTCATTTTTGTTTAATGTGCTTAATTCCACTTGACTATATTAGCGGTTTTTATGTTTAACTTTAAATATTGTCCCCCATTGTATCATTTGTTGTGGTGGTTTTGTCGACTTACAGGTTTCTCAAGTATTTTCTCCCCCTGATTTAAAATGTTTTTGTATCCTGCAGGTTACCTAATGATAATGACATAATGACACAGTCATGGGGGGGGGGGAGGGAATCATATAATTGCCAAAGCAATTTTTAGCTACCTGATTGACCCAACTCAGGTCAATCACATAGCTAGTTCCCTGCAAGTGTGCATGTCAACAGCATGGAACAATTTCATGTAAGACTGAATGCGGTGAACTAAACCAATTTTAATATTTTTGGTGCTATATTCAGATAGCAATATATATGAACATAATGTATGTATGTATGTATGTATGTATGTATGTATGTATGTATGTATGTATGTATGTATGTATGTATGTATGCTGGCATTGCTTGCTTCGGGTATTTTCCCGTGTATAAGGCATGGAAATGTTATTGCAACGTTTCGACAAGATCTCACTTGTCATCGTCAGGCTTTGGTCTGTGACTGTGACTGCGAAGGCATGGCCCTTTTTTAAATCTTGGTGGGGGGGGTGGAGTGCTGACTATTGTTGTGAGTGGGTTGATTGGCTGTGCAGCTGCATCATGATTGGTATATTGATGCTGATTGGTCTCATTTGTATGTTTCTCCTTATTTTGAATTTCAACGGCTTGGGTGGAGGGTGGGGCTCGTCTGCTGGTCAGTGCTGGTTTCCAGATGTCTGGTAGGCGGGAGGTGTCATCACGTTTGTTCATACTGTTAGATTGCTTCTCTATTTCAATGGCTTCTCTGATCATTCTCCTGTTCAGCTGTTCAGCCTTGGAGATCATTTTAGTTCCTTGAAAGTCAATGTCATGTCCTGTAGTTTTGAAATGCTGATAAAGAGTTGAGGTATTAAGTTGATTTTTAATGCATTTTTATGCTCTGCGATACGTGCATTTATTCTTCTGTTGGTTTGTGAAAATCTACGAAAGCAAGTATGTATGTATGTATATATATATGCTTATGTCAGCTCAAAACCTAACACACATGCAAAAACAAAAAGGCACAACGAAACTAATAGCTTTCTATACATACATACATACATACATACATACATACATACATACATACACGCACATGTATGCCTCTTAAATTTCAAAGGCATGATGTTTTTCTTCTGCCTGGACCTCCTTTGCCTTCAATCTTTCCTTGGAGGATTAAGTGAAGGATGCCATATTTTTCTTGGTGTCACATCACATGTCCAAAGTATTCTAACGCTTGCTTTTTTAGGGTTTTGAAGATTTCCCTTGACTTTTCCAGGCGGCTTATCACCACCTCATTTCTGATTTTGTCAACTCAACTTATACATAACAGCCGCCTGTAAATCCACATTTCAAATGATTCTAGTCTCTTCAAGTGGTCTTCTGTCAGAGACCAACTCTCCACTCTGTAGCATGTTATGAGAACTTAAAAACATCTTAGTAAATCATGATGAAAACACAAAGCACAATGTAGGACAATATTCAGACATAATCAACAAAACTCTCAATTCAATTTACTTCAGTTGGTTGTGGTCATAAAACCACTAATTTCAGTACCCAGAACTGATTGAACAACAGGAAAAAGCCAAAGCTTAAATTCAATTCCACATTTGAGTGAATGATTTCTCCTTGATTAGATGAAAGCATTAAATCCGGTGATGTTCTATTCTCTGTCTTTCAATATCTGCACTCTAACGGACAGATCTCACTAATAAAAGAAACCACTTTAGCACTTGGCAGTTTGTTAGGCTGCATAAATCTGATTTCCTGGCAAATCTAGTAGTGATAATAATAATAATAATATTTTTTTTAAAAAAACGGGTCAGCAGAAGCGGAAGCATCTGCATGCCTGTGCTAATATACTTTATAGCTTCAGAAAAATGCCAGATAAAAATTAATTAATTAAGATTATTCTTCCTTCTCCACCTCCTCCTGGCACTTGTCTATTCCTTTTGAGTGAAGATGATAAATGCATGTCAGTTAATCAGGAATCATGCGGACACACGCCCCTAATATGGCAACCATATTATTCCATGTCCCGTGTTCTATTAATAGCGAGGTAATGTGTGTGGTAAGGTAATATGCAATGTGAGCCAAGGAGGTGAATATCAAGAAAAAGGGACGAGAAGCCAGGAAGGTAGTTGGTAAAGGTGAGAATCAGAAGCTACAAGGAATGAAGAATCAGAGGAAAATCTTGACATAGCATTTATCCTTAGCAATTGGAGCTCTAGAGCAGGGGTGTCCAACCTTTGCAATTTTATGTCTGAAGGACCTCAGCTCCCAGACTTATCCAGCCAGCTTTGCTGGCTGGAGAATTCTGGGAGCTGAGGTCCTTCAGACTTAAAGTTGCAAAGGTTGGAGACCCCTGCTCTAGAGAGGGCAGGCTGCTAAGGGTTCAAACAGGTTCAGGAGAACCTGTAGCTAATGTTATGCCTGGTTTGGAAGACCTCCAAATCCCACCCTTGGCTGGCCCCGCTCGTCCCTCCCCTCCCCTCCCTAGAGTCTCCATGCAGCCCATTTCAGATGTGAGGTAAGTGCAGGGCCCACCCAGAGGCTAGGGGAGGGGGGAATGGGCCTCCCAGAAGGCCTCTGGAGGCCAAGGTAGGAGTTTTCGCCTTCCCAGGGGCTTGAGGAAAGCCACCGGAGCCTGGGGAAGGCGAAAATACCCCATCTGCCATATTGCAGGAAGCCAAATAGGCCACGCCCACCATGGCCACGTCGACCCATCAACCAAGTTGCTGAAATTGTGATTGTAAGAAGCTTTTATTTTCACTTTTTAAAGCATTAAATTTGTCTGTGTGTGCGCACACATGCGTGCGTGTGTATGTTTGATAAAGGTAAAGCTTCCCCAGTCATTCCCGGCTCTAGGGGTAAGTGCTCATCTCCATTTCAAAGCCAAAGAACCATCACTGTCCAAAGTCATCTTTGTGGTCACGTGGCCGGCAGGACTAAAGAGCGAAGGCGCATGGAGCGCTGTTACTTTCCCACCAAGGTGGTCCCTGTTTTTCTACTTGCATTTTTACCTGCTTTCAAACTGCTAGGCTGGTAAAAGCTGGGACAGGTAACGGGAGCTCACTCCGTTAGGGATTCAAACCGCTGAACTGCTAACCTTCTTATTGACAAGCTCAGCATCTTAGCCACTGGGCCACTTTGTCCCTTATGGATACATATATAAATAAATAAAAAATTGCCAGCTTCATACATGAACTTCACATGATGGTTGTGACTTGTTTTATACTGCTAAGGTAATGGAGGATGAAGAGCCGTGGTGACACAGTGGTTAGAATTTGGTATTGCAGGCTAACTCTGCCCATTGCCAGCAGTTCAGCTCAAGGTTGACTCCGCCTTCCATCCTTCCGCGGTGGGTAAAATGAGGACCCAGATTGTTGGGGGTAAGAGGCTGACTCTGTAAACCGCTTAGAGAGGGCTGTAAAAGCATTGTGAAGTGGTATATATATATATATTAAGCACTACTGCTAAGAACACTGGGTCTTTGATTGGAAACGGGGGCATCAGCAAAAGTGGTTACTTTCTACTAAATTTGCATAATGAGAATGCAGTTGTGACTAATGACACATTGGTGTGACGCTGCATACAGGTTAATTGCATAGACCATCTCTATTAAAAATATTTACTGTCCTGTCTTAAAAAAAGGAAGCAGCAGATGAATGAGCAAATTAAACCTGCCTAATGCAATATATAAGAATATTTCTAGCTCGCCTACCCAGGACTGGGCGTTTGAAAGATGAGCGACCCCAGCTTAAGCAAATTTGATGAATTAAATGCAGACCTAATTTTAGAGAGATGCATTTCCTATGCCACGGAAATAAAGACACATCTTTTGCACATCCTGAAGCATTTCTCCCTTTTGGTTGTCCTCTGTAGGAGATTCCTAATTCTCACATTTTCCCCGAGAATGGAGGTGCGAGAACCTACGAATAAAAAACAGAGCTGGAATCGGGACTTCATAAAACATCTGTTCCCGATTCCTCAACTCAAATGAAACGGAGGCACCAAGAGATGATTTGGGAGTTTTGCCAATGTTTTTGTCTCCTCGCGCAGGTGTTGCAGCTGCCTGCCTGGGAGCCAATTAATGATAACAAATGCTGGCAAGTCCGTTGCATAATCCACCAGTCTGTACAATTTGCAGAAGATTATTTCAAGGATCCTTATAGCCCTGTGTGTTAATTGTTGCCTTTATCCCGGGCCTTTATTTAAATATCAAATCATGTTTTCTCCTGCTAGAGATAATCAACACAAATGCTTGGTAATTTTAATCACATTCTTTAGCCAGGGCTCGTCTTTGCAAGACAGAGGGAAGATGGCTCCCCGTTTCTTTGCATGGAACAGCCTGTCATCAGCTTCCTTTTACTTTTAAATGTTGGAAATTAAATATTAATATGCAGGGGCCCCCGACTGAGGTTTTATGATTAAGGCTAATGGTTTAATAGTGCTCGACTGATAACCATAATTGAGTCAGTGGTGGGTTTCAAATTTTTTAGAACCTACTCTGTAGGTGTGGCCTATTTTGTGGGCGTGGCTTGGCAGTCATGTGACAGGGTGGGAGTGGTCACCTTTTCAAATGTGGTGAAACTCATTTAACAACGCTCTTGCTTAGCAACCAAAATTTTGGACTCAATTGGGATGATAAATTCTTTCTTTCTTTCTTTCTTTCTTTCTTTCTTTCTTTCTTTCTTTCTTTCTTTCTTTCTTTCTTTCTTTCTTTCTTTCTTTCTCTCCTTTCTTCCTTCTTTCCTTCCCGTTGGGTCACTGGCAGCGGCGGGCCAGATTTACTTCCAGGTACACCGGTGGAACCCCCTCTCACCGGTTCTCTAAATTTCACCAACCGGCTCTCGCGAGTAGGTGCGAGCCTGCAGAAACCCACCACTGAATTGAGTGCATTATTTCTGTTGCTAAGCGAAACAATTGTTACGTGAATTTTGCCCCATTTTTTACGACCTTGCTTGCCACCGTTGTTAAGTGAATTGCTGCACTTGCTAAGTTAGTAACAGGGTTGCTAGGGGAAGCTGACTTCCCCACTGACATTGTTTCTCAGAAGGTCGCAAAAGGGATCACGTGACCCTGGGTCTCTGCAACCGTCATAGATACAAGTCACTTGTCAAGCATCTGAATTTTGGTCACATGACCATGGGGAGGCTGCGATGCTCGTTAAGTGTGAAAATGGTCATAAGGCAGTTTTTCAGTGCTGTTGTAACTTGGAACGTTCACTGAATGAATTGTGAATGAATTCATTCATTGAATGAAGAAATAAGGAGGGATTTTCTGACAGTCAGAACAATTAACCCATGGAAAAGGTGTTGCCTTTGGAAGTTAATACTATAATACAATAGCAGAATTGGAAGGGACCTTGGAGGTCATCTAGTCCAACTCCCTGCCTAGGCAGGAAGCCCTATGCCATTTCAGACAAATGGCTATCCAACATCTTCTTGAAGACTTGCAATGTTGGGGCATTCACAACTTCTGGTGGCAAGCCGTTCCACTGATTAATTGTTCTAACTGTCAGGAAATTTCTCCTAGGTTCTAAGTTGCTTCTCTCCTTGATTAGTTTCCACCCATTAGCTTCTTGTTCTGCCCTCAGGTGCCTTGGAGAATAGCTTGACTCCCTCTTCCTTGGGGCAACTCCTGAAATATTGGAAGACTACTATCATGTCTCCCCTGGTCCTTCTTTTTATTAAACTAGACACACCCAGTTCCTGCAACCGTTCTTCATATGTTTTAGTCTCCGGTTCCCTAATCATCTTTGTTGCTCTTCTCTGCACTCTTTCTAGAGTCTCCACATCTTTTCTACATCATGGTGACCAAAACTGAATGCAGTATTCCAAGTGTGGCCTTACCAAGGCCTTATAAAGTGGTAGTTGTGGGAGCTTCATCACTGGAGGCTTTCAAGAAGAGACTTGAAACTTATCAACTTTATGAGTTGACAACTGGACTGCCATTTATCAGAAATGATGTAGGGTTTACTGCCTGGACAGGGAGTTGGACTAGATGACCTACATGATCCCTTCCAACTCTGTTAATCTGTTGTAAATCAAACACTATTTTGTGTTCTTCCTTTTGGTTCCCTATAAAATGAGATATATTTAGGTTTTGATCAGAAATTTAGAGGGACCGTTACACATTCTTGGCAATACAAAGGTGCAGATGGTTACGTCCTTGATTCAACAGGTGGACTGATCCTTACCTACAAAACAACATACGATTTTGCTGATTTCATACGCGAAGAGAGGGTGGAAAAGCCCTGTATTTACTGTTCCCATGTTTGATCGACACTATGGATTGTTCATAAGGAAGAAATATCACAGCCCTTTCTGGTTTCAACAGTGGGGCTAAGGACAGCAGAACAATTTATTTTCAATGAGCATGCACAAAGTAAGATTTATGACTTTTGCTGCTCAGATTACATTTCCCACATAGTTGCCGAGCTGCGACAAATTAAAGGGATTTGTGAATACTAAGGGGTGTGTTTTTGTAATGAGGGAGAAGAGACAGAGGCAATAAGATGATAATTAAGGTAACAACTTGTGAAAAATTAAAGTATTTCTGTCTTTCATTTTTTTGAATCTCCAAGCATAAACTTTGTAGTTGTTAATTTAATTGCTGATGTTCTCGTATCCCTGAAGAATATTAAGGATTAATCATCTGATTCATTTCAACAAGAGATAAGGCCTAAGTGAATTGAAATTTTACCAATTTAACCCTGTCTGCTTCCTAATAAGACATGATTAACATTTTCTCAATTAACAACACATAATTATTCCAAAGTCCTTGCTTGCATATATTCCATCTTCTCAGGCTGCTTAGATGACTTCTTCATTTAAAAAAATAAAAATCTACAGAACTATTAAAGGAGCAATGCATTCTTTTTGTTGTACATTAAGAAAGGCTCAAATGAAATTAGTTGGTTTCTTTCTGTTGGGAAGATTATAGTGTATTGTGTCATCTGTTTTCCTAACTTCTGTACAATTTGTACAACTTCTGCACAATTTGTGGTGACCTTATTTAAAAATCTTCCAGTGAGGAAATACCTACAACTTCTGGAGGCAAGTCGTTCCACTGGTTAATTCTTATCACTGTTAGGAAATTTATCCTTAGTTCCAAAAGTTGTTAGTTCTCCTTTTGGCCCCTCCTGTGGCTAATGTTGAAGTAGAACTTCAATATTAGTGAGGGTGCCCTCTAGATATAGTTTGCAATCCATAGACGTATTTAAAAAATGACAGATGAATAAAAGATGAAAAGAAAAAATAAAATCTCAGCTGAAAAGTAAAAATAGTATCTCTGCTGAGAGCGAAAAAATGAAATATCAGCTTGTAGTTACTGTAAAAGATTTAGGGCATTATTTTCTATGTCATGTATAGTTTCCAGTCATACATGAAATCAAAAGTTGTCATCGGTAGAATAGCATCTAATACAGTGGTTCTCAACCTGGGGGTCGGGACCCCTTTGGGGGTTGAATGACCCTTTCACAGGATTTGCCTAAGACCATTGGAAAACACATAATTTCAATGGTCTTAAGAACCGAGACACCAATTTTATGGTTGGGGGTTACAACATGAGGAACTGTATTAAAGGGTCAAGGCATTGGGAAGGTTGAGAACCACTGATCTAATAGATCATTTGATCTTGTCAACAGGATACTGTCTGTCTTGCTGACAAGTAACTTAGATTCTAATAGCAAGTTAATACCGAATAACGAAGTTGGAAGTGACTTTGTAGGCAGTAGTGGGATTCAGACAGTTTGCACCTATTTGGGAGAACCAGTTGTTGGAAGAAGGCTCCTTTTGTTTTTTCCACTTTACAGGGCTAATCCTGTAAGGAAGGCAGGAAGGAAGGAAGGAAACATTATGGTGTTGTTTCTAGCCTAAACTTTATTGTCCTTCTTACAGAAACTGCCTCTCTGTTTATCCCTTATTACAATGTAACAGCTAAAGCGAAGTACCCATCTATGTGAGTGATGTTGAGTTGGCCACACCCACAAGTCACATGACCACCGAGCCACGCCTACCCAGCTGGTCATTAGGGCAGAGAACCTGTTGTTAAATTATTTGAATCCCACCACTACTTGTAGGTCATCTCATCCAACCCTCTGTTCAAGCAGGAGACCCCATCATACCATTTCTCACAATTGGCTGTCCAGTCTCTTCTTGAAGGTTCCCAGTGCTGGCTCATATTTAATGGATTGTCCACTAGGACTCCAAGATATCTCTCACAATTACTGCTCTTTAAGCCACATTTCACCTAATCTGTATGTGTGCTTGGGGTTTTTCTTGCCGAAGTGTAAATATTAATCTCTGTTCTAGCAATATCTTGGCCAATGGGAGGTCAGCCTTTTTGTAAAATGTCTTCCATTCTCCGTGAGACCCCAATTAATAATTAGTTTCCTGAAAGTTCTCAGCTAAACCAGGAGAGTTTGAAAATCTCTTTAAAATATGAGTAGAATAGAATAGAATAGAATAGAATAGAATCTGGAAGGGACCTTGAAGGTCTTCTAGTCCAGCCCCCTGCTCAAGCAGGAGAACCTATACCATCTCAGACAAGTGACTCTGCAGTCTCTTCTTAAAAACCTCCAGTGATGAAACACCTACAACTTCCAAAGGCAAGCTGGTTAATTGTCCTCACTTGTAGAAAGTTCCTCCTTAATTCAAAGTTTGTAGAAAGTTTCTCCTTAATTCCATCAACCAATGGAATAGAAGTTGCCTTCAGATGTTGTGGGAGCTTCATCACTGGAGGCTTTCAAGAAGAGACTAGACAGCCATTTGTCAGAAGTGGTATAGGGTCTCCTGCTTGGGCAGGGGGTTGGGCTAGATGGCCTACAGGTCCCCTTCCAACTCTGTTAATCTATGCAAAAAGGAACACTGAAAAGGAGTCAACTATTCCATACAATACTTTTTTGATCTAACATTGTTCAGGGCTAGCAGTAATTTGGAGAGTTTTTTTTTTAATGTTAGATATTTGGCTGTTATCTAAATCAGGGGTCTCCAACCTTTGCAACTTTAAGTCTGAAGGACTTCAGCTCCCAGAATTCTCCAGCCAGCTTTGGGAGCTGACATCCTTCAGACTTAAAGTTGCAAAGATTGGAGACCCCTGATCTAAATGGCTTCCCAGTTCTTTTAGTTATGTAACATAGAGAGTATCCCACCCCCATGGAATAACCCAGTAGCAGGTAACTGGAAAGGCTCATTAATGGTTGTTTATGATAATTGACAAGAAAGCAAAGCAAAAACAAAACCTCAGATTATTTTAATGGGCAGCAGAACTAATGGGCTGCCTTAATGGTCAGACGAAATGTGTCATTTGCTGGCTGGCAGATGTTAAACCAAAAGGAGATAAAAAGGAAAGGAAAGAGGGCAAAGCTTTTCAAGTATTGTGGTTTAATTCCCACAAGCTTAGAATCGGATGCTTCTTTCTCCAACTTTTTATTATTATTTTGGACTCTTTGATCCTCTCATCCTTTCAAGCTGCTTTCTAATTTGATAGTAATAACTATCATCACAAACACAATGGAAATGCATCATTAGGGGATGGTTTGCATCAGAAGATCTATAAACATGGAAGCATTCTGCTGCAAATCTGCACACATTTGTCTGTTTCTTTCTTCTTCTTTTTGGACAATGTTTAAAACTGTGGATGGTTATAGCCCAGTTGCTAGATTATAGACACAAACAATGTGGCTGTCTGCCACAAAGGTCCAGGATATCAGAGAAAAGGCTCCATTTCTGTGAAGGTTTAGTTTCTAATGGAGAAACAATTTCTTTGTTCAGATAGCCAATAGATGTTGCTGTTGTTGTTGTTAGTTGCACGGTTGTGTCCAACCCATCGCAACCCCATGGACAACATTCCTCCAGGGCTTCCTGTCCTCTACCATCCCCAAGAGTCTATTTAAACTCACACCGACTGCTTCGGTGACTCCATCCAGCCACCTCATTCTCTGCTATCCCCTTCTTCTTTTGCCCTCCATCTTTCCCAGCATGAGACTCTTCTCCAGGGAGTCCTTCCTTGTCATTAGGTGGCCAAAGTCTTTGAGTTTCCTCTTCAGGATCTGGTCTTCTAAAGAGCAGTCAAGGTTGATCTCCTCTAGGACTGACCGGTTGGATGGCCTTGCAGTCCAAGGGACTCAATGCAGGAGTCTTCTCCAGCACCAGAGTTCAAAGGCCTCCATTCTTTGGCACTCAGCTTTTCTTATGGTCCAGCTTTCACAGCCATCCAGTGCAACTGGGAAAACCAGAGCCTTGACTAGACACATTCCTGTTGGCAGGGTGAGGTCTCTGCTTTTTAGTCTGCTGTCTAGAATTGCCATAGCTTTCTTCCCAAGAGCAAGCGATAGAAGCCAATGGAAAGAGAGGACAAAAATGTGAAATACTATTGCTGGTGACAAGATGAGGAAAAGATGAGAAGGAAGGGATGGCGAGAAGGTTCAAAGGAGATAGTATCTACCAAGAAGTAGCGACTGCATTGCACTCAATATAATTTGTTTTTTTGTTTTTCAGTCCCTTGTTTTCAAAACTCCTCCTAAAGTTTAGGGTGTGCTTAAGACACTGCCCTTGTCAGCTGAAGAGCCAGTAGCCCAGGTTGGAGACCCAAGCATTACATGATCCCAGTCCTCACACCAGCTCTTGCCAATCTAGCAGTTTGAAAGCATGCAAATGCAAGTAGATAAATAGACACCACTTTAGTAGGAAAGTAACAGTGCTCTGTGATGTCATGCTGGCCATATGACCGCAGAAATGTCTTCAACAAGATGCTGACTCTGTAAACCACTTAGAGAGGGCTGTAAAGTGGTCTATAAGTCTAAGTGTTATTGCTTCTCTTTGTTAGGCTAGAATATATCTAGGTCTCTCAACCATTCATCATATGGTTTAGTCTCCAGACTTCTTATCATCTTTGTTGCTGATCTCTGCACTACAGGTTCCTTCACATACCTTTGAACATTTAATCTTTGTTCTTTGGCAGTCCCTATGTTGTTCTCATTAGCATCGCCATCTAGAAAGTGCATCCCTATTTTATTCCGGTATTATGGACCTTTTATCTTACGTGCAACTTGTATCTCCTCGGAGTAGCATTTTATTATTATTACCATTGACCCAACTCTGCAATATACTGAGGTCATAGCATTTCCGCTATCTTTGGCTTCTAACAGCTAATTGGGCCCTTGTGCCCTTGATATTCAATATTATATCTGAACATTTGGGGCAGAGAATTGTGTAACTAGTCGCCGGTGCTGTTGGCTTCATTGGTACTAATGAACTACTTTGTCAAAGGCGATCACTTTTGCTAAAGCTGGACACGTAACAGCTAACTGTTATTTAACTCTGTTAAGTATCACCAGCCACACTAACACTTCTGTACCTCCCTATGAGGAAGCAAGGAAAGCAAAGTAAGTTAGGTAACCTAAATTGCAAAGTTCAGAAACATTAGAACATTAACAAAAAATTCCAGAGAGACTTGTATCAAAATTCGAATGGATTTGCTGGCATTTTGTACAATATTGGAAAGCCAGATATCAGGTGAAAAAGTGGAAACCCAGCTAGGGCATTCTTAGGCCTGAGCTCCTAGGTCAGTGATGGTCCTCCTTCTCTGTCGTCCCCTTCTTCTTCTTTTGCCCTCCATTGTTTCCAGCATGAGGCTCTTCTCCAGGGAGTCCTTCCTTCTCATTAGGTGGCCAAAGTATTTGAGTCTCCTCTTCAGGATCCAAAGAGAAGTCAGGATTGATTTTCTCTAGGGCTGACCGGTTGGATGGCCTTGCAGTCCAAGGGACTCAATGCAGGAGTCTTCTCCAGCACCAGAGTTCAAAGGCCTCCATTCTTTGCTGCTCAGCCTTCCTTATGGTCCAACTTTCACAGCCATCCATTGCAACTGGGAATGAAGAAAAGTCATAAAACGGGGCATAATTTGCTTAACAATTGTCTCCCTTAGCAAGAGAAACTTGCGGCTTAATTTTGATCTTAAGTCAAAGGACTACCTGCATTTTTGGGTCTCTAAATGTATGGCATTGACTTAGCTGTAAATACTTTCATAAATAAGTATTAATTAGTACAATACAATAATACAATACAATACAATACAATAGCAGAGTTGGAAGGGACCTTGGAGGTCTTCTAGTCCAACCCCCTGCGTGGGCAGGAGCCTTATACCATTTCAGACAAATGGCTATCCAACATCTTCTTAAAGACTTCCAGGGTTGGGGCATTCACAACTGCTGGAGGCAAGCTGTTCCAGAGGTTAATTGTTCTAACTGTCAGGAAATTTCTCCTTAGTTCTAAGTTGCTTCTCTCCTTGATTAGTTTCCACCCATTGCTTCTTGTCCTGCCCCCAGGTGCCTTGGAGAAAAGTTTGACTCCCTCTTCTTTGTGGCACCCTCTGAGATATCGGAAGACTGCTCTCATGTCTCCCCTGGTCCTTCTCTTCATCAAACTAGACATACCCAGCTCCTGCAACCGTTCTTCATATGTTTTAGTCTCCAGTCCCCTAATCATCTTGGTTGCTCTTCTCTGCACTCTTTCCAGAGTCTCCACGTCTTTTCTACATCGTGGCGACCAAAACTGTATGCAGTATTCCAAGTGTGGCCTCACCAAGGCACTATACAGTGGCATTAGGTGTATTAGGTCTTGAGCATTTCAATTTGCTACAATTCGGTTTTGTCTCTGTGCTCCCTCCCTCCCTCGTATTCTTCAGAGCAAAAATAATTTGTAGGATGGTTCATTTACCCCCATTACCAATCCCTGTGATTCATTGTATCCTTCTCTGATTCAGAGACAATTAATTTGGGTTATGGATATGCGTGCGTGTGAGAGAGAAAGATAATGCAAAATAACTTCAGCCCAAAAGAGTGTAGAACCTTCCAATATCTTGTCTAAAAGATGAGCCATGGCAACTGCCCTTATTTTCTCAATGGTTTGAGACATTTTGCTCCCCATCCAAGCAGCATCTTCAGTCTGATCAAGTTTGTTAGAGGAATCTGGGAGTTGTTGGAATGTACCAAATCCTCCTGCAGTTTGCCACTTTTCTTACTGTCTTCTCCTATTCCTGCACCAACCTTCCTTCTCCAAAGTACATGGCAATAGATGAAGGTTCTCAGTCTTCTAAGTAGAATTGCCCAAAAGTTGAGATGCTGCTTGGATGAGCAGCAAAATCAAAACCATGATTCAAAACCATGAGTTGCCATGATTCAACTGTTGCACAATTCTCCCTGGATGACTCTGAATCTTCATCCCTCCCAATGTCTTGTTTTAACAGAATATAACAGAATAAGAGAGTTAGAAGGGACCTTGGAGGTCTTCTAGCCCAACCCCCCACTCAAGGGGGAGACCCTATACCCCGTGGTGGTGTGCCACAGGTGGCACACGGAGCCATATTTGCCGGCATATCAGCTGTCAGTTCCAGTCCACATGTGTGTGCTGGCCAGCTGATTTTTAGTCTTCCAGAAGGCTGGAAGAGACTGTTTTATACCCTCCCCAGGATTCAAGAAAGTCTCTGGAACCTGCAGAGGGGGAAAAAACTATGCACAGGTGGGTGGGGCACATTGTATTTTGGGCGTGGGCCTATGCACAGACAATTTTGGCACACCTTTACAAAAAAGTTCGCCATCACTGCCATATACCATTACAGACAAATGGCTGTCTAATGTTTTCTTAAAAATCTGCAGTTGGAGCACCCACAATTTCTGAAGGGAAGCCATTCCACTGGTTAATTGTCCTCACTGTTAGGAAGTTCCTCCTTATTTCTAGGTTGCTCTGCTCCTTGATGAGTTTCCATCCATTGTTTCTTGTCTTGCCTTCAGGTGCTTTGGTAAATAAGTTGGCCCTTTCTTCCTTGCGTCAACCCTTCAAGTCTTCAAGAAGACTGCTATCATGTCACCCCTGGTTCTTCTTTTCATTATATGGACAATTAAGTTCTGATCTACAGATTTCATCTATTCCTCTATATTCTTTTCAAAGGCTATTAGAATGAAGAGAGTGTGTAGACGAATTTTGTATATTGGTCATTCAAATATAATTTACTTGGTTGTAATTCAGTGTGGAATGGGACTCCAGCTAGTATGCGTTGTAAAGCAGAGTTTATAACTAGTGTGTTGTGTCAATCTAGATAATTGTGATTTATTTCATGAAAAAAATATTAATCCATCCATGGCTTTAACGTGGTACGCAAATCAGATTGTAAAGGTAACTAACCAGTCAGTCTTGCGAGTAACCAGTAGCTTCATAAGGGACAGGTAATAACATTGTTGATTGCAGTACATTATAGTTTGTTTGTTTTAATGGCAGAATAAGATCGTACCTTGGAATCATAAAAAGGGATTTGCATCCGTCTACAAAGTATTTTTTTTTCAACTCCAGAAAGCCTCATTAAAGATATTTGTCTTCTGCTACTGCTATTAGAATTTTATAGCTCATTTTAGACTCTGAAGTAAATGACTGCTTGTAATAGTGGGATGTATTGACAAATTTGTGTTTGATTTCCTCTTTGTTCTACCTTGTTGAGTTGGTAAAATAAATATGAATTAGGGACCAGGATGAAGCAAGCTTACAAACCATCATTTATAGCATTTTAGTGGGTCTACAAGTAGCAAGTAAGGTTGTTGATTTATTCTGACATATAGAGGTAATTTAAATGTTATCTTTTCATCACCAAACAAAGCTACATGTTAATTTATTCAGTCCATAATATCTGCAAAGAATAATAATAATAATAATAATAATAATAATAATAATAATAATAATAATAATAATAATAATAATAATAATAATAATAATAATAATAGCATAAAACTTTGCTTCCTTTGGAAATATAAATTGGAGGTGTGCAGTTTAGAGTAAGGCATGTCTTGATGTCCTTTTCTGCTTTATAAGTTGCAATGTAATTCAGTACAAATAAAATTGACTAAATCCATTTCTTTCTCGCTTGCATTCATTTGTATACGTTTGCCTAAACCGAATAATTTCTTTCTGCACATTAATCTGTGCATATGGAATGAGTGGATTTGCATTAAAAGCATACATTGACAATGTTGCTTTATTTATGTCTTGCTCCAACAACGTGAAAATTTCTCTCTGTGTTACTTTTTCACTCCCAAAACCCTTTTCATCCTTTGAGCCTCGCAAAGCATTAACAAAGTGTGAAAGCCCGAGATCGCCATAACTTGAGCTTCGTAGCCGAATCAGGATTTATCTGCTGTCTTGGAATTCCCCAAAGATCAAAATCCTTCTATATCCCGTGTGTGTGTGTGTGTGTGTGTGTGTGTGTGTGTGTGTGTGTGTGTGTAGTAGGATGCAAAATTGTGCCAGATGCAAAAAAACAGCACAGTTCCTGATGCTGCTATCTCAGCGCCACACAAATGAAATGAAAATATTCTCACCAAATTCTTTGCTTGCCCTCTGAGTGAAGGATTTCCAAATCGAGAGTTAAATGAGAAGGCTCCGGAGTGAGAAATGAATGTGTCTTTTTTTTTTTAATTATTATTTTTTAAAAGATTTTTATTAGATAAACATTAAAAGCGGTGGACATAGTGTGACATTTCTGGCATAAACCTTTCCATATACAACAATTTCATTTGATATCCATTACATAGGTATTGTATGTTTAGTCAGTCAGATTACCTGTCCATTGATCTTTTGTTTTCTGTAAGTACTCACCATACAAATACATATCCGATTCCTACCTATCACACATTCTTAATACCATATTTTCCAATTCTTAACGTCTGTGTTTTTCTTTTTCCCTCATTTCTAACCATCGGTACCATTTGTCCCAGATTTCATGATATTCCGTCTCACCATTGTTTTTTGAGCTCCAGAGTCACTCTGTCCATTTCTGTGCATGTCGGTATCTATTTATTATTTCTTGTTCTAAGGGCGTCTCCTTATTTTTTCCATTTTTGTGCAAAAACCAATCTTGCCACCATTAAAATATGCAGCATTAAATATGGTCCACCTTCGCCATGTTTTTCTTTTGTGATCCCTAATAAAAATAATTCTGGCCTCAACTCCATCCTTTGATTTAGCATCTCTTCCAAATACATTCTTATCTGATGCCAACAAGCCTCAGCTTTCGTGCACTCCCTCCACACATGGTAGAAGTTCCCTAGTGCAGCATTGCATTTCCAACATCGTGATGATACATTTTTTTGTTAGTTTTAGCTAATCTTGTGGGTGGGATCTTCCACCTATAGAACATCTTGTATAAGTTTTCCTTTTAAGAGGTGGCTAGAGTTAACTTTCTGTTTCTTTCCCATAAGTCTTGCCAATTGTCCAAATCTATGGTCTAACCCAGTGATGGCGAACCTATGGCACGGGTGCCGCAGGTGGCACGCGGAACCATTTCTTAGGGCACGCGAGGCGTTGCCCTGTCAGCTCCAGCGCGCTTGTATGCGCTGGCCAGCTGATTTAGGCCTTCTTTTGAGGCCGTTTTTTGCCCTCTGGAGGCTTCAGGGAAGCTCCTGACGCCTCTGGAGGTGAGTGGGAGGCTGTTTTCACCCTCCCCAGGCTCCTAGAAAGCCTCTGGAGCCTGGGGAGGGCGAAAAAAGCACCCCAAAAGCAGAGGGTCGCACACATAGCATTATGGGTGTGTCACGCCCACACACAACTCCCCCATGCTGCCCCCGCTTTTGGCACGCAAGCCAAAAAAGGTTCGCCATCACTGCTCTAACCAGTTCCTACTCCAGTGGTGGGTTTCAAATTTTTTAGAACCTATTCTGTAGGTGTGGCCTATTTTGTGGGCGTGGCTTGGCAGTCATGTGACAGGGTGGGAGTGGCCACCTTTTAAAATGTGAAACTAATGTGAAATGTGTTAAATTAGTGAAACTAATTTAACAACGCTCTTGCTTAGCAACCAAAATTTTGGACTCAATTGTGATGATAAATTCTTTCTTTCTTTCTTTCTTTCTTTCTTTCTTTCTTTCTTTCTTTCTTTCTTTCTTTCTTTCTTTCTTTCTTTCTTTCTTTCTTTCTTTCTTTCTTTCTTTCTTTCTTTCCTTCCTTCCTTCCTTCCTTCCTTTCCTTTCCTTCCCGTTGGGTCACTGGCAGCGGTGGGCCAGATTTACTTCCTGGTACGCCGGTGGAACCCCCTCTCACCGGTTCTCTAAATTTCACCAACCGGCTCTCGCGAGTAGGTGCGAGCCTGCAGAAACCCACCACTGTCCTACTCCATGCTAACATGGTATCCTTTACCTGCTCTTCGCCATGAATACGTCCTTTTTGTTGTCACACAACAAAATTTACAAAATTTAGCAACAGCTTTTAAAGGGATATTCGGGGACTCGATGTCTGATGCTTGGTCTGTGATTGTCATCTTGGGATTTCATTTTCGGAAACTACAGCTACTCCTTGACTTGCAACAGTTAATGACCATTGTATAAATAACTTCGGACTGTTTTACACATTTAACGACCGTTGCCACATTCCCCATGTCATCAAAATTCAGACGCCTGGCAACTGACTTGTACTTATGACGGTTGCAGTGTCCTGGGATCATGTGATCCCCTTTTGCGACCTCCTGATAAGCAACATCAATGGGGACACCAAGATTCACTTAACAACCGTGTCACTAATTTAATGACCATGGTGATTCACTTACGCCCTACGGCAAGGAAGGTCATAAAAAGGGCCATATTCACTTAATAAATGTCTCACTTAGCAACAGGAATTTGAGGGTTAATTATGGTTGTAAGTTGAGAACTACCTGTTCCATACGTTTGGATCCGGAAACGTTTGTGAAATACTAGTTTTAATAATAATCGCCAACTTTTTAAGAACTAGCAAAGCACAAACTAATTATTTTGTGTCCAGAATTATATCTTTTGCCTGAAATGGTATAGGACAGGGGTCTCCAAAGTCGGCTCTTTTAAGACATGGCTGGCTGGGGAATTCTGGGAGTTGAAGTCCACCAGTCTTAAAAGAGCCGACTTTGCAGACCCCTTGTATAGGATCTCCAGCCATGGGCAGAGGGTAGGACTAGAAGACCTCCAAGGTCCCTTCTAAACCTATTTATTCCATGTTCTTTTTTCCCCCTTTGAGAATCTTCTGCAAAAGCCTAAAAGTCTGAGTTTTGTGCTTCATGTGTTTCCCTCCCTTTAAAATGCACATTTTTAATAATTTCCTAGTTTTCTCTCCTTGCACACAAGGTAAATATGACAGTTATTGATCTAGCAAATAGCAATAACACTTAGACTTATATACTGCTTCACAGTGCTTTTACAGCCCTCTCTAAGCAGTTTACAGAGGCAGCCTCTTGCCCCCCAACAATCTGGGTCCTCATTTGACCCACCTCAGAAGGACGGGAAGCTGAGTCAACCTTGAGCTGATGGGACTTGAACTGCCAAATTGCTGGCAGTCAGCAGTCAGCAGAAGTAACCTGCAGTACTGCACTCTAACCACTGCATCATCATGGCTCTACAGATATATGTTTGACTTTTTCACCTAAGCAACATTTAAAATTACTGAATAAATCCACTTTCTGGAAAAACAGGTCCTTCATAATGTTATTATTTTTGATTAAGTCCATTTCTAAAACTGTGTAGACTTAATAAGGGTTTTGTGTATTCAACTAAAGCATTGATTGGTCAGTCTCTTTGCTGTTATCTCTGAAGTCCAAACCATGGTGGTGAAAGCTGACGGAAGAATCGATTGTGATTCCTATAATAGTGGAAGAAATTTATCATCTGGATTTATATGTATGCTATTCGTGCAGCCTCAGGAGCAGTGGACTTTGGTTAATAGTTGTAGGCCTGCATAGAATAATATGTGTCATTTGTACATAAAGTAGACTTGACACCTTTACATCTTGTTTTCTGAATGCAAAATGGGTTAAAGACTATACAATACAAGGAGGTTTAATGCCTAGTTTTTTTTAAAAAAAATTGCAATTCAGAACTAGAGAATTATCTCATGGTCAGGACTTATCCTGCTAATGTTAGATTTGTGTCTCAAATCAGCAAGCTTATGAATATATCTCTGGATTATGTTGTTTGTCTTTCGTGGCTATATCCTTAGCACTTGGAATTCCTGTGTTATAATCATCCTGATCTTTTAATGATCCCATAATCCCTTGTGGGCTGGAGTCTGGATAACTGAATGGAGCTAGCAGAGTGTTTGCTGGCCAGATGCCCTTCCTGTCACCAATGTGGAGTTTTGTTCAGCAGATATTTCCTCAGTGTGCCCAGAGAGAGAAATATCTGCCTCTACCTAGAATCAAACTCACGGCCTCTTGATTCTGAGGCAAAAGCTGCAGCTCTCCAATTCCTCTGTTGTAATGGGAGTTAAATAACAATGGTCAACAATGGATGGTCAATCCTACATTTTATTTGCAATATTAGACTGTTGATGCTTGTTCATGGACATTTTAATTAGGATTTTCCCCCTCCCATACAAAAGCAAAGCTAAGATGTTAGAACAGCATGGACATTTTTTGAGAAATTTGAACAACCTGACAATTGCTTGGAAAAGTTATCTTTACGATGGGCTCCTTCTTAGCTTAAAAAAAATACTAATTATCTCAGTCCCAAGGGACTCTAAACTCCACAAACATCTTGATTATTAATTTTGATGTTATATCATAGTGTCAATATTGCTACGTGTCTATGTGCAACTTTTCTTTTAATTGGATACATTATAATAAAATTGTGTGAATATAATTTAAGTCTCATTCCAAGATATATATTTTTTTCTAATTCAACCAATCAAAATGAAAGAGAGAGAAAAACAACTCTTAACTCTAGACCCATCTACCTCATCCTGGCAGTTACGTTTGCAAATCTCCATTGACTTGGTCATTGCATGAGGACAGTTGATGCTTTCTTGTGACCAAGGACCTGCTAAATAACAGATTTTTAGGCTGTATTTGTTTCCGTCCTCGTGTATACTGAATAACAGAATAACCGAGTGGGAAGGGACCTTGGAGGTCTTCTAGTCCAACCCCCTGCTCAAGCAGGAGATCCGATATCATTCCAGACAAATGGCTATCCAACATCTTCTTGAAGACTTGCAGTGTTGGGGCATTCACAACTTCTGAAGGCAAGCAGTTCCACAGATTAATTGTTCTCACTGTCAAGAAATTTCTCCTTAGTTCTAAGTTGCTTCTCTCCTTGATTAGTCTCCATCCATTGCTTCTTGTCTAGCCTCTGATGCCTTGGAAAATAGTTTGACACCTTCTTCTTTGTGACAGCTTCTTAAATATTAGCACACTGCTATCATGTCGCTCCTAAAACCCTTTTCACTAGACGATACGTACCCAATTCGTACAACCATTTTTCATATGTTTTATGAAAATCATCTTCATTGCTTTTTTTCTGCACTTTCCAGATTTTCTGCATCGTTATCATGGGTGATGTACAATATTGCTCATCCTTGAATGCAACTATTCATTTGCTAAAGAAGCATGTTAAGTATAAATGTTATAAAAGTACATCTTCTCTAAATACTGCATTCCCTTTCAATTAAAAACCCAGCTTTCTTTTTCAATCTGGATGTACATATAAATACACCATAGCACACTCGCTCGCTGGACAAATAGAAGAATGGCTGGGTACTATTTTTTTTCTCCAAAGAGTTCATTCTTTGATTATAATAGTTGTATCTGCTTTTCTGCCCCAGATGGCTCTCTTGAAGCAGAACAAAATAAAAAGGCAATACTAATAAATCAGCAACATGTTGGACAAAACCAGAAGTAACGGAGTGGATGCCTTCAAAACTTTGGACTCTAATGCCGAGAATTTCTGACAATTTTTCCAGGCTGCCACAGTTTAAATCTTGATAGAAACATAGTTTGTTTGTTTTTTTGGCTGACAAAGGAGCAAATAGGTGGGTTTTTCAAATGTGTGGCAGCTTTGTTTCATTGCAATGTTTGTGTTGGAGAGGGGATTATGTCTTGTGTAGTTGTAGCAGTGGTGTGATTTATTTATTTAACTGTTTGTTTGTTTATTTGTTTGTTTGTCAAACATGTACAGGTATGAACATAAACATGAACAAAGGAAGTAAATACAGATAAATGGGGACAGTAGGACAGGGATGGTAGGCACACTGGTGCGCTTATGCGCGCCCCTTTATGGACCTCATAAGAATGGGGTGAGGTCTACAGTAGACAGTTTGAGGTTGAAGCTGTGGGGGTTTGATGTTGTAAAGGAGTTACCACATTAAGATACTGTGCTTTTATTTTGTCTTTTAATTGTACACCGCCCAGAATCTCTCTGTGAGTTGAGATACACAGTCTTCAAATTTGACATATAAGTAAATAAAATCCAAGCTACTGTTTTAAATATAAATGATTTTTTTATTACCATCCCTGATTAGAAATTGCAAACAAAAGTGTATCAAAAATAGAATAAAAAAACACAAGATAAAAAAATTACAATTGGTGGTGGGTTCAGTGGATAATAAAAATCTGCCTAATTTTATAGGTAGTACAATAAAGTTGAGATATGTTCAAGGAGATGGATGGATAGATAGATAGATAGATAGATAGATAGATAGATAGATAGATAGATAGATAGATAGATAGATAGATAGATAGATAGATAGATAGATAGATAGATAGATAGATAGATAGATAGATAGATACCATATTTTTCGGAGTATAAGACACGCCAAGGTTTTGAAGAGGCGTTTTCTGAACTAACAGGTAGCATATTTCTTAATTGCCTGTTCTTTAGATTGTACTAAGAAAAATGACAAGGGAGATATGGGATGAAGACAGGGCCAGAAAGGAACCAATCAACTTTTTTTTAAAAAAAAGTTCCAGCTGAATGAATATTTTCTGGAATCTCCCTGCTAGACAGCAAATCAAAGTCTGCAAGCTTGCATGTTCTCTTTAACCTTGGCAGTTTCTCCACTTGCATTTTTCCAGTTTTTGTTTTTCCAATATTGTCCCGCTCACCTGAATGTATAATCAAGTTAAATCTTTGCTTATGGTCAATGACCAGACGAAGCTAACAATGTTACAAGAGTGGGTGAGAAGGGAATGAGTTAAAGATAACTGAAGAATTGAAACCAACATGAGGTGAAACTAAAGGATTTTCTTTAAAAGAAAAGAACGAAGTAAGGACGGAGGGAGAAAGAGGGAAAGAAAAAGAAAGAAAGAAAGGGAGAATGAGAGTGAGAAAGAAAGAAAGAAAGAAAGAGAAGGAGGAAGGAGGGAGAAAGAGAGAAAGAAAGAAAGAAAGGGAGGGAGGAAGGAAGGAAGAAGCAAGAAAGAAAAAGAAAGAAAAGGAAGGAAGGATTATAAATGTGCTGCCCTACAGTTGTTGTCATTGTTGTTTAACTGCTGCTACCATGTTCCTCCATTATTGTTCATCCTGCCTAGAATTCATAGAAATTTAATGATAATAGAGTTTATTCTTTATCCACTGTGAAGATTTGCTTGCTTGTAGCTTAATGTCCTGTGTAACCTCAGCCCTCGAAGTTTGTAAGTGACGGCTGCTAATGAAGCTTCCATCTGTGTGTGTTATGCCAATGTAGGCAATTTTAGATTGTTCCATATACCGGTTGGGCAAGTCAAGCCTTTGTGTAATGTGTGGACCTCCCTGGAGAGCTCCAGGTTCTGTTCTTATCATAAGACCTGATTTGGCCTAATGGCTAATCAATAAAGTCTTATCCTAGGACAGCAGAGCAACCGTAGCTCTGCTGGTGGGGTTTGTATCCCACCAGAAACATCAAAGGGAAAGTACAACCTTCATTTGGATGGAGCAACGGTTCCCTTAAAGATTGCATCTTGCCCACTCCATTTTCTGTAGGATGGACAGAATGGGAAGATGGAGGAATGGCTGGTCCTATCATTTGGACAAGCCAGACTCCGTAGTCTTTTGATTCCCACAACTCCTTACTTAAGCTGTATACGAACACTGACATGGATGCCAGTGAGACTTAGACTGTAAACAGGAGGCCTGCTAGGCAATTGAACCACTTCCACGTGACCTGCCTCCGCAGACGTCTGAGGAAGTCTTTGAAATCTGGGAGCTTTAAGTAGTTCAAAGGATTGAAATGAACTGAGAGTTGGGAAGTGCTTCATCACTTGAGACTTTCAAGAAGAGACTTGACTGCCATTTGTCAGAAATGGTGTACGGTCTCCTGCTTGGAGGCGGGTTGGACTAGATGACCTAAAAGGTCACTCCCAACTCTGTTAATCTAATCTAAGTATTACTGATTTGAAGAGCAGAAGCGATGAAGCTAGATAGTAATGTTAGAGAACAACTATTGAAGGGAAGAATTAGTGGACCACCACTATGGATGTGCATAAAGACATGGAACTGAGACCTCCTCCTCCTCCTTCTCTTCCTCCAACTTCTCCTCCTGGTAACTTCCGCTCCCTTCTAGGACTGATAATATTACATAGTTTAGGTGATGAAATGTCTGCAAGAAAACAAACACTCTCAGTAAGCACCAAGGGTCCCATAGTCGTCGTCGTCATCCTCCTCCTCCTCCTTTCTCCTCCTCCTTCTCCTCCTTCTTCTCCTCCTCCTTCTCCTCCTCCTCCTCCTCCTCCTCCTCCTCCTCCTTTCTCCTCCTCCTTTCTCCTCCTCCTCCTCCTCCTCTTCCTCCTCCTCCTATTCCTCCTCCTCCTCCTCCTCCTCCTCCTCCTCCCCACCCCCTTCTTCATATGTCTGCTTCTGTTTTGGGCCACACTCACAATTGACATATTGTCAATTCCAATCGAATGCTAGTTTTAGGCATAAAACACTTGAAAAAAGAGGCCTCTGGTTTGGACAA